>OY776678.1:100910272-101510272 GCA_963675555.1 Leptura quadrifasciata
TACGTTTATTGAGGATTTGCAATTTTAATGAGCTTTTATTACTCTACTTCATTTCCAAATCGACTAAAAGTTTATTAATTTTATTATTTTTTAACTTACTTATAAAACTTGTATCATGTCAGTTTACTTTTAGTCAGTTGCACTGGGTTTTTTTCAGTAATTATTTTATTAATTTGCAATTGTATCAAAAGCTAAAATGGCTCATGTTCATGAAAATATTGAACTAGTTGATATGTTGGTAATTTTCGGCAAGTACAGTCAAAGTCCGGCTACTGCAGCTCGTTTATACGCGCAACATTTTCCATTACGGGAACACCCCACACCTAAGGTATATTTTGAAAGTTCTTCGAAGGCCAGAGGTACAGGTAATTTACGGGACCGTCATGGAGGGCATGCTGGAAGACCTAAGCGAGCTGCCAGTGTGCGAACTGAACAGAATATTTTAAATCTTATTCTTGAAGATCCAACAACAAGTACTCTGGTAATTGCACGTCAGTTCCATGAAAATCAGAAGAAAGTTTGGAAAACATTGCTGGAAAATCAATTACACCCCTATCATGTTCAAAGTGAACAAGCATTACAGCCTCAAGGCCACCCGCGTAGAGTTCGTTTCTGTGAATTTCTGTTACACAGCATAAAATTGATAAAACATGGACAAGTCATCAATCACCAGAAATGTAATTGACAATTTCCGCAATACTCATGTTTGGTCTGCTGAAAATCCACATGCTATTAAAAATGTGCGGGCAGCAATAGTTAATGGAATATGGAATACTTATTGGACCATACGTCTTACCAGACCGTTTATCTGGCGAAAACTACCTGAACTTTTCGGAAAATCATTTACCCGGCCTATTAGAAGATATCAGGCAAAATATGTGGCTTCTTTATGATAGGGCACCTCCCCATTATAGCCTTATAATGAGGCAGATTTTAAACAACATTTGTCTGAATAGGTGGATAGGTTGGATTGAACTAGTGCGTGGCCACCGAGGTCACCAGACATTTTGGGTTAAGTTTAGTTTTTAAAATGGCGGTAAACACACGGGAGGGCCTAATTAAACTTATCAAACATGCTGCAAAAACAATGAGAGACAAATCGGTCGCGCTATTACGCGCCGCAACTGAGTCATGCGGCGCAGTTTTGTGTAGATCAGCATGGTGACAACTTTGACAATTTCTTTAGGTGTATTAAACAACGTTAATAAACTTTAGAAGGCTACAATATATTAACAAGACATTTTGATAAATAACAATATGTAATAATAAAAAAAAAACTATATGAATTCAGACAGTGTTTCAGTATCTATGAGGTATTGCGAAAATATAAGGTAATTTTAATTGTAATAAAACAATTATTCCTATACTCCTGAATATATCCAAAGCCTACGACACCTTATAAAAATTGCCCTAACCAAACAATTCACATTTCATATTTGTCAAGTTCTAATTTGACTCCTATATCAGTGTCTTTTCTTGTGGCAAAAAATTCATGTTTTTATTAAGAAATTAATTATAGATTTTTCAACTAAAACAATGCTGTTTTAATTAACTAACCTATAACCTGTAAGTTTCAAATATTCACTTATCTCAGTTCACTCCATATAGTATAAAAAATTCTGTGAATAACCGAAGTTATGCGAAGTCCACATCCAATTTCTCCGATGATTAATGTATAATTCAATTATATTATAAATACGGCGCTATTACCGTTCAACTTTGAACTACCAACATAATTGATGAATACGATAATAACATGTTATCATGAACGCAAGCTAGAATGCAATCAAAATAACAGTAAATAAATGTGATTGCACTTTTCAACAATACAAAAGATAGAGCTGTATAATTTATGCTCAATAAACAATTTGAGTAAACTAACATTGATTTCAGTAAATAAATTTGTGTTGATAATTGATAACAATGGCATTTAAATTGATTTGGACAGGACCGTGTTAGAGGGATAGTTTTTAAAGTATAACATTCTTGTTCCGTTTAGATCTTTATAAATCTATTGCAGATACTATGTCAACTCGCACTTTGAAATAGAAAAAATTAGACAGATCGTATAAAGATGCATGCAGAAACCATAATGCAGTGCAGATCAGGCTTTGAAAGTATATTATAAAATTGCTTTGCAAGTTTGTTTTAAGAATGCGATCATTTCTTCTGGGAATTGCATCTCTTGTTTATGACCAAAATTGCACATGAAAATACTCATGTTATTATGGAATATTAACAAAATAGATAATTTGAAAAATCAAGTAAACGAAAAAATTCCCAGCTTGGTTGCCCAGCGCTCATATTACATAATGTTATAGGCTATAGATGCTTATTGATGTATACAATATCTTATCGAGATGGTAGATCGTAAATTGTTTAAGGGTCGCTTGACTCTGCGTTAAACTTACTTCACTTGGACCTAATGATCTTTTGTGAATTACCCTACAACTAATTGTTGCTCAGGAGTCGAAAATTGTGTACAAAGCTTCTGATTTTTCTGGGAGCTAGTTTCCATATGTCTTCAGACGTTAATTCCGCCTGTTACAGATACTTTATCCTAATGCAGATTAATACCTTACAGTCACCAAGTATATGTTCTGCAGTCTCTGTTGCAGTATCGCTGTATCTGCCTTTATCATCTACTGCCCTGTCCATGTTCTTCAGATGATATCTCAAGGGACAGTGGCCTGTTAGAAAACCTGTAATCAGCCTTAATTCGGACTTTTCGAGTTTGAGAAGCCTTGTGGCATTCTTTGCCGGATAAATTATAAAATTTTCGCTTGTGTTTGGCCTAAAGTATTCCTTCAGAAGGAATTTTTCTGCTTCTTTTCCCATTTTTGGGTATCCTCCATTATCTTTCTTTGGATACGCCGAAAGAACTTTTGTTTTAACTATTAATTTATTTAAGAACGTTTGTACTTAAACGGGCCTAATTAGCTCAACAGCAGGGGTGAGGAAAAACTGGATTAATGAGACACAATGTAAAATTTAATCCTACAACAATAAAATATATGACCCTGAGGCCGTAGAACATAAAGATACATCAATGCCAGGAAAATAACTAAACTAATACAAAGAATTTTTACAGTAACAAAAGGTAATGTACAAACATGAATAAAACCCGGAGTATAACCGGAGTCAAAACCCATGTAGATACTCCAACATTAACACATAATTATAATTCTTAAAGTCAAAATTTCGAAAGGAAAGTTGGGCGCCACGGATTTTGTTTTTGGTAAAAAGCCGAAACCCATTCAGTAAACTTAATTAGAGCGTATTTATAGTTTACAATGCATTTTGTCACATGAAGCAATAACTGGCATTGACAGAAATCTTCCAAATACCTACTTAGAGGGCGTATGTTTGATAATGTACAATTTAACCCCTAATTTACTAAGCGTTGTACGCACTAAACAAGGGTCTGTGCCCCAAGGAAGTTCTTATTTCACTAAGAAAGTTTCTAAAGTTTATACTTTGAAATATACGGACTGATACCGTACACTAACAAAACTTAACATCGGAAACTTGTAATATGGCGTACTTGCCGTTTACACCGTAAATACATGGCATTTTTCACTAACCAAATAAAACTTGTCTCTAAACTGGAAATTATGAAGGTAATATCATCAGACTTTAACACCAAAACGAATCTAGAACTATCTAACACAACTTTACACATTACTTCACGGTAATACACCACTTGCAATCTTTCTTTTTACGCATTTTAAATCGCCGTTCCGCCTTGCTGCTCTTGGCGGACCCCATCTCTCAACGGGAATGTCGCTGTGCGCATCCTCTATCTCTCATCAAAACGAAGTTAAATAGTTAAACCAATCAGGGCATCCGATCCAAAAATACACCAATCATAGCCTTAGAGTTGAATCATATATGCGGACCGTTACAAAGCCACAAAACCGTTCAGGTCCGAAAAATGGCGCTTCAGCTCCATTTTCTTTGCAAGGTTGTCAGCTAATTCGGTTCCCTCTATGTCCTCATGCCTTAGCACTCATATAAAGGTAAGGTAATTTATAAAATTAACTAGCTGAGGCATTGATTAGGATTTAGCCGCTGGACCAGGATCGTGTGACTAAATTATTTCATATAATAATAATTAAAACGGTATGTGAATCCGGTCCTGTCACTTGATAGTGTCAATAAATTGATTAATATTGTGATAGTTATAAATATTTTATTAAGATAACAAATTTAATTCAAGATATAATACCCTTGTGCAACACAAACTAAAATAGTTATTTACTTAATTTTATAGACTCAAATGAAGTTCAGATTGAAAATTATTTGCGAAATATTATAAAACAAGATGAAATTAGTAACATTCTTGGTTTCGTTGTCAGTGTCAGTGAGTTACTCTGTATGTTACAATATACTGGTGGTTTATCCTCATCCCGGAAAAAGTCACTTTTTTGTCTTCGAACCGTTGCTGAAGTCTCTAGCTCACAAGGGGCATAATGTAACTGTTATTAATCACTTTCCGCAGAAGACACCGATTTCGAATTACAGGGATATTAGTTTAATAAATGTCGGTGAGCCTAGTGGGACGGAGGTCGTACAATTTAACCACATTTCTAGCTCAAGAGTAAGCAAATATATTGGTGGATATTGGATTACACAATTTACACGGTGCCAAAGTGACTTGACAAACAATAATCTGAAAAATTTCTTGAGAGAAGAGAATACATTTGACGTGGTACTGGTTGAATTCTTTAATACCAACTGCTTTATGGGAGTGGTGAAAAAATATAAAGCTCCAGTGATAGGTAAAATTTGTCAATATACTGATAATAGTGACAGAAAACAATAACAACTGTTTAATACCTTAATTAGATCAATAACAAGGTATCTGGCATTCATTCAGTGTGTATCAGAAATAAGTAGAATTTGATGAATACTACGTGATTGAAATAATATCTATTTAGCTAGCAGATTTCTATTAAACTAGTACTTCTTGGTCAACAACCTAACATAACTTTTGCGCGAAGTGTGAAAAAAATTGCTAATAGCAGTGGCATAAAAAAGAAGTGAAGAAATTTTTATAATTGCGATATGTATTACATAAAGAAGGGGCAATTTGTCCTTCTGATTAGCAAAAAAATGTTTTCTCCTGTTTGTCTAAGTAATATATGGATGGCATTATAGTAATCGAATCAGAATAACAAAAATGTTAACGTTCGTAATGAAGTTCTAAAGATATTTTAATGTCAATCTGGCATCTTGAAAAAAAGCACCAAAAGTGGTCGAAGAACTCAAAATCGAATATTTTTGTAATGAGGGGTGAACACGAACAAGCCCTTAGTGCGGAATTTGAAAAATTAAAAATAGTTGAGCTGAATTTAGAACTTTAGAGCTTAGTATAGACTCTTGGAACTTCTCGTGCACTTAATTTATTTTTTGAAGATGTTCGAGGGATTGTTCATAAACTGTCGGACAGGGTCCAATGCTATACCCTGTATAAATCCCTGGTCCTGATTACACTTGTATTTAATTATCTGAGTTTACTTTAACACTTTCTTTTAAATTTAATTTTTTAGTGTCTGTGACAGGGTCTAAAGCTTTACCCTGTATATTACTTCTCGAAGTAACACTTTATTTTAAAATGAGATTAAAATACTTATTTAATTAAATTAAAACAGAGTTCGTAAACTGTTTAAACGTAGATATTAATTCTAAAACAGTTGTGAATTGGTAACTTCTCGGAAATGGAAATTTTGACTTGGGAAAATTTTTTAAATTGTAAATTATTTAGAATGTCTGAAAAAATTCACTTTTGGTTTATTATGCGTGATGGCAGAAGATTTGCTTAATGTAGATTTATTTTTTTATGCGCGACGGCAGAAAATTAGTTGAGCTTTTTTACTTGCTGTGGCCAAGGAAGTAGTCTCAGCAACTTAAAGTTAAAGCGGATAAGCTTGAATAGACAGACGGCACTAATTTTACTAATTTTAGTAAACCGGAAGAGTTACTAGTATATTTACTTTTAATTCACTACTAAAACTCGAGGATATAACACTAAATTTGGCTTGAATTAACTTCTGGTTGGACAGTGCTTACTTCACTGGACGTACTTAGCCTAAACTCGTTGTGCTCGGCCTTTTGTATGATTCGTCGGGCACGTGTGAAGATCTGAAAATGTCCCCGCCCATTCCGTGCGGACTCGATTGAGCAATATTGCATCAGAAAATGTAAAAATGAAAATTCGGACATAAAAATTATACAACTGTCTCGGCATTAAAATGGGAAATTTATTGATATATGAACGAAGTTTGAATAGATTGATTATTGACGAAAATTGGTTGAAGAAATTAATTAAATTTTAAACGACCCCGTAAAGTCGTCCCGAAGGCCCTGCACTTAGAGTTGAAATGATATGAAATTGTGTCGATAGATCCACAGTGAACGAATGGAAGTAAGTTTTGATATCAATGGGGGACTGAACGGAAATAAGTTTTGATAATAATGGGGAAACGGTAGTATTTTATTAAACGATATTGATTGTATTTCGATATTAAAGACGCGAAATGAAATGGCAGTCGAATTTGAAGGGAAAAATTAATCGATAGAAAATTAACGGGAGCGAATTAAAACGTTTTGATTGGAATACGGAAAGTAGTTTTGATATTCTTGAAGTTCATTTGGGGGCGGTCACATGACTCTGACTGTTTGAACTGAAAGATTGAATTATTTTGCGAATTTAAAGACTTTTGAAATTTTTTCTGTACATCCTAAGTGAAAAGTACTATAACAGGGGAAGTAATGTCATCAACAACTTTATATTTTTCAAGAAAAGTTCATTTTTTACTTGCTTTTCTTTAACTCACAATGCCTGCACAATGTTTATGTTCAAATCTTGCGTCTTTATTTAACTTCCTGACTTAATCAATTGATGAAATTTTGCACAGTTACTAATACCGGATGGCAATACAGTATTCCAGCATTTCTTTTGCAAATATCCACACATAGGGGGCGCGGGGGTGAAAATTGAAAGTCTGCAAAACGAAGGAGCGAGAAATTAAAACAAATCGTTATGAGGCGAATTTTTATTGACCGATCCCTGGGGATAAACTCCCCAAAAAGTATGAATAAAAAGTAGAAAGTAAAGAATAATACATTTTTTTTAAAAACTTGCTTTTCTGTAAACAGTCGTACTAAAAAGTACAAAATAAAAAATACTAATGTACGAATAGAAGAAAAACAAGACGTGCGCACTTTATATATAAGTATATGTATCATCTTAATGTACGCATGACTGAAGGCAATAACGATTCCACCCCTTTCATACAATCATACAAAATGCGCACGCCTTGCTTTTCTTGCATTCGTACATTATTATTTTTTACTTTTTAGTACGACTTTTTACAGAAATGCAATTTTTTTATTTTTTTTTATTATTATGGTTAAAGACATCGACTACTAAGTTCACTAGCCTCTATCATTTCCTATTTTTAATTTGGCTATACTTATATTAGAAAATTAAAGTAAAGAGATAATATCGTTTCCTCTCAAGTAGGTACAAGTCGAAAATATAACATAAAAAACAAATCTAGATCTATACTAGGTAATTTTTATTAAATTTTGAACATTAACTTGGACTCAGTTAAAAAAATTTATTAGTTTCTTATTTCCCCTAGATTACACCGGGATAGATTTTCTCTCATGCGAGAGCTGCGTTTGTGCTCAAAAATTGTAGTATCGTGAACATTCTAATAACGCATGATATGCATTTAACTGTGAATCGCTTATCTCGCATATTCCCCTTTTAATAAATGCATCGATGTTAAACAGGTGTGTTCGATTCTTAGATAAGTGAGAGATAGTGTTGAGAAATACAGTGATTTCTGAGTTAAAAAAGAAAAATTGATATAATTGTCTCCTTGATAAGTCATGAAGGATTCAAAATTAGATTTCCTCAGCCATTTTTGACCCATCTATTTGACCTACAGCATCCACGTTGTATCCATCCGATTTACCCATAGATATGTCTTACTTTCAACCAGTATTTTTGTTATTCTGATTGCATTACCAAAACGCCATATTTAGGCAGATATGAAGAAAATTCGTAAAAATGCATTATAATATTGCATATATAACTTTTGAAACTATTCTCACTTTTTGAAGAAAGCATTTTTCATAATCAGGAGCTTACAAGAAACATCACTCAAATTTTTTTCTGGAAAGTTGTCGCTAAAAACAATCAATTCGATTGTACTATAGTTTTCATATTAAAGATTAGATATTGATTACATAAGAGATTTTTGTTTCTGAGATTGATAGAGGCTACTCGTAAGAGGGTTGGTCTCTAGATAATCTTTTCTAGATGAAGTTCTATTACTTTTTTTAGATCGGCAGTGACTGATTGTTGAGGTTAGTTTTTAGGTACTCTTGTTCAAATATTTAAATATTATACTTTCACACCATGATCAGAATTTGAATCAATAATATAGATAAAGAATAGGTATTTTTTCTTTCTCTGTTATATGGTAAATACTCATATAACATGTTTCAATGTTCATCTTTATTATTTAATTTCTGTGCAAAATTGTTCACCGCATGATCTGCCTGCTTAATTACAGAGTTGGTAACCATTTAATCTTTTACTCCTACCTCTATTGTTAATAAAATTGTGACTATAACAATTACTGAAGAAAGCGTTTTCTATTATTTTTCTGCTTTGTACTTTATTTGCAGTAACTTCCTTTAAAATATATTTACCTCATTTTTTGGCTAGGTACCTCATTAGAAATATTTATTGTAGGAGATATAAAGCATAACGAAAACAAAAATGTTATTATTATGGCAGTCTTTTGTTAACAATTAACCAATCGTAGGTTTATCGTCATGTGCTCCACTTCCTTGGGTTGGAAACTGGTTTGGAAACTCAGATAACCCTTCTTATATTCCCGTCCTCTTCATGGATTACTCAGACCAAATGACATTTTTGGAACGTGTTGAAAATACTCTGATGCTTGTGTGTAATAAACTAATTTACAAATACGCGATAGACAATCCAGGAAATAAGTTTTCTAAAAAATACCTTGGTGAAGATTTACATGAAGGAGGAGATATTATGTATAACACAAGCTTGTTTCTAACTAACAGCCACTTCAGTTTAAATAGGCCAAGACCTTTGGTACCTAACTTTATTGAAGTTGGTGGAATACATGTTGGAAGACCTAAGCCCTTGCCACTGGTACGTAATGAATTCTTTGCAATGTCTATGCTTAAACGTCACCAGCTTTCGTTATTTGAATAACGGGATATTATGTATAATACTAATTTGTTTTTAATTAATAGTCACTTCAACTTAAGAGGCTACGATCATTAGCATCTACCTAAATATAATGAAGTGAGTGGAATATAAACCTAAATGCTTACCAATTAGTGTTTGATAATGAATAAATTTGTTGATATATCTGTACTTGAGCGTTACCAACTTCCATCATTTGTAAATTTCAATCTTAATAATCAAGCCTGCATCAGTTCAACTAGCATGGTAGTTGGTATAAAAATTGATAGAATCTTATTAATTAATTTGTAGTTTTTGATTTTGTAGGAAGAAGGTCATCAATTTGAAGAAAACCAGTTTCTTAATTAGTCGACGTTTCGTGTTTATTGGAACGTATTCTTAGGACTCATTACATTTTACACAATAAAATAATATATAAATAAATATAAATAATTCTATATACATATACAGCAACTATATATATTTAAAAACATGTTCAACTAAATTACTTAAAGTTTATGGTTTATTATAAATTATCCGACATTCTAGAAATTTATTTATTTATTCATTTCTATAAAATATCCAGCGGGTATCAACTCAAATTATAGGATAAGTATAACAGCGAACTGTAAAGTAAAACAAAGAGGTGTAAAATACACGATGAACATAATACATAACATAAAATTAAATAGATAGAATAGCATAAATAGTCGTACCAATATGGCAATTAAAAGATAGTTTGGAGTCAAAAGTAACACCAAGGTCGACTATTGAGTCTGGCCGACTAAGGATGGAACCATCAAGAGCATAATCGTGTATTAGCAAGTCTTTTTTACGACAGTACGACATTACATTGCATTTGTTGATATTGAGAGGGAGATGATTATCAATACACCAGAAGTTTATTAAATTTAAATTTCTTTCCAACCTAACACAATCGTGGAACGAATTTATCTCACAAAGTATCTTTAAATCATCTGCATATAGAAGAAATCTCATTTCCAATTTGGTGGCAATATCGTTAATAAATATCACAAACAAAAGAGGTCCCAAAATCGAATCCTGGGGAACTCCAAATGTCTGGGCAAAATCAGCAGAGCAATGACCATGGCATTGAACAAACTGGGTGCTACCGGTCAAGTAGGACCTAAGCATGGTAATCAGGCCACCACTGAGACCGATATTCTCCAGCTTGCTCAACAGTAAACCATGGTCAAGTCTGTCAAATGCTTTGGAGAAGTCAGTGTAGATAACGTCTACCTGACTTCTTCGACCAAGGATTTCGCTAATAAATTGTGTCTTACATATTAAGTTAGTGACAGTGGAGCGTCCTTCAATAAAACCATGCTGTTCTGGTAAAATAATATTTTTCAGATGACCTGACATAAAAGTATGAATTAACATTTCAAAGACTTTGGAGAAATTGCACAGGATAGCAATTGGTCTGTGATTAGCGATTTCATTCTTTGAACCCTTCTTATAAAGAGGAGATATTCTGGAAATTTTCCAGATGTCGGAAAAGGTACAGGTATGTAGAATTAAATTAAATATTATACACAGCGAATGTGAGAAAATGATATCGCTGTCCCTAATTAGGAACGCTGGTATAAGGTCAGGCCCACTGGTCATTTTAGGCTTAATTAGTCTTATAGATTTCCATACCTCCTCAGTGGTGATAAATTGTTGGGATCGACTTCAGACGAATTAGTGTAAGTGCTGGAAAAGAAATCGGCAAAACTGTTTACAATTGATTGGGGATCATCTAAATGACGTTCGTTATAAGACATTGATGTTGGAATAGACGTGTTACCTTTCTTAGCATTGATAAATAACCAGAAATTTTTTGGCTCAGTTTTAATATCTGACTCTATTTTGGCGACATATCTTTTATAAGCAGCATTTACTTTAGTTTTTACCGCTGATCTTAAGGCTTTGAACTTGTTGTAATCGTCGTCAGAATGTGACGATCGATATATTTTCCAGGCTCGCTTTTTTTGTCTAATATGAGATATCAAATCACTATCAAACCACTGTGGATAACTTTTATTGGTAGGAATTTTTTTTGGTACATGATTCAAAAAAATTGAGTTTAACGTATCATAAAACTCACAGACTGCTACATTGACATCCGAATGCAAAGTTAAAGGCGTCCAATCAACCACGGCCACTTCTTGATATAACGTCGGGAAGTTTGCTTTTTTAAAATTAAAGCCTTCGTTGCTTCTCTGCGGAAATAAGTTACTTTTGCTAAATGTGGTTTCAACAATTAAAGCAGGATGGTGTTGATCCTCAGAAATTAAAATGTCGGGTGATTTAAAAACGTTGCGAACGAAATACTCACATTTAATTGTGGTTTCCTTGTAAAACTTAAAAGATAGTAATTAAACATAAACTTATACAGTAATAATAAATACGACACAATTTGGGGCAAGCAATGAACAACTAAACAGTATTAACTATAGTTATTTGAGCTTGGAGCTATAGGTAGAAAACATATTTGAATGTAAAAACTCCTTTTCGATATCTGTTTCTACATTATTATATTAAAACTGCTTGTGTGCCTATAATGGTTGTCTGTTCAAAATTGAACACATGTAACTTTTCTTTTGAGTCTAGTGCCAGACTAGTAGGATTTTTTATATTTTTAATGGGATTGTGGATGTTTACGCAAACCCTTGTATATTAATCTTGTTTTCAGATATCTCCTTGTTTGTGCTATATATACCTTATCACATTTATTAAATGGTATTTTATAAATAACATCAGAAAGCAGTTCTTTAGGGGTTCTTGTTTTTAACTTGCTGTAGAAATGTTTTTTTATGGTATTTTCACTTTTTGTTGTAACATTGGTTGTTGTTTCGTTGTTTAACAGCCGTATGATTTTCTGAGACAATTAATTCTCTTATATATGGAAGTTTATAATACATTTGTTTTGATTTTGTTAGGCTCTCCTTACATCATTTTTATTGATAATTTTATTGACAAGTTTTTTTTGGGTAATGATTCTTACGAGTAAAGTTTTGACTTTCTCGATGTTTTTGCCTAAATTTCTCATGTGAAAGGATGTATTGCTCTATGGTTTAAGTTATTTATAATATTTATTTCATTAGCCATTGGATGTTCTGGCAAGTAATTTAAGCATCTCTCTGAATGCGTGGGTTTGTGATACCAATCTATTTATATCTTATTGTTATTGTTTATAAGGAGAGTATCTAAAAACGGGATCTCATGGTTACTTTCAATTTAAATAGTAAATTGTAACTTTCTATGAAAATTGTTGAATGTTGTCAATAGCTCATCAGCCTTATTTTTAGGGATACTTAAGATGATGTCATCCATGTGCCTTTTAACAAAGGTACCTCAAAACTTAATTTAGATAGGAACACTTTTTGTAGATCTGGCGTAACAATATCTGAAGTAGGATCAGTCTTTCGGCTGGTGTTTGTTGCAATCGAAGCATTAGCGTTTTGATGGTAATATGCAATTATTACACTTAACGCGCCAGGCTTGTAACTTGTAATTCAGCGCTCTGCGAGGCACATAGCCCGGAGAGTAGCTGTTGGTTGCAGTCTGGTTACGTTCCTTATAGTAAAATCAGGATTTTATAGAGGAGTTTGTGACAAAAAATATTATGTTTTAATATTCCGCCTTCTAAAAGCACATTTAAACTATGCTAAGCCCAGTCAGGCTATTTATTTTTCGATTGCAATAAACACTGGACCGCTAGATGGCGCGTGCTGACTATTTTACATGTCGCTATCCCAAAGATACCGAAATGTACTAAATAGTCAAGTGATCCTCGTGTCGATCCTCACATGCCTACCTTGCACTGACGAGAGCCAACAGCTCGATACTGCAGCCTGCAAGTGGTGTGTGACGACTGGTATGAGAGCTCCTTTAAGTAGGATCAGTCTTTCGGCTGGTGTTTGTTGCAATCGAAGCATTAGCGTTTCGATGGTAATATGCAATTATTACACTTAATGCGCCAGGCTTGTAACTTGTAATTCGGCGCTCGGCGGGGCACATAGCCTGGAGAGTAGCTGTTGGTTGCAGTCTGGTTACGTTCCCTATAGTAAAATAAGGATTTTATAGAGGAGTTTGCGACTAAAAATATATTTTAATATTCCGCCCTCTAAAAGCACATTTGAACAATATCTGAACATATTACATTTAAATATGTTTTCTACCTATAGCTCAAATAATTATAGTCTATACTGTTTAGTTGATCATTGTTTGTCCTAAATTGTGTCGTATTTATTATTACTGTATAAGTTTATGTTTAATTATTACCTTTTAAATTTTACAAGGAAAACCATAATTAAATGTGAGTATCTCTAGTACGTTGAATAATTTATGATAAATCATAAGCGTTAAGTAATATAGTTTAACATGTTTTTAGATGTATATGGTTGTTGTATATGTTTATAAAATTATATATATTTATTTATATATTATTTTATTGCGTAAAATGTAATTTATGTTGACTTCAGAGTCTGAGGATGTGTTCAAATAAACACGAAATGTCGACTAATTAAGAAACTAGTTTTCTTCAAATTGATGACCTTCTTCCCAAAAAATCAAAAACTTCAAGTTAAATATAAGGGTCATTAAACCAATTCAATAACTTATTAATTAATTTACCAGTTTAATAGTCAATATTACTATCACTGTCAATATGATATGAAATATAGTTCATATATACAGTTGTCAAGTAAATTTTAGACGCAGGTTACTTAAGGTATGCGAGAGAGAGAGAGATCCGATAGGGAAATATTTACTGTTCTTGACCATAACTTCTTATTCTGAAACATATATTGCAAACAAACTATAAGACTACCTAAGTAGAACTATAACAAGAAAATTCATATCACTACACCGGTCATAGTACTCATAGTACTACTTAGGTAGTCCTATACTTTTTTACCAATAAATGTATTTAAAAGTTATTGCCAAAAATAATAAATATTCCCTTATCGAATCTCTCTCTCTTGGATCTGCCTATATTAATTAAGCATAAGTGACGTTAATATAACATGATTTTATAACTATAGTGGAAAAGACATGAATTGTTCGGCCAAAAGTTAATCAGATTTTCACATCTCTTTTAATTCCATTTAAAAAATATAGTCTACAGTTTAGTATCTCGTGGAAGACTAAAAAATTAAGACACCGTATATTTTGAAGAATTTGGTTGTTTGAAGTTTGTAATTGTCGTAGGAAATCTTAAAGTTTATTTTATATGTTGTATAAAAGCAGAGAAATAGTGAACAAAGAAAATTCTTATATAATAAAACTGTATCTTAGAAGTATAAGGGTTCAAATCGTTTGTAAGTTTGTAATAGAGCTAAATACGCTATTAGGTTTATCCGAATCTAATACACTCAACAGTATTTTAGTTCTATTATGCCAAAAATGGGCTTTGGCCCTTATGCATCCAAGGTATTGAAAAATTTTGTAGTAGCAGAATAAACAAAAGAAACAATAACTTGCTCTCTTCATTTAGAATAAAATTAATGATGTGTCGTCATAAAAACCAACAAAACTCAAACACAAATTTCCCATTCGGTATTTTGAAAGTTTGTCATGTTAAAACTTTAAACATTACATTTACTTGATATAATTTTTGCTTACTCATTCCTTCACTTTGAAAATATTCCAAACCAACTATCAGTGACTGATCAAATATAATCAACGTCCTTGACAATATTAAATTTATTGAATAGATAGACGGATAAGATACCACATACATACATAATATGTACAACAGTTTTATGAAATTTGCGAATATATAAAATACTGATAGCTTAGCGTTCACTTTTTTCCACATTTTATTACACATGATAGTACAGAATATACTGTTAAAATTTTAAAGAGTTATACATAGAATCCATGGAAATACATAAGGAAAGCTGAAAAAAATGCTTTCAAAATCATTTAATACTGCGAATGAAATCGTATTGAATAGTCGGTGAATTCTTGGTAGGTCGAGAATATTCAGGAAAAATAAAAAAATTAACAATAAAGAATCCATTTTTTATAACTTTCCAACAACACTACGTCGCACAGCAAACAAACGGATGGATAGGAAAAAGTAAAATCTATTGAATGGCTATCTATCACTTCTGATCTAATTCCAGTGGATTTCTTATTAATCCATTTAAATAGTTCAGTCTATAGACTTGTTGGGAGTGTTGGGTAAATAAAGTAAGAGTAGATACTAGACAACGCTAGTCGAAGCTTTCGTGAATAAGTTCATTGTCTCATCATCCTGTTTTCAAATATTTATCAATGTTAGTTAGACGTTGATAAGCGACTTAACAGGATTAGTGTGGTTGTTAATTATGAGCAAACGTTGGATAAATATTGGTGATTAACTAAATAGGCTAATAGTCATTTTTCGGTCATCTATTTATATACCTACAATAAACCAGTTTCCGTTTCTTATTTAATTTTATCTATATATCTCCTGAACCCACCACTATATCTGCGCCCTTTGTGATTCTGCCAACTTGACCCAAATCTGACTTCATTTTTCAGACACGAGTCACGTCACCGTACTATCTGCCTACCGTGCTTTGCACTTAGGATCTAGTTATCAATAACCAGTGGATGATATAGCGGTTGCTACTGTAATCTATTATTACTTGTTTACGCCCTGTAATAAACACCTTCAAACGTAGGTTCAATAATTGCAACAAGAATTTTCACTACCCACTGATTTATTAACCACCAAATTACAATAATAAGTCCTTACAATAACACACTAGTTATAACTTTTATCTACTATATATTACCTATTTATTCTTCTTTTGTTTATTTTGCTAAATAAACGAGGCAACATATGCGAACGACTAGCTGGTTTTAGCCGGAGCAAAGGGTCGTGAGTTCTGAGAACTTCCAAGAGATGGAAAACTTACCCGTTTGTGTGTGTGGCATATAAGACAAATTTTGGTTTCTTTGGGAAAAGGAGACAATGAAAAATTGATGTTATTTGGGCACCATCTATAGTGAATAATTAGTCGATTTATCTCTTTTTTCCTTAAAACCAGTCTCCTATAGACAAGACTGAAATTTATGGTAGGAAAAATAAATAATTGATAAGATGAATAATAAAATATATTATACCGGATGTAACAGGATCATGGTATACCCACTTTTCGCCTTTAGTTTTGAAGATAACTGATGGAAATTTAGGATATACTGCATACATAATAAGCGGCACTTTTTGACAGAAATTGATTTTTTCTTCACTTTTATTTTTTTATTTTCTTTTAGCTGTAATTTTATTTGTATTTATCACACATTTTAATACGACATATGAGTAAATTCCTTATTAATAGTGCTAGAAATGGTACCACGGTACCGATATGGTTCCATTTGAAAAAATTGAGTTTTGCCCCAAAAACAATTTTGGTGAATTTTATTTGCTCATAAATCACGTAATTTAGTGTTTTTAACGGGATTTCGATTTTTGTAGCATTACACGGGTCATTTAGAATAAATCGGGACCGTCATGGCACACTTAAATAGAAAACTAGAAATTATATTATAAAAAAAATTGATGTGCGAAATGTCACTTATTTGGCATCGTTGGATTCAGAAAATTATGCAGAATTCAAAAATGCAATAATATACAGGGTGTTACGTTGAAAAATCGAAAGTTAGTGTCACTTTCGGCGAAACCGGAAGTGCAAAAATCAATTGTATGCCAAAAAGTGCCGTATAACTAAATAAATTATACAACATGAATTTAAAAAGGTAATTTGTAAAATTGAAATTTAACAGTAAACCTTAAAGAAAATATATATGTTTATTTAAATATAATTTGCGTTGAAATTTTCAATCAAGAAAATTGCATCAGTGAAAAGAAATTTAATACAAAAAAATAAACGAGAATATAACACCAAATTCCAAGTTTGGATATAAAGATTGCAAAATAGCTTCTAGTCTAGTCGATTCTTGTATTAATTAATACAAAACTGAAGGCTTAAATGCCTTAACAAGAGCAGAAAAAATTATCAAACCTGGTGGTTTGGTTAAATAATACATTCAATTTTATTTTGAAGAAAAGTAGCTTGCGTACAAATTAAACGTAAAGGCGAGCTTGATAATTACCAACAAGTTGTTAAATAAATTAATCAAATTGATAATTATTAAATCAATTATAATTGATACATCAAGTTGTAAAGTTGCTTTATTTTATCGCATCGAATTTTATCGTATGATATTTTATCGTATTGTATTATCGTATTTTATTTTTGCTGATTGTGTAACTAAATTGCCAAATGAGATAGAAAAGGATATATTATTCCCATGTGGTTGCATGTAGCATTTTAGTTAGTTATTGAATTAATAAATTGAATTTAATTTATTTAAAAAAAGAAAATGCATTAATGAAATAATTGAAAATTATTGAAATTAAAATGATTAATAAATAAAATTTATCTGATAGTAAAACACTAAGATATGTGGATATAAATGTAATAGTAGTTACTTGAAAATCTCACAGTCGAAGTTTGTGGTGTTATTCAGATAAGATTTGGAAGATAAATGGTCAGTTCGGAATTTTAACTAATAAGGTAAACTATTTTATACTACAATTTAAAATGCAGTACCAATATACAAACTTTAAAAAAATATTTTTCCTAAACAAAATGAAAGCTGTAATATTATACGAGTATCGCCATCTGTTGATGGGCGACTTAAGCGTACAACCGGATTCCTTTTCTAGACACCCGACTCGTTTAAATAAATTTCGCTTATAGACTCATTTTCGACCACTATCTAAGATTTATTTTTCGCACACATGAAAATGTCGTATGGCAAATGTGACAACGCTGTTTTGTGCAACCAAATGCACTTGAAACCTATAGAAAACATGAATGTCACTAATCAGCTGTTATATGTGTATAATTCGGCGATATTTTCAGATTGTATGTTATTGTTGAATGCTAGATTTTGGGTTGATTGAATTACAAGACTAAATATTTTAATGCACCAGCAATCCGCGGATAAGCAGGTGGGATATATTAGTGCAGACTAGAAAAAGAAATGGTGGATTTTCTTAAGACTCATCAGGAATGGAAGAGTGGTCGTCGCTTAAATGCTCAAATGGCGGATTATCATAGGCATGAAATTGTCTTCCATGATCATTTTCTGCCAAACCATGTACCTATTCCAAAGCGCCGTTGGCAGCTAAATGTATTAAGTCATCTAACGCTGCCATTGCCCATTTTCACTCACCAAAATTTGTTCAAATAAGTCTACTTTAAAGTCCATAAATATTAATAAACAAACCACAGCAAGAACCTAAACTTGCGCTATTGATTGAGGTTATGTGGCACGAAATAAAACAAACCAAAACGATCACTCCGAATAAATTCGTACACGAAATCGCTTTATGGTGTATTAAAGCCCCATCCGTTGTATTTCGGGCGAAATCAGCCGCATGTGGAAAATACGAAACGTATATTTTCATACGACAACTTCACATTTTCGTGTACGACATCGCTTCGGTGAAGCTCGAAAATAGGGAACCTGAACTATCCACGTGCGTTGGATCCGCCTCTTATGTATCCGTGGTGCTCGTACTCGAATTCTCTATCTCATTTTTGAGTTAACCCTCTTCGAACAATCTCGATTTTTCCGGTTCTGTGGTAATAGCCGTTCGCCAGTTATTCCAGAGATGGCGCCGTCTTACCGATAGCCAAACTAGGCAGGCAGCACATAACACTATATTATTGTGTGCATTATTGGTAATAGTAAAGCTTTCTGCACAAATTGTGACTACTCGGGATATAATAATAAATAACGTACATGTTTTATATTTCTTTTAGCAATTATATTAACACGTTTTAGTATCAACTTTCATGAATATTAAAATATTCAGTTATAAATTATTCCGAAGAGACAGTTCGGATCCCACTATAATCTGTAGAGCTCCGTCTCCTTTATTCAAATTTTTTTTTTATCTCCTATGTTTAAGGGGATCACTGAATTCATTTTGAAGGCGTTTATAAAAACATTAAAAAACATATATTTTCGTTTCGTTTCGTCGTAAAATGCTATCAAAATTCACCTGCGTTGAAGCTTTATGTACTTTTTAATGCTTTATCTTTTACCCCTCACATGACTATGAACAGGCCATTGGAATCCGGTTCTGTCACATAGTTGTGATAAAGTGATTAATTTTATTTCACAATTACTTTATTGATAAGAAATGTTTTATATTTTATAAATGGTTCTTATCAGAATTTTTTTACACTCAGTGACAGCACAGTGATGCTAATACTAATGTGCAAATCAATGTTCAAGAGTAATTATGGTGCTTGATTTTGAAAACTGATATGAAATATAGGTTATAGTTAAATCAAAAGTGAATTCTTTTTAGAATAATCACAATGAATTTAGGAACATCTTTAGTGCTGTTCTCAGTATTAGTGAATTGCTGTGTTGGTTATAACATACTGGCGGTTCTTTCTCACAATGGGAAGAGCCACTTTTTAGTTTTTGAGCCGATGCTAAAGGCATTGGCTCAGAAAGGACACAATCTAACAGTAATTAGTTACTTTCCTCAGAAGAATCCGATCCCTAATTACAGAGATGTAAGTTTGTCAAACGATAATGAATCTGTAGGGGTTGAGACGATGCAACTTAATAAGATTAGTTATACAAGACTTTTCAAATACCTTGTGCCGTTTCGGATTGCAAGCACAGCACATTTGCAAAGCAATTTTGAAAATAGGAATATGCAAAAATTTTTGAAAGAAGAAAATAAATTTGATGTGGTTCTAGTTGAATTCTTTGAGACGAACTGCTTTATGGGTCTGGCTAAGAAGTATAATGCTCCAGTGATAGGTAAAATCATACTATATAATGATAATTATGAATATTAATTAGTGTCCTTTAATTCCAATAACTGATAACGCATAATATTCGTTAATTTGCATACGCATATGTTGCTACATCCAAACTATTATCTTATACAGGGTGACCCGGCATCATGGGGCAATACTTCTGGAACGTATAGTTTGGGGCAAAATAACACTGAAAGTAGGAATATCCCGAGACATAGAAAACACAACAAAATTAAGGTCTCATTTTTAAATGTCTTAATCAACTTTCTATAAAAAAGATATTCTTGTTTGACATCGATAAAGAGATCCATTTTCCAATGATTTTACTGATAAGGGACAAAGATTGACATATCGTCAACACAAAACTACACACTACGACTACAATACACACATAACTAAAATAAATGTTCGATGTGAGCACCCTGTATAAAAATACATTCTCGTAAGCAAGATAAGTTGGATCGCTGAATCTGAAATAGCTTTATAGGGTTGTTTCAAATGGCTTCACATTGGGTAGTGATTTTTTGTAACATCCCTTCCTTTAAACATAATATTTTTAGTCGCAAACTCCTCTATAAATCCTTATTTTACTATAAGGAAAGTAACCAGACTGCAACCAAAGTTACAAATCTGGCGCGTTAAGTGTAATAATTGCATATTACCATCAAAACTCTAATGCTTCGATTGCAACAAACACCAGCCGAAAGACTGATCCTACTTAAAGGAGCTCCTTTGCCTGTCATCACACACCACTTGCAGACTGCAGTTTCGAGCTGTTGGCTCTCGTCAGTGCAAGGTAGGTATGCGACGACCGACATGAGAATCCTTTGACTATAGTACATCCCGGTATTTTCACAATAGCGACATGTAAAACAGCCAGCAGGCGCCATCTAGCGGTCCAGTGTCTGTTGCAATCGAAAAATAAATAGCCTGACTTGGCTTAGCATAGTTCAAATGTGCTTTTAGAGGGCGGAATATTAAACATAATATTTTTAGTCGCAAACTCCTCTATAAATCCTTATTTTACTATAAGGAAAGTAACCAGACTGCAACCAAAGTTACAAATCTGGCACATTTGAATTATGCTAAGCCAAGTCAGGCTATTTATTTTTCGATTGCAACAGACACTGGACCGCTAGATGGCGCCTGCTGGCTGTTTTACATGTCGCTATTGTGAAAATACCGGGATGTACTATAGTCAAAGGATTCTCATGTCGGTCGTCGCATACCTACCTTGCACTGACGAGAGCCAACAGCTCGAAACTGCAGTCTGCAAGTGGTGTGTGACGACTGGCAAGGGAGCTCCTTTAAGTAGGATCAGTCTTTCGGCTGGTGTTTGTTGCAATCGAAGCATTAGCGTTTTGATGGTAATATGCAATTATTACACTTAACACGCCAGATTTGTAACTTTGGTTGCAGTCTGGTTACTTTCTTTATAGTAAAATAAGGATTTATAGAGGAATTTGCGACTAAAAATATTATGTTTAATATTCCGCCCTCTAAAAGCACATTTGAACTATCCCTTCCTTTGTTTGTACCGGTCTTTTATACAGTAAATTTTTGAGATGACCCCAAAAGAAAAAATCTAATGGGTTTAGTACAGAAGAACGAGGAGGCCACGGCACTGAACCTCCTTGGTCAATCCATCGGTGGGGAAATTTTTGATCTAAATATTCTCTGACTGTAATGTTGAAATGAGGAGGAGCTCCATCATGGATGTACGTCATGTTTCTTATAGTTGCTAATGGCACATCTTCCAATAAACCATCCAGATTTTCTTGTAGAAACCTTAAGTAATTTTCCCCATTTAACCGATTTTCCAAAACAAATGGACCTATTAAATAATTTCCAATTATTTCTGCCCAGACGTTAATTTGAAATTGTCAGTGGTGATGAGTTTGAATAATTGCATGAGGTTCATGGTTCCAACTATGTGGATTATGAGAATTTATTACGCCATCCCTGTGAAATTCTGCTTCTTCCGTGAACAAAACACTATCGATAAACTTGCTTCCTGTTGCTTTTGCAGGAACCATTTAGCATATTGAATATTCGAACAGGGTAGTAGTCCTGGGACATTGCATGAACTTTCTGGATGTGGAAAAGATGGAGAAGCTGTTGATTCAAAATTCTGTGAAACACCGGCTTCGAAGTGTTAAATTGCGCTGAGAGCTTCCTAACGCTTATTGATGAGTCTACAGCAACAGCATCTAATACAACTTCTTCTAGTACAACAGTACGAACAGTTCTAAGACTACCCGACCTCCTCGTTGCGGTTCCACGCTACCAAAAAATTAATAGGATTTTTTTAAAAATAACTATTTATTCTTTAATTTTTATTATTTTACTTCCACGTCCAGTCGAAGTATAGGGGGTAAAAAAATTAAAATGCGATTTAGTGTGTATACAAGAATGAAACGTCTAAAAAAATTTTTTTGGCGTTAGCTACCCCCTCTACCACCCTCATTGCCACCCTCACCATATTATTAAAGGGGTAAAAAAAATTAAAATGTCATTTAGTATGTATACAAGAACGAAATATCTAAAAAAAAATTTTTGGTGTTAGCTACCCCCTCTACCACCCCTATTGCCACTCCCACCCTATTATTAAAGGGAGTAAAAAATTAAATTGGGATTTGAACCAAGGGCCTCTAAAATTTACTTTGGCATTAGTTATTTCTATTTCTGGAATAGAGATACTCATTTAATATGTACATAGTCCAAATTTTATTAAAATCGATAGAACGGTTTGGAAATAATAGGCCAAAAACCTTCTTGAATATGTAACCTTTAAAGGGTAATATCTCCGTAGGGGGGCGCCCTAAGAAAAAAAAATTATAGGCACTTTTAGTGTTATTTTGACTCAAACTATAAGTTCTCGAATTATTGCCCCATAGTTCCGGGACATCCTGTGTTTTGTTAGACAATTTCTAGTCATTGCTAACCCTTTTATCAACAGAAAAAATGTAGAGCGGAGCACACATTTAGATTATTTTCACTTACAAAATTGAGAGAAATAACAGAAAATATGGAAAATGAGCTTTCACAAACTGATCAGTGAGACGATAGCATAAAAACAGTGAACCTCAAAAATACGTCGACAGAAACTATCCTGATTTGCCTATATATAAAATTTAATGGCCGTTTCTTTAACAATACTTCTTTTGGCATAAATATCTTGCACAGTATTACTAACAATATCCCTGATGTTAGAGGAGCAGTTAAAAAAGTAAAACCTAATTTCATTGTAGGTGGAGATCACATCCCATTTTTTTTTAATTAAAAACTGTATTAACTCTTTCGAGGAACCACTGTATTAGATTTTTAATCTAATTGTAGATAATTATTTATTCACAGATTGTTGGAAATTAACAAAACCACAAGCCTATAGCGTTAATTCCAAGTATAACAAAACTCTTTGAAAATATTTTATCATTTTTATCTCGTTTTTTATACACCGGTTGGAGAATTTAAATCCCCAAACGCGAATAACTAGAAAATAAAGCATTTTCTAGAGAAATGTTTCAGACAAAAGTGTCACATTTCAATGCAGAATCTAACGGCTATGTTGTTTTTGGAGTTTGATGGAGGAAGGTCATTTGAAGGTCAACTTTGCTTTTTTAAATACAAACGCCTAATTTTTCTTACAGACTCTTATTCTGTGCTAAAAAGTAAATAACTTTTGTTTCTGTAATTTTTCTATGTATGCTAGTCAATTAAAATTTTTTCAAAAAACTTTAAGCGTGCAGGCATGCTGATGGACCGAACGTCAATTGAATGTTCGGGTTTAGTAGTTTTGAGATGTGGACGGATAAGTGTCTCCTATTTCTGAGGAAAGTTATGGTATTCTGTGCAAAAATTAACCAAAGGAACAATTTGAAATAATAAGTATGGAAAACAGGGTCGAATCAACTTTATAATGAGCCCATCAGTTTCAGCTGAATTTATTTTTATAGAATTCAATACTTTTATAGCTTCTTCAATTAAGGCTTTTAAAATTAATTAAATCGTTTGTAAATATTTGACTTCTGAACGTTACCACACTTATGGATGAAATGATCAGTTTTACATTGTACGAATTTAAAAATATCCAATAGGTGTACTGCAACAATTAAATCATTGGAATTTAATGTACTGGATTAGTTATTAAAACGTTATTCTAATCCAATTATGTCGCCTAGTCATGATAAGATGACTAACTTTGTTCTTTAATTATTTCATTGATAAGAAATATTAAAAAAATGTATAAATAAAAAAATATTTCCGCTCAGTGACAGTACAGTACTGATAATACTAACGTTTAAATTTTGATTAGGAGTAATCATGGTGCTTGATTTTAAAAATTCATGTAAAACATAGTTTTATAGTTAGTTAAATCATAAGTGAATTCGGAGACAAATTATTTTAAAAATGGGCATGACGAAATTAGGAATTTCTCTAGTGTTGTTCTTAGTGTTAGTGAAATGTTGTGTTGGTTACAATATCCTAGTGGTTCTTCCTCACACCGGAAAAAGTCACTTTTTAGTTTTAGAACCATTGCTAAAGGCATTGCCTCACAAAGGACACAACCTAACAGTGATCAGTTATTTTCCTCAAAAGAAACCAATCCAGAATTACAGAGATATAAGTTTGTCAAACGGCAACGAATTTGGAGGGGTGGAAACGATGCACCTTAGTGAAGCTAGTTATTCAAGACTACGCAAATACCAAGGTCCATTTCGAATTGCAAGCACAGCACACTGCCAAAGCAACTTTGAAAATAAGAATATGCAAAGTTTTTTGACAGAGAAAAATAAATTTGACGTGATTCTAATTGAATTCTTCGACACCAACTGCTTTATGGGTCTGGTAAAAAAATATAAATCTCCAGTAATAGGTAAAATTATATAGTGTAATGATCACAATAAATATTGGTTAAGGTCCTTTAATTGCAGCAATAACTGTACACCCAAAATAACTGAACTGACTAACAGTTTTTTGTGGTCACCTAGTATAAGCATATATGAAGTTATTGTCATCATCGTTCTCTGTAAATTGGTGAAATTTGGTGTAAAAAACGTTCATGTACGTGATGTGAGTCATTGCGCCGTCGTCTGTCTATAATATCTTATGTCATCTCCGATTGCTGTGTTTTTGTTGTGAAGAACTTTTGTGCAGTATACGTTGAAAAAATTTTTCATAAGAAGGAACTTGGTATTTTCGTGTGGCACAGCAATCAGAGTGTATCTGTCTGTGTTCGTGAATAGAATTATAAGTTTGTTCTATAGCGTTTGTAGTCTCTTGCGCTGCACGTCTGAGATCAGATTCCAGGATTCACAGGCATGTGTCAGTATTGGTCTTAAGATAACCTTATATAAGGTTATATAAGCTTATATTATATAACCTTATATAAGGTTATCTTATTGTCTGTCGTAAGTTTACCACGCCTGTTGTTTAGAGGGTAAAGTTTGTTCATTTTTACGTTAGTCTTGTTGATGGTTCTGTAATATGAGCTCCGAAATTCAGTCTCTTATCTAGGATTACCCCCAGTTATTTGACAGTGTTTCGTTCCCTCTGATCATTTATCTTGATGGTTGCCCATTTTGGCCAGAGATAGCTCACTTTCCACATGCCACTCAGGCAGTAGAAATATGTGTTAAATTATTACCAAATCCGTTTGCGGGTCAATACAAAGAATTAGGTCTCTTCAGGCCAGGACAAAGTAACATAACCCGGAATTTAATGTCTCTTAGTTATCCATATTTAGTGCTTTATTTTCTTATGCGCCTGATGTCTCAGTAGAAAATGAACTGATTTTTAGTCGTTTCTCAATAATTTTAGATGTTTCTAAAGGCAATAATTCATGCTCCTTGTGACACGACGTAACGTACGAATCCACTATTTTGCAAGGGAGTCGGTATCATATCAGAACACCAAACTGACACCAATCGAAAACAATATTTAGATATTGATCTTTCAAACCACGCTACCGTGAGTAGCTATACGGTCATTGCAAGTTGCATTTAAACATTTCTCATATTTCTTGAGACGTCAAGAGACATAAGTAGATATGACTTCTGGCTCAAAATCCCATGTTATTTGTTATGAAGGTTCATTCTGGTTTTCCAAGGTCATTGTGTAAAGAGCCGGCTGCGCGCGCGGGTTATTCAAGGTCAAGAGTCTACGCATCACAACCTCTCCGTTCCTATCCCCACCTCTCCAGTATACCACCCACTTCAGACAGTGACGTCACAGTCAAAGAAACATGGTCTGTACGGCTGTGGGTAACTGTGGATAAAAATGTGGATAATTGTGGGTAAAATGTGGATAATTGTGAGTAATTATCTACATTTGTATGTCATTCAATGGTATGAATTGTGGTTTTCGTAAAATATTAAATATTGACACTATCAGTTAAAATTTTTTTGACATCGTTGGAAAGAGAAAAAATAAACGGAATTAATGGTATCATGGCCTACTTTGAGATTTGTTTTTTTATACACATTATTATTCTTATTGTCTTTACCGTCAACTTTCATCCCTTTAACTTTTTTCTTTTCTCCTCAAATAAGGAAGCTAAAACCGTTTGTGGTTTTCCTATTTTTCAGGTTTTTGTAATATATCTCACAAAGTAGCCTATAGATTTCAAATTCCTTTTACTGAAATATACCTCACAGTAAATAGGATAACTGTTTCTAAAACTTTATTCCTCTACAATAGATATTAAGTGAGATTTAATAGAAAGTTTATAGACCACTTATTAATTTGCCGACGTTTCGATATTTTTTAATATCGTCCTCAGGGCACTGAAAGATGTAAAATCATCTAATAGTACATATACAATCATTCAATATAACAAACAAACATAAATATATATTAAGGAAAAAAAATAACGTATTGAAATAAAAAAAAAATATTTTTTTACTTGTTTTAAGGTCACTATCTAAAAATAATCAGAAAATATAGTTATTAAATAAATAAAATATATATTATAAAATTGTTTATGTAGGTATATATAAAAAAAATAATTAATTAAAATTATATAAGCATAAAATTCAACATAATAAACATTAAGATACTACTTACATTAATATTTAGTTTTCGGTGTGTAGTATAAAAATAAATAAATAATGTACTGGAACATCACAGATACACAGGGTTTAATAAGCATACAGTAAAATTACTATATTTTTGCGTGGATAGCAGTGACACAAATGATACTATTACTTTAAACCGTAAGTATAAAAATAGGGTAGGTACGAAAAAAATTGTATGATAAAAAGGAATAGTGATAAAAAACGCAAACAAATACAATACTTCAAAAACTGAAAAATGCATTTATGGCTATATCGTCCTAGACAATTATATATCACAGATTGTTTAATCTATTAATTAGATTAAAATAACAAGAGTTTAAATTCTCAATATCTTTCCCCGAATTTACAGACTTTGATTTTTTTATATTGACCATTTCTTGAAATTTTCTTTTTTCTAAATTATTTTGTCTATCTATTGGTTTAGTCTCCTCGAAATTAATTTCATGGTCAAAATTTTTGCAATGTTCCAATAGAGGCGTGATATTCATTTTGTTTTTATTCTTAACATCCCTAATGTGTTCATTTTTTCTAGTATTTAAGTATCTACCAGTTTGACCTGGTGGTGTAATGGGGTAGTGAGGCGCAAGTTATAGCCTCTCCTACTCAATTGTTTACCTCACCTTCGCGATGAGTTCAATTTGAACTTGGTGCACCCTGTTTTCACTAACGAGGCTCTAACGACCGAGTAAGGGCGGAATAACCCTTACCTTTTGCCGTGAGCCCATCCACCTTCTCACGAAGAGTGCGGTAAAAATAACCCACCGCACACAAAGGTTGCTTTTGGAATCGTTTGGTTACCCCATCGTCGCAGTCTCCTTCTGTGCCATGGGACCACACCACTCGCCTTCCGCAACCGAGCTGGTCAGTTGCATACCTGCTCCAGCTAAAACTTCAAATGCAGCTTCGTTTTCAGTCGATTAAGGCTTTAAAGAAATGATGGAGCGTTCAAGTGGGACAAAATCATCCGGAGGTAAAATACCCTCCCGATCGGATCTCCGGGGGAGGGTGCCCACAGGGACACCTCATCGAATGTCGAAAAAACACCGACAAGTTAAATCCAACAAAACTAATTCTTTCATCTACGGCGCTTGGAATGTTCGTACTTTGAACGACAGCACTCGCACCGATCGGCCTGAAAGAAGAACTGCTCTAATAGATAGAGAACTTCACCGACTCAATGTTGACGTTGCAGCTCTCAGCGAAACTCGATTTTTGGAGGAAGGCTCTCTCACAGAAAAGTACTACACCTTCTATTGGAAAGGTCTTCCCACCAATTCAAGAAGACAACATGGAGTAGGATTTGCCGTTCGGAATCAACTTGTATCCAACTTAACACAAGTACCACAAGGCCTATCCGAGCGTCTAATGCTGCTACGCTATGAGCTATCAGATGGCAACGCGGTAAATCTAATAAGCGCCTACGCTCCCACTCTGGATGCCAGTCACAAAACCAAGGAAAGCTTCTATCAACAGCTGGAAGAAACCCTCTGTAGAATACCTAAAACGGAACGACTCGTTATTCTTGGCGATTTTAACGCTAGAGTAGGGAGAGATGCAGACACCTGGCCAGGCATCATAGGCAAGAACGGTTTGGGCAACATGAACGCTAACGGTCAACTACTCCTTACTAAATGCGCCGAACATGATCTAGTTATAACAAACACCATTTTCCGACAAAAGGATAAATTTAAATGCACCTGGCGTCACCCCAGATCAGGTCACTGGCATCTACTGGACTATGTTATCGTACGTAGGAAGCATCCCAAGGACGTCCAAATTACAAAGGCGCGCATTGATAGCGAATGTTGGACCGATCATCGTCCTGTTGTCTCTAAAATGAAAATCGTTATGAGACCCAAACACCGAAGAACTCAAGTAAAACGTAGACCCCGTCTCTGTATTAGTAAATTGCGTGACCAACAAACCGTCGAACAGCTAAAGCAAAAAGTTCAAGAGAATTTGAGTGCACTAGAAGAAACCAATTCTGTAGATGTCGCTGCTACCTGGACACAAATTAAAGACAGTTTAAAAAGTGCGAGTGAGGAAATTCTTGGCACTGTAGCAAGTAAAAAACAGGAGGACTGGTTCAATGATAATGAAGCTTTTATACAAGAACTTCTTGACCGCAAACATATTGCCTTCCAAAACGCTATCAACCACCCTAACGACTCATCAAAAGCAGAAGCTTTTACCCAATCTAAGTATGAAACGCAACGCGAAATCAGAAGAATAAAGAACGAGTGGTGGGCAAGCAAGGCCAGAGAAATTGAAAGGTACGCCGATTCACACGACTACAGGAATTTCTTTCAAGGGGTAAAAGCAGTGTACGGCCACAGTCGGAAAAATATGTGCCCTATTAAAGATTTAAATGGAAATCTCCTCAAAGAAGACCAGGAAATAAGAGCCCGATGGAAAGAACACTACTCTAATATTCTTAACCAGTAAAGTCAAGCCGATCACGATATTATAAATCTTATCCCTTAATACGACACCTTCGAAGACTTAGATAAGCGACTAACAACGGAAGAGATCTTAACCGCCATTGGGCAGCTAAAAAATAACAAATCTCCCGGCGCCGACTCACTCCCAGCTGAGATCTTTAAAGCTGTGTCGTCAGAGCTCATACCCTACCTCAAAAAACTGTTTGATGTCGTGTGGGAAAGTGGTCAAGCTCCGCAGGAGTTTCGTGATACACTTTTAATCAACCTCTTCAAAAACAAAGGGAGCGCTGCGGACTGTGGAAATTACAGGGGTATAGCTCTCCTGGCTGTTGGAGGGAAGATACTCACTAAAGCGATGGCAAATAGGCTAACACCTGTTATGGAAAAGTTATTTCCTGAAACACAGAGTGGTTTTAGACCAAACCGAGGCACATCGGATTTAATCTTCACACTTAAACAGCTTCAAGAAAAAGCACTCGAACATCAAGGAGAAATTCACATGGCCTTCATTGATTTAACCAAGGCGTTTGACTCGGTGGACAGGGAAGTGCTCTGGAAAATTATGTTCCGCTTAGGTATCCCTAGAAAATTTGTGGAAGTATGTCGCAGTCTACGTACAAACAACAACGCCCAGGTTATGTATAATAATGAGGCAACCGAACCTTTCCAAACCCTCACTGGAGTTAGGCAGGGATGTGTCCTAGCACCCCTACTCTTTAATTTGTTTACCACTGCTCGAACAATTATTGTTGAAAACAAACTGACAGTCAGAGGAATAGGTATCAGATACCGTTTTGATGGCGGTCTCTTTAACATAGGGCGCTTTAGAGCTTTCACGAGGACACGCACACGATTCATTTGTGATCTCCAGTATGCGGATGACTGTGCACTTTTAGCCTCTACGCCGGAAGAGCTTCAAGAACTTTTAGATGTGTATGCCCAAAGCTATGATTCTTTGGGACTTAAAATCAACATTGGAAAGACTAAGATTATGTCAACTCCTCATCAAGTGAACCAAATAGACATTACACTTAACGGAAATTCTCTTGAAGTGGTGGATCAGTTCAATTACTTAGGCAACGTTGTTAATGACAAAGCAAACATGGATAGCGAGATTCGCAATAGAATTAACGCTGCATCTAGAGCATTCTGGGGACTTAGAGAGAGAGTATTTGACAACCACGACCTTGCTTTGTCAACGAAAATGGCTGTCTACAGAGCAGTTGTCATTCCAACACTGCTATATGGATGTGAAAGCTGGGTCACTTACCGTCGTCATGTGAAGGAATTAGAACGTTTTCAGCAAAGACACCTCAGAAGTATGATGAAAATCCGTTGGTTCCATCACATATCAAACGTGGAAGTACTCAGGAGAGCAAACAGCCTTCCAATTGAGGTGCTTATTTCAAGAGCACGCCTAAGATGGGCAGGTCACGTTCATCGTATGCATGATAACCGCCTTCCTAAATGTACACTTTATGGTGAATTGCTAAGCGGTAGAAGAAAGCGTGGCGGTCAACGAAAGAGGTTCAAAGACGCTCTCCATGAAAATCTAAAATCCTGCGGTATTGCAGACGAGCAATGGGAACAACTTGCAGCGGACAGAATCGAATGGCGAGGGGTTGTGGCCAGCTATCAAGGAAATGTTGCTGCAAGAAGACCGAATCCAAGACCTAACCAGGTCTATGTTTGTCCTGATTGCGGTCGACATGTGCTCTCCCGAATTGGCCTCTATAGCCATAGTCGTGTGCACCGTAGATGAATGGGAATTACAATAGACTACACCTTTTACTTGTTTTTTATTGTACGCAATTTATCGACTGTAACATTTCTATACTCGGACTCGAGTAACGGCTAATAACCAGTTTGACCTACATAACTTTTATCACAATTCTTACATGGTATTTGATAGTTTGCTTTAGACTGCAGATCTATAGGTGTTTTTGATTTTAATTTTGTGAAATTTTTTTTAAATTGTGTTTTCACTTTTAAAAGTAACATTGATGTTCTCAGATGTTAGTGTTTTTTTAATTTCCTCGGAAAGGTGTCCCACATACGGAATTTTATAATAATAAGTTTGCTCAGATCTTAGTGGTCTAACTGGTAGGCTATTATTATTATTAATGTGTAATATTCTATTAATCAGTGAAATTGGGTAATTATTTTTGTTGAGATATTTTCTTATAAGTTTAAGTTTTTTCCCTTTAAATTCTGGACTACATAACTGCGTTGCTCTGTATTTCAAGTTATTAATTATGTTTAATTTCGTCTTCATAGAATGATGTGAGTTAAAATTTAAAAGTCTTTCTGAGAAGGTAGGTTTGTGATACCAGTCAATGAGTAATTTATTCTTATAATCTGTGTATCTAAAAACGCTATTTTATTATTATTTCCGATCTCAATAGTAAAATTCAACTTTTCATAAAAACTGTTAAACACTTTTAATAGTTCTGTCTCTGTGTCTTTAGGTATAACTAAAAAAATATTATAATAAAGTAATAATAACATTTGTGTCACTGCTATCCACGCAAGAAGATAGTAATTTTACTGTATGCTTATTAAACCCTGTGTATCTGTGATGTTCGAGTACATTATTATTTATTTTTATACTACACACCGAAAACTAAATATTAATGTAAGTAGTATCTTAATGTTTATTATGTTGAATTTTATGCTTATATAATTTTAATTAATTATTTTCTTTATATATACCTACATAAACAATTTTATAATATATATTTTATTTATTTAATAACTATATTTTGTGATTATTTTTAGATAGTGACCTTAAAACAAGTAAATAATTTTATTTTTTATTTTAATAGGTTATTTTTTAATTTATCTTAATATATATTTACGTCTGTTTGTTATATTGAATGATTGTATATGTACTATTAGATGATTTTACATCTTTCAGTGCTCTGAGGATGATATTAAAAAATATCGAAATGTCGGCAAATTAATAAAATAGTTTTCTTTAATACACTTTGGACCTAACCCCAAAAGATTTTCACAATCAATTAAGTGAAATATTTGGTGTGGCCGTCGTAAAATATACATACAGTATACAGTATGGCTACTTTTTATAATTTGGTCCTCCATTCTGTGAGTGCTATTTGACTCCGACTCTGTCATTCAATAGTTTATTTAAATCGATTAGTTCTGTATCTTCAAATATTTTATTGATAAGAAATTGTTTTCCTAATGCAAGTACTCTTCTTATTGATAGTGCAGTAAAGCATTACTAAAGTACAATCAGTCCTCAAAAGTTATTGTTACAGTATCTACCTAATTTTAGTTAGATTTCGGAAATAGTATACGCCACAATGAAATTAGGAATCTTCTTAATTTTGCTTTTAGTGTTAGTGAAGTGTTGTGTTGGTTATAATATCCTAGCGGTTCTTTCAAATTTTGGGAAGAGTCACTTTTTTGTTTTTGAACCTATGCTAAAGTCACTGGCTCTGAAGGGACATAATTTAACAGTAATTAGTTATTATCCTCAGAAGAAAGCAATTCCGAATTATAGAGATATAAGTCTGTTAAACGGCAACGAACCGGAAGGAATGGAATTAGTACAACTTAATGACCTTTTTAATTCAAGACTATACAAATACGTTGCTCCTTTTCGGGTTGCAAGCAACGCACGCTGCCAAATCAATTTTGAAAATGGGAATATGCAAAATTTCTTGAGAGAGGAAAATAAATTTGACGTGATTCTAGTTGAATACTTTAATACCAATTGCTTTATGGGTTTGGTTAAAAAATATAGTGCTCCAGTGATAGGTAAAATTATTTAATATCATTATTATTATAAAATTACATTAACAGGGTAATATCTTTTAATTTGCACCCAAACCGGGTGATACAAAAGACATGCGGAAGCCCATAATTTTTTAATTTACTAAAATAAAATTTTGAAACTTGCAATAGTTACATAATCAATAATTTTACTTTTATAACCTAACACACATATTTACAGCTTCCGGTTGAACCGGAAATGGTCCTATTTCTCTTATTTTAAAACAGAATTCTGTATATTTTTCCAACCTATCTTATTTGCTTTGAAATACTCTTTAGAACAATGTGTCACAAAATTACATTTTTGTTTTTAAACGCATATTATTGAAATAAGCCTTGGTGGCTGTGTGGCACGAATTCTGAAAAATTATTTGAAGCTTAGTAGGCCATGAATTTCGGAAAGCACTGTTACGCCAGTATTATTTTCATATTTTTTCAATTTTTTTTGTCTTTCTTCCATTTTTGTCATTTTTCCTTTTTAATAAACAGCTTAATATCATAGTTATACGCCATAACTTTTTATGAAAAACTGTAAATAAATATTTCATAATTTCTATATTAAATTTTTTTATTTTTGATAACAGAAAATCGACAAAATTAAAGAATAAGTTATTTGTAAGACAAAAATATTGACAATAACCAGCTAATAAATAACAATAACTTACAATAAAAAACTTAATGAGAGCAAATAAAAATATTTTACTGATCATATTCTAAATGGTGTAATGGGGTAGTGAAGCGCAAGTTATAGCCTCTCCTACTCAATTGCTAACCTCACCTTCACGATGAGTTCAATTTGAACTTGGTGCACCCTGTTTTCACTAACGAGGCTCTAACGACCAAATAAGGGCGGAATAACCCTTGCCTTTTGCCGTGAGCACATCCACCTTCTCACGAAGAGTGCGGTAAAAATAACCCACCGCACACAAAGGTTGCTTTTGGGATCGTTTGGTTACCCCATCGTCGCAGTCTCCTTCTGTGCCATGGGACCACACCACTCGCCTTCCGCAACCGAGCTGGTCAGTTGCATACCTGCTCCAGCTAAAACTTCAAATGCAGCTTCGTTTTCAGTCGATTAAGGCTTTAAAAAAATGATGGAGCGTTCAAGTGGGACAAAATCATCCGGAGGTAAAATACCCTCCCGATCGGATCTCCGGGGGAGGGGGCCCACAGGGACACCTCATCGAATGTCGAAAAAACACCGACAAGTTAAATCCAAGAAAACTAATTCTTTCATCTACGGCGCTTGGAATGTTCGTACTTTGAACGACAGCACTCGCACCGATCGGCCTGAAAGAAGAACTGCTCTAATAGATAGAGAACTTCACCGACTCAATATTGACGTTGCAGCTCTCAGCGAAATTCGATTTTTGGAGGAAGGCTCTCTCACAGAAAAGTACTACACCTTCTATTGGAAAGGTCTTCCCACCAATTCAAGAAGACAACATGGAGTAGGATTTGCCGTTCGGAATCAACTTGTATCCAACTTAACACAAGTACCACAAGGCCTATCCGAGCGTCTAATGCTGCTACGCTATGAGCTATCAGATGGCATCGCGGTAAATCTAATAAGCGCCTACGCTCCCACTCCGGATGCAAGTCACGAAACCAAGGAAAGCTTCTATCAACAGCTGGAAGAAACCCTCTGTAGAATACCTAAAACGGAACGACTCGTTATTCTTGGTGATTTTAACGCTAGAGTAGGGAGAGATGCAGACACCTGGCCATGCATCATAGGCAAGAACGGTTTAGGCAACATGAACGCTAACGGTCAACTACTCCTAACTAAATGCGCCGAACATGATTTAGTTATAACAAACACCATTTTCCGACAAAAGGATAAATTTAAAGGCACCTGGCGTCACCCCAGATCAGGTCACTGGCATCTACTGGACTATGTTATCGTACGTAGGAAGCATCTCAAGGACGTCCAAATTACAAAGGCGCGCATTGATAGCGAATGTTGGACCGATCATCGTCCTGTTGTCTCTAAAATGAAAATTGTTATGAGACCCAAACACCGAAGAACTCAAGTAAAACGTAGACTCCGTCTCTGTATTAGTAAATTGCGTGATCAACAAACCGTCGAACAGCTAAAGCAAAAAGTTCAAGAGAATTTGAGTGCACTAGAAGAAACCAATTCTGTAGATGTCGCTGTTACCTGGACACAAATTAAAGACAGTTTAAAAAGTGTGAGTGAGGAAATTCTTGGTACTGCAGCAAGTAAAAAACAGGAGGACTGGTTCAATGATCATGAAGCTTTTATACAAGAACTTCTTGACCGCAAACATATTGCCTTCCAAAACGCTATCAACCACCCTAACGACTCATCAAAAGCAGAAGCTTTTACCCAATCTAAGTATGAAACGCAACGCGAAATCAGAAGAATAAAGAACGAGTGGTGGGCAAGCAAAGCCAGAGAAATTCAAAGGTACGCCGATTCACACGACTACAGGAATTTCTTTCAAGGAGTAAAAGCAGTGTACGGCCCCAGTCGGAAAAATATGTGCCCTATTAAAGATTTAAATGGAAATCTCCTCAAAGAAGACCAGAAAATAAGAGCCCGATGGAAAGAACACTACTCTAACATTCTTAACCAGCAAAGTCAAGCCGATCACGATATTATAAATCTTATCCCTCAATATGACACCTTCGAAGACTTAGATAAACCACTAACAACGGAAGAGATCTTAACCGCCATTGGGCAGCTAAAAAATAACAAATCTCCCGGCGCCGACTCACTCCCAGCTGAGATCTTTAAAGCTGTGTCGTCAGAGCTCATACCCTACCTCAAAAAACTGTTTGATGTCGTGTGGGAAAGTGGTCAAGCTCCGCAGGAGTTTCGTGATACACTTTTAATCAACCTCTTCAAAAACAAAGGGAGCGCTGCGGACTGTGGAAATTACAGGGGTATAGCTCTCCTGGCTGTTGGAGGGAAGATACTCACTAAAGCGATGGCAATTAGGCTAACACCTGTTATGGAAAAGTTACTTCCTGAAACACAGAGTGGCTTTAGACCAAACCGAGGCACATCGGATTTAATCTTCACACTTAAACAGCTTCAAGAAAAAGCACTCGAACATCAAGGAGAAATTCACATGGCTTCATTGATTTAACCAAGGCGTTTGACTCGGTGGACAGGGAAGTGCTCTGGAAAATTATGCTCCGCTTAGGTATCCCTAGAAAATTTGTGGAAGTATGTCGCAGTCTACATACAAACAACAACGCCCAGGTTATGTATAATAATGAGGCAACCGAACCTTTCCAAACCCTCACTGGAGTTAGGCAGGGATGTGTCCTGGCACCCCTACTCTTTAATTTGTTTACCACTGCTCTAACAATTATTGTTGACAACAAACTGACAGTCAGAGGAATAGGTCTCAGATACCGTTTTGAGAGAGAGAGAGTATTTGACAACCACGACCTTGCTTTGTCAACGAAAATGGCTGTCTACAGAGCAGTCGTCATTCCAACACTGCTATATGGATGTGAAAACTGGGTCACTTACCGTCGTCATGTGAAAGAATTAGAACGTTTTCAGCAAAGACACCTCAGAAGTATGATGAAAATCCGTTGGTTCCATCACATATCAAACGTGGAAGTACTCAGGAGAGCAAACAGCCTTCCAATTGAGGTGCTTATTTCAAGAGCACGCCTAAGATGGGCAGGTCACGTTCATCGTATGCATGATAACCGCCTTCCTAAATGTACACTTTATGGTGAATTGCTAAGCGGTAGAAGAAAGCGTGGCGGTCAACGAAAGAGGTTCAAAGACGCTCTCCATGAAAATCTAAAATCCTGCGGTATTGCAGACGAGCAATGGGGACAACTTGCAGCGGACAGAACCGAATGGCGGGGGGTTGTGGCCAGCTATCAAGGAAATGTTGCTGCAAGAAGGCCGAATCCAAGACCTAACCAGGTCTATGTTTGTCCTGACTGCGGTCGACATGTGCCATAGCCATAGTCGTGTGCACCGTAGATGAATGGGAATTACAATAGACTACACCTTTTACTTGTTTTTTATTGTACACAATTTATCGACTGTAACATTTTTATACTCGGACTCGAGTAACGGCTAATAATAATAATAATAATAATAAAAATGCTGCCCGTTGTCTTCCCTACATAATCTGACTTTTCGAACTGTAGGCCTAAGCATTTTTGTAGTTGTTCGGCAATTTCACCTATGGTCGTTCTCAATCTAATTTCTCGGATTTTACCTATGCGGACTCGTGTTCTATGTACCTTTCCTTTAAAGTGAGCCCAACTAAGAAATCTAACTGTGTTAGATCCGGAGATCTGGTAGGCCATCTAACAAGTTCATCGGCTCCTAATTACTTCGTTTTCTCTGATTCTATTATTTAATTAACCTACCACAATAATACTATTGTGTGGAGTTGCTCTATCTTGCTGATATACAGTAGATAGTTGTCCTAAACCTACTTTGGTTTGGTTTTCTGAGAATCCTAAAACTTTCTCCAGTTAATAGTCCTTCAAAAATTATTACACCGATAATTCTTGTCCCGATTGTTCCCAATCACCAGAAATGCGTGTCATTATGAATACATGAAAATAAGTTGGGACAATTATTAACCTCAAGGACCTAACTGAATTATTCGCAATCCAATTAATGTCTATTTAATTCCGTGACTATTGCGTACTACTTGGTACATATCTATTAAAGAACTATTGAGAATACCATTATTTCCGCAAGAAACTGAAAGTCTTTGGCATAAGATTACAACGAAAGTTCAATATGTTGTTTAATTTTTTATTCTCTGTGTTTCATCTTATCTATTTCCAAACAATAATAGTGTCCAAAAATTAGACAGTTTTATATAATTATCTACACTGCTTCCAAGTTTCAAACATGCAAATCTGGACAAAAGTTTATAATTTTGATTTTCTAATGAAAAAATTAAAGTAGTACCTAACAAAAATACAAAACATCAGTTTTCACAAACTTATCACTTTAGTAATAAAATAAAAGGTATACGTTATAATATAGAAGAACCAGTTCGACATCATATCGACATCATATTAGCATAACTACAAAGGTAATATCAGCAATACCAATGACATTTCAAAGTTGGAGAATATTTCTAACTTTCCTGATGGTCCTTCATCATATTGTATTTTGTACATATAGCGATATCGCACCCACTTTATAAGAGACTGCATCTTATTTTGACATAAGAAATATGATTCTACTCAGATTTTCTTTTATGATATATACAGTCTAATGTCAGTTCCAATAGTGAAACGTTCATAAATAAATTTCTCTTTATTTCCTTGCTGCTTAACCCTAAATTTTTTATATTACTTTACTGCAAGCATTTATTGTCAAAAATATAAAACATAACCAAGTGTTATTTTTCTGCCAGTTTTTGTAAGCAATTAACCAATCCTAGGTTTATCAACATGTGCTCCACTTCCTTGGATACCAGACTGGTTTGGAAACTCAGATAACCCATCTTACATTCCTGTGATGTTCATGGATTACTCAGACCAGATGACATTTTTGGAGCGTGTTGAGAATACTGTAGCTCTTGTATACAATAAAATAGTTTACAAATACGTGATAGATAATCCAGGAAATGAATACTCTAAGAAATACCTAGGTGAAGATTTGCATGAAGGAGGAAATATTATGTATAATACCAGTTTATTTCTAACTAACACCCACTTCACCTTAAACAGGCCAAGACCTTTAGTACCGAATTTTATTGAGGTCGGTGGAATACACGTCGAAGAGCCTAAGCCGCTACCACTGGTATGTAATAAATATTTTGTAATATCTGTACTTCAACGTCACTGGCTTTAGTTATTTAATTAGTATTTCTACGTCCATGATCAGAATAGACTTAAAATGACAACTCTACTGAAACAGTTTTGTGCATTACTGTTAACTCGATCATTTATTATTATTCTGTATTATTATTACTGTTATTTAAAATAAAAGCATACCTTCATGTTCCTAAATTGTTACAAAAGGGTTAATATCGCATAATACATTTTTAAAATAATATTCACATATTATTGAACTATTTAAGCATAGGTCATTCGAACATGTCTTTTAAAAAATTCAAAATAAAGAAACTAAATATAAATTAACGAATACAGATAATTCGCTCAATACTTTCTGAGGAACATGCAGTCCTTTACACAGCTAAAATATTTCAGTAGCTGGTTTCAAGTAGTATTAATATTTTACTTGACATTCTTAAGTTGATTTTTAGTTACATATTCGTAAGAAATATTATTTCAGATCTTGAAAAGCCGGACTGTAACTTTTTAATTCTATTGGATATGTTAGGAAAAATGAATCGTGAAATTTTCCTAACCTTTTCAAAGATATTACATTAACAAAATGAATCCGAAAAAACAAAGAACGTTGAGCCCTTTTCAGGTATAATAATTATAAATATAATAAACGTCTTTAATGAAACAAAGAAATAATACAATGTTGCGGGGGGGGGGGGGGGAAGTTTAGCATAGGCTATTCTGCCACTTGACCCAAGAAAAAGTACCTGAATATATTTATTTGTTTAAATAGGTCTTGATAAAACCATTGTTTAAGAGTGGGGACAAAACAGAATGTGCAAACTATCAGCCTATTTCATTGGTTTTAAACTTTGCCAAAATATTAGAAACGTTGATAAAAAACCGCTTAGTTAACTATTTTAATAAATACAATGTTATATCAAATTCCCAATTCGGGTTTCAAGAAGGCAGAGCTACGCAAGACGCCATTATGAGGCTTAGATCTAATATATACAAGGCACTCGACGAAGGTAAACTTGCAGACTCTGTATCTTCGTAGATCTCGCCAAAGCATTTGATACGGTGGATCATGACAAGCTGCTGGATACTCTTGAAGATCTGGGAATTCGTGGCAGCAGCTTGAATCTTTTTAAAAATTACTTGTCCCAAAGAACCCAGCGAGTATCTATAGATGATACAGTAAGTGACGAAAAGTTCGTACAATGTGAAGTCCACCAAGGTACGGGGCTGGGTCCCATATTATGAAATGAAATGAAATGAAATTTATTAAGTAGGTCATGCCTAATATACACAATACATAATAATATCAAATTAAATTACATAACAGATTATAAGTAGTTATACATACATACATACGTACATACATACATACATAATAATAATAATTCATACATATAGTACGAGTATAATACAAATTATAGGGTCTACATAGTATTTTAATGTAAGTACACAAGTTCTAATTCTAATGCACCCATATCATCTTAAGAAGTAAAAAAAGTATGAAGAGGAACAAAGATTATAAACATTCAAAATATAATTTAATACATTTTATATACATTAAACATTATGCGCTTGATTTACCTTATTTAATAAAAAATGAGACAGTTGTCTTTTAAAGATTGTTAGCGTTTGAGCTGTTTTTATCTCCATCGGTAATTCATTAAATTGTTTAAGACCTTTGTGAAACAGTGAATTCATTGATTTTTTGAAATTAGTTCTTTGTATGTGAAAATTGTTATTGTTTCTTGTTTGATAATTATGGATTTCTCTATTTATTGTTATAAATCGGTTGAGATAAGCTGGAAGTAAGTTGTGATTTATTTTATAAATAAATATCATCGAAAAATAAACTAGTCTAGTAGAAACTGTCATCCATTGGAGAGCATCTAACATTAAACTAATTGGAGTGTATCTACTGCATTTCAGAATTATCCTCATGCCACGATTTTGTAACTTTTGTAGAGCATTCATTGAATTGTTGTCTAAAAGGTATAAAATACTTGCACAATAGTCGAAGTGCGGTTGAATAATAGTCTTATACACAGTAATATTTGTGGAAAAAGAAAGCTGATTAGATATTCTTGAAAAAAAGTATAGTTTTTTTGTTATTTTCTTTTGTATATATAAGAAATGATTTTTAAATGTTAGAGTATTATCAATAATTACTCCGAGATATTTAAATTCTTTAACCAGTTCTAATTTATTATTTTCTAATAGTATATTTATATTATTTACGTTAATGTTGTTATATTTAAATTTCGTAGTCAAAATCATTGCCTTTGTTTTGTTGACATTTAGTTTGAGTTTGTTTATAGCTAAATACTCTTCAATTTCGGCTAGTTCATTATTCATCCTCATTACGGCATTATCTAAATTATTATCAACTACAGCAATTAAGGTATCGTCTGCAAATAGATTTAAAAAGTCACAAGACGTAAATTTAACAATATCATTTAAATAAATTATAAACAATAGGGGTCCGAGGACACTACCCTGTGGCACCCCAAATTTATTTTGACGAGGATTAGAAAATTTATTGTTAATTTTTGTAATTTGATATCTGTTCCTCAGGTAGTCCTCAAACCAGTTTAATACTATGCCATCTATACCATAATATTTTAATTTTTTTAAAAGAGTCAATCTGTCGATAGTTTCGAAAGCTCTTTTGAAGTCTAAAAATATAGCTAGGATATATCGATCATTATCAATCTGGTTAATCCAATTAGCGATAGTTAATTGTAATGCTGACTCACACGAGTGATTCTCTCTAAAACCAGACTGATTACTGATTAATAAATTATTCTTATTAAAATATTCAGAGAGTTGTATATGTACTGCTATTTCTATGATTTTTTCTATAGCTGGCAAAGTATTAATCGGTCTGAAGTTACAAGCCTCGTTTGTATTTATTATTTTTGGTATAGGTGTTATTGTACTAGTTTTCAAATTATCTGGAAATTTACCTGTTTGTAATGAGGTGTTTACTAATTGTAAGACGGCATGTCCAATGACATCGAAAGAACTCTTAAGAATTTTAGCACATAATACGTCATGTACATTTGTCTTATTACATAAATCTGATACAATTTCCTGTAGATCGTTCATTGTTAATAATCTAAAGTTAGAAAAATTACTATCTATGTTTATAAGTCCTGTATCAGTCCATTCAGTGGTATGATTGATAGAATTAATTATATCGCCTACACTGTCAATAAAGTATCTATTAAAGTTTTCTGCCAACTCTGTATCTTCATTAAAATAAACTATTCTATCGTCAATTACAAAATGTATGGTATTATTTAAAAAACTGTGATTTTCCTTTTTAATTAATGTTTTTAGCGTTTTCCACATTGCTTTAGGGTTGTTTCTATTTGAGTCTATTTTATTTTCATAATACATTCTTTTTTTGGTTTTTAGAGTATTTACAACATCATTTCTAAACACTTTAAATTGATTCCAGTATTGTTGCTTTTCGTATATATTTTGACAATTTTTAAACATTACGTACGATTTATCTCGATGTCTAGCTTTTATTTTTATTTCCTCATCATACCATGGTAACTGATTATTATTATGAATAACATTACGTATGGGTGCTATAGAATTTATGACATTCTTAGAATTACATGTTAATACCTCAAGAATAATGTTAACATCATCACTGTTTAATAGCCAATTTACATTAGTGAAACTTTCATTTATTAAGTTTAAATTCTCAACACTAAAATTTCTAAACTGGTTTAATCGACAGGTATTAAATTTTTCATTACAAATTGAAACTGAGACAATTGAATGATCACTTATTTTAGGTATATTATGTACACTCGTAACTATGTTATTTTGATTGCTAATTACAAAGTCTATTAACGTGCTACTCAAGTTTCAGTTTCAGTATATATGTCAACAACCTATTTTTATAGAGCTCTAAAAGCCAAGTGATAAGGCTATCTCGTATCAAAATTGTAGAGAATTTCTTTCTCTGCAACGTGATATATATTTTTTAATTATTAGAAGTATTTTATGGCCGTCGTACCGCGTTAAAGTAGAACAAGGGCAATTTGTTGATAGTTTTTGTTTATTTACAAAATTGCTACAACACTCAAGTCTTAAACATTTCAATATGTTGTTCCTGACATTTTTCCCCATCGATTTATCATAAAATTATCCCCTGAGAGGTAAAAGATGTGAAAAATTGGTCTAGATTTATTGTACTAATTCGGGAAAATACGTAAAAAAAATTAAAAAGTTGAAGCTCCACTGACTCTTTGCAGAAAAGATTTTTTTCGTAATCAGGATGACCTCCTGAATTGACAATGAAATTTCCCTTGGAAAGTTGTTGCCGAAAACAATTAATTTGCGTTAATTCTACAGTACTCTGGCAAAAAACTAGCTGAGATACATTTTTTTGAGAACAGCGAAAGAAAGATATAATTTTAAAAATACTAACTCTGTCAAATAGGGCGAGCGTAGATGCGTCTTTACTATGTACATACTTCGGTATGCGATGTAAAGCAACGACAGGCGCAGTTAGTACTTGGATGGGTGACCATTCCAATGGAAACCGCGTTCTCGCCTCACACATCTTCCAGCGGCTTGTATATCAGTGTATGCGCGGAAGCTATACAACCTTAGGCGAGGGTTGTATAGGAGATATACCATCCTTCGGAGGGGATGTAAAGCCGTCGGTCCCTTGTCTATTAAATGTTAAGCAAGTTAAAGATCCCTACTCTTCTTAAGGGAAGAGGTTCGGCAAAATTCCTGGTTGGGGGTAGCTCGTCTACAGGCGTCGGTGTTAGGCCTCAGTAGCGGAAATAGGCCGACGTTAAATAAATGTATAAAAAAAAAACTCTGTCAATTTTTGTTTAAGAAAAAAAAATGTAAGTTAAAGGTGATTCTATATGTTCTATATGTGTGGTATTTTTCGCTAAAAGCAGTATTCTTTTATAAATTGCGTTGAAACCTGCTTTTTAAACATTATTGGTCAAATATACAGATGAATTAAGATCATTCAAATAATTATTTCTTTTACTTTCAAAATTGTAGCGATTGGAGAAGTAAAAATATGTTTTATATCAATCCTATAATATTTCTAGAGAGTCGTAGCTTGTATTCCTATGAATTGCTCTTAAGAATTACTTTACAAAATATATGCCACCGCATTAACAATCCGTCAAATAATACAAAACTCCATTAAATATGTTTATTGTACTTTAAATATTTTCTTTGAATTCTATTATGATTACTGTTTTTAAACTTATAAGTTAGGCAGACAAACCCACCACAAGATCTTCTTTTGTGGGTTGTTTGTACCCTGTTTATTTACTAAGCTCAAAATATGTAAACAATTGTAATTAACATTTTTATTATTATTAGTTTATATTAAATTTAGCAATCCTTATTGAAATAACTACTATATATACCGTTTACTATATAATTCTTATGTATTATATACCATTCACTAAATTCTGTATCAATGGTAAATAAACTTATTATTATTGTATATTATTTATGGAAACTTTTTAAATTACAAAGAAATGAATATAATTAAAAAAAGGGAAAAATAAACATTATTTATGAAGCAACAAGAATATAAAGTTATCACACCACCGTCTAAAATGTAAATGAACGTCATGCTTAGCAATAATTTAAAATAAGAGCAAAACAATTTCAGAATAAAGTAAAATTCGTGCGCTTTCACTCCTCAAGAAATAGTCGTTTTAATTGTTTCAAAGGAAGATATCAATAGTTATTTTAATCTAGTGGAGAGGGCAATGTAAAGCTTAGCAGAAAAATAAATAAAAGAGCTTTGAAAAGCAGCAGTAGAATGCCACTGGATATGATACAAGTATCCAAAGCCAATTATCCTATTATGTACTGCAGACCTAGCACTGAGCCCACAGAAGTAATAAGATGGTGCCGATGATGTTGATATAATGTGATGAATGAAGATCAAGAAGTATAGTTTCTTCCGAAATTGCATACTCAACCAGTTTAAACCAGAAAAAGTGTGATATGTGATCATATCTTCTTAAGCTGAATATGAAACGACAACAGAAGCTTTGCACTCTTTGTATTCTTCTTTTTCCTGTGATATCGATAAAGTTACTATATACTACATCACAATAGTTAAAGTGAGATAGAGCCAGTGACTCACATAATATTTTTCTATATTGTGGCTACTGAAAAATCTACTACTATACAATAACTTTAGAGATCCATATGCCTTAAACAGTAGGACATTTAGATGTCCAGAGAACTTGAGATGTTGATCTAAATTCAATCACAGATATTTTACTGCACATTCAGGAGATAAGATCTCACCATCGATATTTAAACTAAGATTTTCACAAACAGAAGCTAAATCTTTCCGAATAATATTAGTTTGCATTTGTTGGGATTCGAGTTTAAGTTCTGATCTTGACATATTTGTTTAATTTTACTTAAGTCGTTATTTATGTTATTTTGAGCTATTAATGAATCTCTAATATGAAAGCTATTGTATACTTGGGTGCCATCGGCATATGCCTGTATTTTACAGTTTTCTACTGAATGTAATATGCCAGAAGTGTAGATACTAAACAATAACGGACCTAACACCGAGCCTTGAGGCACGCCAGATAAGACTTCCACTAGAAAAATCGCATGTCGTTGATAAGAACATAAATTGATGACCTGAACGAAATCATTCGTGATTTCAACCATAACTTAAATGAGAACAGCCCATCGTTATGGGAATTATTGTTGTAAGAGTTAATGAGTAACTTATTAGATTGATTACAAAATATAGAGACAATATGGTGATTTATATCAGAGGGGCACTGCCAACAGAAGATGGAAATTCATTTACCGAACACTTTTTTACGTTGAATGTTTTTAGTGTACTCCAGATATTTTTTATATTTCCCTGCCTACACATATTATTAACATACGCTTTTTTTATTTCTTATTGATGCTAAGGTGTGATTACGAAACTGTTTGTAATAATCATAATCATCAGTATTTTGTGTTCGTTTATGAGTTGACGAAGCTTTATCTCTTTCTTAAATCATTCTTTTTATATTGTTAAGCCAACTTTTAGATATCATACAGAAATCTTAAAAGTTAAATAGAGTAGATAGTAGGTAGGATAGACGTATTAATGTAAAATTTCAACATTAGGCATTTTAAATATCATATATTACTTCATTTAAAGTAAAGTTTGTAACATTCGATGTCGCATTGACATCGAAATATTCTGCACATACACCTATAAACATTGAAAACTATTAGACGTGCGTTTCCGAAACCAAATCCGCGTTATTGGGATATAATTATCTGACCGATGAAATATTTTCAGAACATGTATACTCAGACAAAATGCTTATTAAGATAAGTGCTTACTGTTTTTGTATCTATGAGAGAAACTAAGGCAATACTCTTGACCTTGGATTTTGCAGACACCATATCTAACTAACTAAATTTTATACATCGTCAATCCGTAATATTAAATTGGGTACTTGAAGAGATAAGATATTATATACGTGAGTACATACACATTCTTGTCTTTATGAATATCAAAAAATATTGTTGGATCTAATCTAGACGGCATTCAGTTTACTTTATTGTTTTACTATTCTTTATAAGAAGGGTGCTCCAAAATACTCGTCTGCTACATAGTTTACTTTATGAGGGCTACATGCCTGCAAAATATAAATGATGACCTATTCCTGAGTTGTATCAAACATCCAAATGTATCAAAAATGTGCCATAATTACAATCATCTGTTATTATTTTAAGACATAAATTAAACTAATTTAAATCAAATATGATGACTCTTTCTCAGCCTGCATTATCAATATTTTAAAACTCTGCATCTCTTCTTATGGCTAAGAAACACTCTTTTCTTCTTCGAAGCAAACGATAGTATCAAAAGTAATATTGATTTTGTCCCTTTCTTGGAATATGAACCATTTCCCACTTACCTTTAGATTTACTTTCTTTTAATATTCGATGGTTTGCTTTTTAGTTGAAATGATAAAAGTTTAAATAACCAAAGTTTGGCCATTATTTGAGCCCAACAAGAAGACCCAAGTTGCTTCTTAAAGAAAGGTAAATCATTATTTTGCCGAAAAGTCAACAATTGTTTTAATTTCTATTTTTAATTGTACAATACTTTGTAGAAAAATGTTCTGTTTATATATTTTTTAGTGTGGTATATTTTGTATAGCAGCCAGAATTATTTAAAAGTCAAACTGTATATCTTTTGCAGCAAAGGTTTTTAAATTTTTAAATATTCTTACAGAGTAATTTTAAAATATCCATTGAAAGTGGAAAATATTAATGTAACAAATAAGTTACGAACAATATGTTTACTATATTTTTTTCGGCCGCCATATTTCAAGGTCACGATCGTAGCACAAAGTTAGTCTTCGGTGTCTTTTAGTATGCTTGTTACCATGTTTAGTGTTATAATTATATCAAATTCCTTGCTTGTAATCATTTTTTTCTATTTATTTCATAAAATGAATGCTAGTAACCAAATGCCCTAAATAGGTACAATCCTCACTCGCATACATACTTCTTTGTATGCTTCAGTTTAATATATTAAATAAATTTCTGATACCTAGATTAAAACAAATAGATGTAATAAACACGAAATCTATCACGTTACGAAATTATTTTGTAATAAAATTCACCAGAAATACCCATCCGGTTTAGTGTATTTCGAAGTGAATCAAATTACCATATTATAGATTGCTAAATACTCAAGGTCGTTACAAATTTAATAGTCGTTCGTGTATAAACTTGCTGTTTCATTATAGCATTAAATTGGCAAATAATAAATAGATTCAATAAAAGTATTACTAACTGTTTAAAGTCATTAACACCATCGTTTACAGAATAATATTCGATTCATATTTTATTTATAAAATATCTAGAATTCTCTAGTATGGTCATGGTTATGAGAATAATTCATGTGATTTAAAAAACCAATGTTTTGGGTTTTTACTCTTTTATCTTTGATATTTTGAGCACAAGGTTCAACAACATAAGAAGTTAGGTAAATCGTTTTACTTTGTCAATTATAAGTAAGTATTGGTGTCGTGAAAAAATTAGTGCTGTTTTGAGAACATTTTGATGGAAACAAGAAGCATGGCTACTGCAAAACATATGCAAGATATGTACATAGAACTAAGAGAAATGATGCTAGATCAAGAAAGACGACGCCAAGAAAAAAAATAAGGACAAGAAAGACGTGAATTCTAGATTATGACGAAAGTGGACAATTTGAGGCCAGAAAATAGCTAATTTATGCGAATCGACATGCCGTATTTGAGTATGCCCGTCTGTCAGTTGGTGATTTGATTTTTCGAAAATGGCTCAACGTATAAAATTGAAATATCAGATTTAATATTTAGGAGGTCCAAGAGGGAACCTATTGAATATTCCTGACACTGCCGCACTAGGAGCGGCTCTGACCAGGGCAAAATATAATTTTTCGTTGAATCCAAAAATGTTTTAAATTAAAATTGTTTGTGATGGAAAACTGTATAGTGGTTCTTTACAAATTATTCGCCAGAAGAACAGGGTCGGCCCCAGGCAAGTCTTAACAATAAGTTTACGCCGAATCAAAAAATTCTTCGCATACAAATTTTTTAGTATGGAGAATTGTTTCAAAAAATCATCTTTCATATTTCTCGCTAAGTACAGAGTACGTTTAATCAAAATGGTTTTAACATTAAATTTGGGTGCGAGCGTAGATGCGTCTTTACTATGTACATACTTTTATATGCGATGTAAAGCAACGTTAGGTGCGGTTAGTACTTGGATAGGCGACCGTTTCAAAGAAGACCCTGTCCTCGCCTCACATATCTTCCAGCGGCTTGTATATCAGTGTATGCGCGGAAGCTATGCAACCTTAGGCGAGGGTTGTGTAGGTGATATACCATCCTTCGGAGGGGATGTAAAGCCGTCGGTTCCTTGTCTATTAAATGTTAGGCAAGTAAATGATCCCTACTTTTCTTAAGGGAAGAGGTTCGGCATAATTCCTGGTTGAGCGTAGCTCGTCTACAGGCGTCGGTGATAGGCCTCAGTAGCGGAAATAGACCGACGTTAAATAAATGTTAAAAAAACATTAAATTTATTTATAATGAAAAATTCTATCGAAAAGGCTTTTTACAAATCTCTCGTCGGATTACCAGGGACGGCTTCAGGGAGAGCTCAAAATAAATTTTCATCAAATCAAAAAAAAATTTCAAATAAAACCATTCAGAATAAAAAGTTGTATTGGAAAATTGTTTTTAAAATTTATCATCAGAATATCAAGGGTAGTGTCAGGAGGAGCTCAAACCAATTTATCGTCAAACCAAAAGAATATTTTAAATAATACGAATTGTTCAGGATGAAAAATTGTATCAGAGATTTTTCAAAGTTCTCGTCAGAGTATCAGAAAAAATTTAGTTCATCAATTTTGTATTTATTGCTCAATAATTCTAATGCATAGGCATGTACTTACAAAAAATTTTCGTTTTTCATTTCTACATCACATCGTCGAAAAATATACAGGGTGTTCCATTTGAAGAAATTTAGAAAATTCTATTTAAATGAGGAAGATGCATGGATTTTAAAAATGCTTAATTTTATTATTTTTCCATAATATGTACTATATAAGTTGATAATATAATGAAAGAAACTCATAGAAAAATTTAGCTTCGTAAATATGCCACATTAAAATTTGAACTTTTGTGTGAACAAAACCACGTGACTGAAAACGCTATAATATTACTTTGACGTCATTTTGACGTCATTAATTGGACCTGAGTTTGCTAATTTACGTTGTTATTCTTAATCTTGTTATTAATTATTGGTTAATATGACGGACAATCATTTCATAACATCCCTAACGCGTTAATCTATAACCACAGCATTCTTTTTAGATATTTCAACGTTTTAAAAATAACGACGTGACGCTACAGGTTACGAATGACACTATTCGTTAGGGATAGAGCGTTTTAATGGTTTTAAATTCTCAGCCGAAATAAATATTTTTTTCACCCTCAATTTTAACAAAAAAGAAAAAGAACAAATACGAGGAAGCATATTTTTCTGTCGTCTATCTATCTATGATATAAAAAAAATCTTGCAACTTCCTCATTGTTCTTAACTGATAAATAATTTTTGACCATCCTGTATATTTTTAGGAAGTAAAAATGATTCAAAAACATTAATTGATGCCTCGTAACTAGTAGTCGCATAAGTTTTTCTTACCGATAATAATTGTGACTTTGGTGGTTTTTTCAATATGCATCTGCATATGGCATTATTTCAACAAAAAATTCATATAACAAATTCAATAATAATATAGGAATGAATAAGATCTTGACAGAAGCTTCAAAAACGTAATGATATACATAGCATTCCATTTAAAAGGAGGCACTTGATCCTGTAAATTCGTCTTGATAATGAGTTTTCCATGTCTAGTATGGTATGAATGGGTATCTCATATTTTAATAAACATACCAAGAATGTAGGCTTTCACGGCAGTTGTCTAATGAAATAGTTTCTTCCGGTTCTTGCCGTAGTCGTCGAACTTGAATTGACGTTTCGCTGATCATCCTGTCAGCTTCTTCAGAAGGATTCTAAAGACTGAATTTGTTGTGTTACACTCCTCGTTATATACCTAGGCGCCGCTTCGCTTCGCTGGTCATTGGTCATGCTTGGTTGTTGTTGTTGAAATTTCTGCAATTTTCTTTGTGCTAATTTTTTTAATGTTTTTGGCCACGATACGCATGATACGTAGGTCATAATTCCACATAATCATGTAGAATCGGGATTGGCCATAATGAAATTAGCCAAGTGTTACATTTAGGCAGTACTGATAGACTGTTTCTACCATGTGATAGATTATTAATGGTCTTTGAAACATCCAATATTATCTGCAGGTAATTCAGAGAAGATGTCTTCATTGTTAGCTTATAGTTTGAGAATAGTATCGTGCATATTCTTAAACATATTTCCATCTAATTTATTTTCAAAGTCATTCAATGATTCGAAAAGTTTAACATATGTTCCAACATGTCAGATAACACAAGACACGCATCCGAATCGGTTGCAATATTTATACTATTGTAAAAAATATCTTTAATATATTTTTTGGGAGGTTATAGGTATAAATTGTTGAACTTCACTTTGTATTGAATTTTAAAAAATGTTATATAACACTATGATATTTTCTTATTTTTAACGCTAGTGCTAAAAGTAACTCACTTTAACACTGGTGTTATAAGATGACATTTTTAATATAGTTTGCAAGCGTTAGACTCTTAGTAATGTTATACGATAACTTTTTCCGCAGGATTAACAGAAAATGAGTTATTCCGAAAAAAACTTATTTCGCCCCCTTTAAGACAAGATGGCAGCTGAACTAGCCCATACCTAAAGTTGAAAACCTGAAATATGAATCAGGGCCTTACAATGCTGAAAATCAATACTTTTTTTAAAGTTTTTTTTCAAATGTAGGTTGTACTATTACTTACTTTGGTGTATAATATATCATTTTTATATTATTTACTTTTCATATCCGTTAAGTAGAAAAACATTGGCATCAATTTTGCGTAACTACGTGAAATTCTTAGGAATTTCTTATATCCAAGTACATCAAGACGCATATTTTTACTATTATTAAATATTATAATATAATATTAATAATTATAATCAAGTATAACTGAGCCTTTCTTTCTATTTTAGAATCTTGAAAAATGGATAAACGAATCTACGGATGGAGTAATATATTTCAGTTTGGGGTCTATGATCAAAGGCCACACCTTTCCAAAGGACAAAATGGATGCATTTTTGAAAGCTTTCGGTCGTTTGCCACAGAGAGTGCTCTGGAAGTGGGAAAATAAAACAATGGAAGGAAAACCAGACAATGTAATGACCCAAAAATGGATGCCCCAGTTAGATATACTATGTGAGTATTATAATTAGGTATGAGATATCCGATAAGATAAACATTTGAATTATTTTTTCGGGCGTAGTCGTAAAAAACTATAAACTAAATAAAATATTTTGTATGCATTCTCTAAAATTGAACCGCTTCAAAAATATTCATATTTCCTTAAAGAGGATACAATAAATCTTTAGTTGACAGGAAACAAGAATGGAAAGTATTAAACTCTCGATAATTGAAAAATTAGGAATTAGAATTCCAAAACGTTATAATGTGATGGATCACAACGTAGCTGTCGGGGATACTATGACCTGTATTAAATATATTTTTTAATATGGCCGATTGAGTATCTCAATGCTTTAGCATAAGGGTTGTACTTCCCTGATTCGAATCCCTGTCAGGTTTAAATGTTTAGTTGGCTAGACCGCGGCTAGTCGCTATTATCTCTTCTGAGTTCGAGTCTCAGCTGCGGCAGATGACAATGTGTGTGTTGTGTCATTGTTTATATGCGATTGTGTGTCTTGGTTGAGTGGTGGAATAGAATATGACTATATTCCGTCAGGATGTTAATATAAATAAGGCGAGAGAAAGACATAGCGTAAATTCTTAAATGTGGCTCTATAGAGTCAGTTATATCGCTGAAAGTTTTACATAAGTAGAACTGCCACAATGTACAAAAAAATGCAGATCAACTTTAGGGCCAATTCTTTTTAATATTCATATCAATGAACTACTTCAACTTAAAAATTAGTAACATTTGCCGATGACACTATTCCTCTGGTTGAGGACAACTCCTGGGAAAATGTTGCCAATAAAGCGGTGGTATAGTTTTCAAAACTACAACAATGGCTATCGGAAAATTACCTAACAGTTAACCTAGATAAAACTAAATTTATGTGCTTTAGTATATATGACAGAAACGTACCTAAGATAGATACACCTCAGTTACATGCATACTCATGGATACATACACGAAATCGTAACTGTATATGGTTATGAAACTGCAGCAAACAAAGAATATTAAATATCTCGAAATTCTCTTAGATCAAAATTTTAAATAGACAGAGCACATTCAACAATTAAGCAATAAGATGCACAACTTGATTTGGAAATTCTGCCACCTAAAAAATACTTTGTCTTTTAACAACTTAAATCGTTTTATCATGCTCTGGTCGAATCAATTCTTAGATATGGAATAATAACATGGGGAAGTGCATATTCGACAAATTTGTAGTATTTAAATATATCGCAAAAACATATAATAAAAATTATTTCAGGAAAAATAAATACTACTCCACTAAACTACTATTCAAACAATATAATGTATTTAATCGGTAACTCATATCTGTCAAGTCTGCTCTAAGATTTACATATAAACATAAAAATTTACTGAATACAATACAACATGTACACAACGTAAGACAAAAATATAATTTAATCACAATACCTCAAATTAGATGCACAACAATACAAATATTAATAACGTATTATGTTCAAAAATTTTATAATATTTTATCTATCCATTTTAATAACATAGGACTATTCTGTGATAAACTGGATACTTAATAAATAACAAATAGAAATTCACGAAATTATTGGTAGGTGGTTAAAATATTGAATATAAAAATAATATCGATTGCGATCGTTGGCGTTGTATGGAAAAGGTTTAAATAATTATTAAGGTTTTACACCATAATTAAGTTGCTGCTAGTACAGATATAGATTGTTTATACCATCTAGGTGTACTACATAACATTAACGATTAATATATATTAAATTAGATACTAAATATGTATTGTTATTATTTCTCAAATTATTTGTAATTACTAAATAGTAATTGAAAAAAAATCAATACATTTGATGGAAATTTGATTGATTGACATCCTTTTTATCGTACTATAATTCAATTTAAAGTTCTATTGTGCTCTCATAATATATTCAAATAATGTCTAAAATAAAAACCCTATTGTAAATATATCTGTTAAGTAATCGAAATAATTAAGAATAACTAAAGGCATAATTCACTTTAATCAATTTTTTTGTGTCCAGGTCACCCGAACGTAAAGGCATTTATCTCGCACGGCGGCCTTTTGGGAACCACCGAAGCGGTCCACTGCGGCGTCCCCGTCGTTGTGATGCCCCAATTTGGCGACCAGCACACAAACGCACGAGCTCTGGAGGCCAGTGGTGGTGGTGTCATCCTTCAATTAAGTGAAGCTACAGAAGATAAGGTTTATAAAGCGCTGAAAAAAGTCTTAAGCTCAGAGTGAGTAATGTAGTGACGATATGTCTTGTTTTTGTTGTTCTCTCTCAGCTTAATTTTGTGGAAAAATGTTTGCTAGATAAGTTTTAAGTCGACGGTAATTTTATTATTATCGGGTTGCGTCGTTTGCCATATATTGATGGTAATAATTTCTACTTAATTTAATATATTTATATACAATCACAGTTAGAAAACAATTATTATTATAATGTTTTAAGAAGTTTACAGATACTTGACATAAGACCTTAAGGAGCTCTATTTCAATTGTCTGTCTAATAATAATATTCCATGCATAAAGCACTTTTTCGAATAATTTCAATTTCAATTTGACATCCACTCTATCTATGGCGAAAATCAAGTTGATTTTTAAATATATTTTTTCTATTAACGCGTATAAGGTATACTGGACTGAATTTGTGGTGAGTTCCTTGTGAAACATCCTGAAAATAATTGTTTCTAAGTAAACAAACATTGCTTTTAGATGTATCAAATTCCTATATTTAGTGTGTGCGTGTGATGATGAGGCTGACTTTGAAAATTTTCATTAGCCACAGAAGATCCATGTGAAAGAAACTACTATATTTAAAATCCTCTACAAATATTTCGGCTATTTAGGCCTTTATCAAGAGTACAAAGTGTACACTAAAGTAACAAAGGTGGTTATTCTAAATATATACCTGAAGTCGTTTACGACTTAATATATTTATGACTTAAACTTTAGGTGTGGGAGTTTTTCGGGTAGAAGACCAAACGTAATTATGTAAATTAACGAATAATTGCTAACATTTTATCTAGTATAAGAGTATTTAAGAAATTCTGCTGGTTATTCGTGGTACAAGAATTGTTTTTCAGGTATTTTATAATTTCTAATTAATCAAGAAGATTTAAATGTTTACCTTTTTCGTCTATATGAAGTAAATTTATGTTGACTGTGACTACGAAATGGTTATTTTATATAAAAATACCTGCCAAATACACTGCCTTGAAAATAAAAAATTAATCCGAGTATCAAAATATTCGGATATAGATAGATTTTTTGCCCATAAATACACAAATTGTATTTTGACAGGCCAGTACAAGAACATAACAATTATTATAAACAACATGACAATGGTTGTCATTAGTAAGGTAAGGCTTTCGCCGACTGTTGTAGCCCTTTCTACCACCAAACTATGGAGCCATACGCTATCATCGGTCTAATGACCGTAACGTATATCCATATTTGTTGGGGATCCATACCCCAGGATTTTCCACAAATTCTACGGCATGTCCACAGGGACAGCCTTGCTTTTTGGATTGCCTTTTTCAGGTGGGAACTTCAGTTGAGTGATCTATCTAGCGTGATGCCTAGATATTTCACCTCCTCCGAAAATGGAATGGTTTCACCTAGTAAGAAAGGTGGTTCTAAGTTATCCAGCTTCCTTTTCCTGGTGAAGGGTACTATTACAGTTTTGCGGGGGTTGACAGACATCTGTTCCCTCTCACACCAGATGTGCACTGTATTTAGTACCTCTTGAAGGGTATGAGAGAGTACCTCTTCAGATTTACCTTTAACCATGAACGACTAGGTCGTCTGCATATGCCAGAATCTCGGCTTCCCACAGACATAAAATGGCCAGCAGGTCATCCACAAGTAGTGACCACAGAAGGGGGGACAGAACTCTATCTTGTGGGCACCCTCGCGTGGCCCTGAAGCTGACCGTTTCCCCCTGTAAGGTTGTCGTTATGAGTCTGTTTTTCCAGCATAGCTCGGATCCAGTCAGTTATGGTTGGCTCGAATCCTCTAGCAGCTGCCGCTGTATATAAGGAATCGGGCAGTGCATTATTGAATGCTCCTTCAATGTCGAGAAAAGCAGCCACTGCAATCTCTTTTTAAGTGCTAATTCTGTTGATTTGCCTGGCTGGTAAACTTACTGGTGAGCATTAAGGGGATGAGTGCTCAGGATGTTCCCCCTAATGTATCCATCCAGCACTTTTTCCAGGCCTTTCAACAAAAATGATGTCAGGCTAATTTATAGGGTCCGGTTCTGTCTGACCCATTTTTGGTATATATACCACTTTAACCGCTGCCCAACTGGATGGTATATGATTCCACACCAGACTAGCTCTGTAAAGTCTGATGAGGAATGGTAGTAATATCTCCAGTCCGTTTTGCAACAACTACATTACTATAGCAACACCTAGAGTATCTCAGCACATATCGCGTAGCAGAGTTAATTTCTCTTACAAATAACGCCGATAGTAAATAACTAATTTCTTAATAACTTTGTAGGGCTTCATAATATTCTTAAATTTCCAACTAAGAACTAAATTTTATGGACAGACCTATTCTGCTTTTCTGACTTGATTTGATTTTTCAGATTAGGTGAATGATTCGTTTTATAAAGGTCTTGCAAGAAACATAATCACCCTCTCATCTGTCTTAGGTAATAACTTATTTAAAAAAAAATATTACGATTTGTAAGAAATATTGTTCTTATAATTTAATGTATTAATGGATGGTTGTACTAAAAAGGCGACCAAACTATCGCTATCATTTACGTCTATATGGTGAATTTCTGCAGCTCTTATTTTTCAAATCTGAACCAAGGTCTTCAACAATATGTGAATATATAAGACAATCGAAAGGCTCTAAACAGATTATAATAGTTATAAAAATATAATAAAATAATGTGTACATAAAGCCAGTGATTCAAAATCTCCACAGATCTTATCTTGTTAAATCTGAATACAAGTTATCGAAAATATATAAACATATAAGAAAATCGAACCGATTTTAACACACCATGTTAAAAGTATAAGTAAAAAGTTTGTACATAAAGCCGATGATTCAAGATTTCGGCTCGTACAGATTTTTGATTTTTGTCAAGCTAGTTTTAAGGGGCTACCGTGTGTATGTGTCTCAGTTCCTTACTGCTTAAGGTCATGACCTCTGCATTAGTTTATTTCTGATAACGTTACATCTTAATAAATAATTATGTTTATTATTTGACAACAAAATATCACACATTACATTACATTTTTAATGCGATAAATATAAAATTTTAAGCAGATAATTAATTCATACTGAGAATGACCCCAAGATACCATACATCGTACAGGCACATATCAGTCACTAACTGATGAACGATGAGCGGGTTCTAAATGTTGAGGTACTTGAGAAATAGCAATAAATATAAAAATAAATGTCTGTCGAAAATGCATCAACGGCGATACCTATCAGCGTTACTTTAAATATTATTAACAACCTAAGTACATATGTTTTATATTGAACGCACTATATAAACAACACTTTTTGCTTATGGGCCGGTACAGAAATAAATATAAGCAATTACCTTAACTTCTTAAATTCCATTAATAGCCAAATTTAGTTCACAATTTAGTCTGAGGTAAATAGTCAATTAAACATTTTAGTCATTAATATTAAAAAACATCGTAATCAGTTTATATGTAACATTTACTTAGATATTATTAGTTCTCGCTATGTTTCTACTAATTTGACTCTAATGTCTAAAATAGTTTTCAAATTAATGCTGAAAATTAAACAAACAATTTTAAATTCTGTATCTCATTAACAGCGCTTTACTGAAGCATATTGGGCTCTATTGTCAAACTTTGATCTATGGCATTTACGGTTGACGTATTTACCGCAGCTTGATGCCTGTAAATTACTAATAACTATTCATTAACTTAATATATTGAACACCGTATTATTTGATAACTTTTGTATATTATTTTCTGTTCTTAAAACTATAGGTAGGGTCCAATACACACCTATAGTAGTTCAATTAGGTAGTCCAAGGTATTTTTTCCTTGCAAAAATTATGTATAGCGCAATTCCCTTTTTTGAAGTATTAAAAAATGCATCTTGAGTATTTTGCCTAGTTGTTTACGAGTTACAGTTCGTCAAAATTTGCGGAAAGTAGCGAGTAAAAATCCGATTCTACAGTTCTGTTTGCAATTCTTTGTTCAAATTTACTTACCCCATATGATAGTAATTCTACTAGGTTGTACAAAAATTGTATGGTGTAGACGGGTTATAGAGGGCTTTAAAGAAAATAAAAAAGAAATTTGCACAAAATTAACATATCTATACGCTAACAAAAAACTGAAATGATATTGCGAGCAGTTTTTTTTAATAAAAAAATAAAGAAAATGAAATTTTATATTGTTTTATATGCGATAGAGATGTTATGAAATTAAATTCCTGCGTAACTCAAAATTTTTGCGTAAAAATTTAATATCTCAAAAATCGACTGCACTAATCAAAAACATTACTGCAGTAAATGTTGTTCGCAAATTTTATTGTATTTATTATACTACTTCTATTTTGTTCATAGCTTAATTTGTAACTGAGATATTTAGGAAAAAGTAAAACAATATCAACATACGGTAAACAGTCAGGTATCTATATTCAGAAGCTAAAATATCACTTCCAGCCCCTAGAGTAAAGTGGAATGAATTATACGCATGACAAAGAAGAAGAAAGTAGCACCGGCTTCATATAATTAGATTATCACACGGATACTATGCATATGCTTTTAAACTATTAATAAGTAATATAATATAGTTTACAATTAATGCCGTCAAATATAATCATTATTGGTTAATCAAGAAAAAATATATTAAATTGTTAAAATAGTGAAAGAAAAATTCATAAAAAAATGTATATTTATTAAAATGAAAAATATACTCATATTTATTATATTTGAATATCTTTATTAAAATAGAATATAAGACCTGAGTCTGACTCAGAATCGCAAGTATCCGCTTCAATTTGGTGTATCTTTGGTTTATTCCCACACATTTTCGAACATTTACATGTTAGCATGCATACAAGACGAGTTTCCATTTAAGAACAATGCCGCGATGAGCAATCTGATGAGTAAATATCTCATTCATATTTCACATTATAGAATATTACTATTACAAACCTTTTTTGCATTTGTATAGAAAGGTCTATTAAATTTGTTGGAACTTTCTGTAATGTTGAAAGAATTGATTCAATAGAATCCTCAGTTTGTCTTCAACATGATCTACATAACTGCCTAGATATGGCTTAAGATTTAAACTATTTAACCAATTTTGTCTGACAATGAACCCTTAGGCAATAAAACTTTAAGCTACCTTTCGTTGGGGGTAATTTGCTAAAACCCCTCTTAAACGATTAATATCTTTACCAACGTTATAAAGTCTTAGTACAAAATAACTGCACTGCTTCAAAAAATCTTCGTCAAAGGTTATTTGCCTACGTCATTGAGTAATTTACTATGTTGTAGAAAAATTTTCTTCTCCTATTCTTTTGAGTATGTCAGTATTTTTTTAAGATATAAGGTTAATTTTGGTGTCTACGTTTTTAATCATAACCTGAGAGAGTCTTCAATCTTTATGTCTCTTTTGGCAAAACACACATTTCTTTTTATTATAAGCTGCAATAAAAGTTCTTACTATTTTTTTCAGAGGCGACTCTGTGCAGATTTTGTGACCATGCTTTTTGGGTACGACTTTTTAGTGCGTTTAGCCTTAAAAAAACTCCAAGTTATGTCTGTTAGTAAATGTGCAATAGCATGACTTATGACATAAGACCTTGGAGGCTGTTTCTATTAGTGCTAAAGTTTTTACCAAGGTACACTCTTAGCAATCCAAGAAGTTTGTATCTATAGAAATCTGTAACTTAATCATGTTTAAAATTAAAACATAATATTTTTAGTCTCGTAAACTCCTCTAGAAAAACCCTTATTTTACTATAAGAAACGTAACCAGACTGAAATCAACAGCTACTCTCTGGGCTATGTGCCCCGCCGAGTGTTGAATTACAAGTTACAAGCCTGGCGCGTTAAGTGTAATAATTGCATATTACCATCAAAACGCTAATGCTTCGATTGCAACAAACACAAGCTGAAAGACTGATTCTACTTAAAGGAGCTCTCATGCCAGTCGTCACACACCACTTGCAGACTGCAGTTCCGAGCTGTTAGCTCTCGTCAGTGCAAGGTAGGCATGTGACGACCGACACGAGGATCACTTGACTATTTAGTACATTTCGGTATCTTTGGGATAAAATCCTTATTTTACTATAAGGAAAGTAACCAGACTGCAACCAACAGGACACCACTTGCAAACTGCGGTTTCGAGCTGTTGGCCTACCTTGCACTTGTAATTCAGCACTCGGCGTGGCACATAGCCTGGAGAGTAGCTGTTGGTTGCAGTCTGGTTACGTTCCTTATAGTAAAATAAGGATTTTATAGAGGAGTTTGGGACTAAAAATATTATGTTTTAATATTCCGCCCTCTAAAAGCACATTTGAACTATGTCTAAAATTGTTTGCCTGAACTCCAAACCACAGGATATTAAATTACATCTATCTTTTATTTGACAAAATAAGCCTTGCTTTAGGTGAAAAACTTTTTCTTCGGCTTAATACTTAATTGTATTTTGCTCTCTATCTCACTATTATCTGAACTTGTACCGCTTTTTCGGTCATTTGTATGATCTAGCGGCAGTTAATAAGACAGTGATGTAAATAATAATTATTATATTACCTTGTACCTATTATAATTGCACTCACATATCACTCTTTATTATATAATTATCTTTAGAAAAATATTAAATATTGACCATTAAATTTACCATTTACTCATCAAAAACTCTTCAATAAGCTAAGTAATATTAATATTTTAAACTCAAAAACCAAATTTAGGTAGATAAGATGTTTTTTCTACTTTGACTGTGTGTCTGTTCAACACATTGCGATATAATGTGCTGCCTCCCTCGGCCGTCATAGTTGGAACGCATATGAGCTCTCGCTAGATAGATAATTTACGTAGTTTCTAATGATATAAATAATTCAAAAATACCATTTTCTTCCTAACAGCCCCCCTGCATTATAAAAAATTTATACCATCAGGTGGAATGATTTTCGAAAAGCGTTAGTAGCAATTTTCCGGAGCCCCAAATTTTAACAGTCGATTGGAGACGGAATCGTGAAAAAGAGCACTTTTGTGTTCGGTGGAAAATTCCACTAAATGTCAATCTTATAGTGCATTGACTTTTCTCCAATTTTCTCGTACATTCAAATATATCATTATCTATTTTGTTAAGTATTGAGTTCCCAATAATTCTTATTTAATTTTTTTTTTTTTTTGAGACCAACAATTTGAGCTACAGTCCATAAAATATTTATTAGAGGGATTAAACAATTATTGATAGTGAACAACTCAATAATTCACTAAATGACTAAAAGATCTACCCATTGTAGTCCAACACAAAGCATCATCATAGTTTAGGTAGTTGGTGCAACTATGAGGTATATACAGTCAAAATATGATACAATCTCTATACAGTAAAACATATTAGAATAATTATAGACCGGTATCATTAACTTTATGTGAAGATAATATTTGAAGGAATACGAAGAAAAGTTGCTATAGACATGAATCCTCAAATGTTTCCTAAAGGATCTGCGACCCTTTGAACGCAGTGTCATTGAGTATAAGTTTCTTTATTTAAGAAAAGGAGACAACTCTAACTGAAAATTATAAGGCAATTATATCTAAAATAAAATAAAATATAAATTGTTTATAATAGACTAATTTCTTTTTTAATCAAAAACAACCTACTCAAAAACAGTCAGCGCGGTTCCAGGGAAGGGTACTACACAAAATCAGCAATAACAGAAATTACTCGTATATTATCGACAAATTGGCAAAGGTGAATATGTTTTTTTGGTATATTTCTTTTTATACTTTTTTTATACTAAACTGTATCAATAATTTAAAACGTGGAAAAAGTTATAACACCATCCAATAACAAGTATGCATTATTTAATGTAAATGTAATAGAATATTCTAGAGTAAATGTGGAACAACAAACTCAAGTCCATTTAAATATCAATATGCAATTACCTAATGCATAAATAAACGTTTTTGATTTTAGTTTCAGACAGAAAGCCAAAGAGCTGTCAGAAAGATTCCGAGATCGACCTTTACCACCGCTCGAGACAGCAATTTACTGGGTGGAGTATGTTGCCAGACATCGAGGAGCACCGCATATGAAAACAGCAGCTGTTAATATGCCGTTTTACAAATACTATTTAATCGACGTGATAAGCTTCTTGTTGTTTATAATTAGTTTATTTATTTATGTTGTATATTTTGTTACCCGTTTTATATTTAGAAAGTTATTTAGGAAAAGCGAAAAAGTTAAAAGTTCCTAGATTCTAATTTCAAAGAACAAAACAATTTGTAAATTGTAAATTACTATTGTACTATAAAAGTTTTACGAAGACTTTTGTAATTTTATTGCAGATAGAATCTTTTTGACGTAAATAAACCCTTTGTGAGAGAGTAATTGCGAAAGTAAATTACAGAAACATTGTTATGCATATTTTAACTCAATAACTAAATTAGAAAAAACATTTTGAATTAAAACTGGGATTTCTGAGAAGAGTTTTTGATAGTTAATTGTTTGTTTTATATAAATGAAGCACGGAAGAGAATTACTAAACTTTTATTTTAAAAACTAATTTTACACATTTTAAGTAACAAGAAAAACAATTGATTTTAAATAATTTATTGCAACCCAATAATACATATCGCATAACTCCTAGTGAAATAATAAAATAAAAAAACATGATTATAAAAAGAAGAGAAATTAAAAGTATCCAACTTAAGTCTTCTCTATCAAAATTATAATGAATTAATAGTAAAATTACGGAACCGTGTTATAAAATATCACATTTATTAAAATAGATTTTACTACACTATATGCTGCCGCCGAGGGAGTTCTAAAACTGCAGTTTGTTATAGAACTTAGGACCCAAGTAATAAAACCCACGTTTCTAGATTGTAACGCCTGAAATTTATTCTAAAATCATAGTGTGCTTTCCATACCATAGTTATGTAAATTACTTTGGACTACAATCATATATTTCTTTATTAAGATACAGGGCGTTCATAAGAAGTTTATCTGTATAAAACTGATATATTGAGATAAATTGGAATTATATCTCAAAAGAAACCTGTTGGGTTAAGATAGCGAAGTAATGTGTATTTAAAAGCATAAAGTAGAGAGTAGAGTGTTATTAGTTGGAATGTTTTAAATAATGTGGGACACAACTAAAAGACATTGATTACACTAGGTACAAAAACATAGAAAATGGTTGATGAAGAAAGGCTTCTCGTCCAACATTTGAAGTGCACAATTTTAAATGAAAAGCATCTATACAATTTCATATAGCTGCTACTAACTGTATAGGAAATCAAGTTGTAATAGATTTTTGGCAAATATCATGTCATTAATACATGTTTTTAGGTACCATTATATGATGTAAACCAAGAGTTACTGTAATTTTTCAATAAGGGCCTGAGGGGCCGCTAATTTCTTCTATTACATATGGAATGTGTTTTGTGCTGCTGCTTTTCTTGCATAACTCAATGGATATCCCAGCCAGCAAAAAGGCACCCCTAATACGGTAGTACTACTAGAAGTAACAACAACACACAAATTCAAGTAAAGTAATTAATTATTTATCTACCGTTTGGAAAATAAAGTTTTTCTCCAACAAGTTCCGTGTTAGATTTCAACGGTGGAATCCAGCTTCAGATTTTTGGTTTTATTGTTATGAAAACTATACATGGTTTCAACAATTTATAACCTGCAATGTTTGGTTTGGCTATCATTATATATTATAAAATGTATTTCACAATAAATCAGGTCCAAAATAAGCTCTACACGATTTTAGAAATTTCTGATCGGTAATATTTTATTCCTTGCCATCAATCAGTTACTAATAGGAAAAATTTAAAAAAACTTAGTTTGTTAAAATGGATAAGGGTAAAAATCAGCTCTACACGATTTCATAAATTTGTAGCCTGTATTTTGTTATGGTGAAGTAAAGCGATTTTTGTTATATTTTATTCTTTACCATCAATGCACATTAATAGGAGAAGGTTTAGTCTGTTAAAGTAAAATCAATAAGGATAAAAATGAGCTTTATATGATTTCATGAATTTTTAATCTGTATCAGAAAGTAAAGGTGGTCAGAAGATGCAGGGGACTACGATAACAGTAAGGCGCTTTTTGTTATTGTCTTCCAGTTTGGTTTAAGCAAAGATTATGTTGCTCATCATGAAGTATATGATCCAAAAGATAAGCATGATGGATGTTCATGCAATGGCAGTGTTTTTTTGAGAGGGGGGGTATTTTACTTATCTTCTTATTATGAAATAGTACGTGGTTTCACAATTAGCTATTAAGATTTAAGATTAAGGTTATGTAAAAGAACCGTGAAATTTTATTTCATATACAACATTTTCAGGGCGAATACCAAATACTAACGAAACAGCAAAAGCTATTGCAAATACTCCACGATCAGAACCATTTGTCTCCTATTGTACAAGTGGAAATCGAACGGTTGTTTCACTAATAGTCCAGGCGTTTTAGACTTTTGCTCCCAAATTCGTGCCCTACGAAAAAAGTTTCTTTATTGTGTTTATTTGGATGTCTCGAATAACAATTGGTAGATACGCCACGATACAACTAGAGGAGTTCGTGAAAGCCGCGTCGGAAGGTCGGGAAGAGTTGCAAAATATTGTATTTAACAATATGTCTGGTGCTGGTTGGTAACTGTGTTAGTGCTAGCTGCAAAATATTATTGTTCCCAATCCAGCTCCACTGCTCAGGATCAATGTCTTTTCCCAACCATGTTTGAACTTCATAATACACTCTACGCAAATGCTGCTGAGCTATTGAAGATGTTGGTGGAAGTGATGGTAATTTTACAGTTGTTGAAAGTTTCACAGATTTGGCAAATGTTAATATCGGCATTTGACTATGGAAATTTCCGTTTTGGTAGCACGATATATTGCAAGAATAATTTTCATTCCATTACAAACCAGTTCGTCCAAATGGCAATTTTCTTGCATGAACGCATGTGTTGCAGGATGTAAATCCGGCCGCATCTCAAACATTTTGAATACTTGAGTTTTCCCCTTATGAAACAAGACGGAGTTGGTTTTCTGAAAATGATATTACTGCTAGAAGTTATGCGCCCAAGTAAAATGACCAACAAGTCAATATCTTCTCCAACGATGGCGGGGGTGTTTTGAGTTGATCGTTTAATTGCTATCTTAACAATTCTACGATGTCTAATATAACAAAAAATTATTTAAAAAAACGGAACTAAATGCATTTTTTATTTAGTCTGCGTCGTATCTCCAAAACGTACGAAAAAAATGCATAGGACCTTTAAGGTAGAGAATTTACAGATGTACAACTTTTATAATAAGTGTTGTTCCCGTTTGGACCATAAAAACTGAGTTAATCGCAAACCGCGGGTTCCGCGACCTTCCGACGCGGTTTTCACGAACTCCTCCAGGCATATCGTGGAATAACTACCAAGTGTCATTCAAGACGTCCAAATTAACACAATAAAAAAATATTTTCGTAAGGCGTGAATTTAGCACAGAGGTCAATTTTACAGCCTGGAGTATAATCTCTAAATAAAGATATAATTTCTCTAAAAAAAGAGTTTTTGCTCCGGATGTCAAAGATTCGATTTATTGTGTAAATAATCATAAATATAAACACTGTGACCATAATAATAACTTCATGTCCAATGATTTAGATGATGCAAAAGTTGTATATGTTTTTTCCATGTGGGATAGATTGAGTCGCATTATAATTTTCCACATAATTCGTATTTCGTAATAAGCATTTGTACGTAAAATGTACAAAAAAAGAAAAGTGAGAATCTTCAAGCCACTGACCTTCTTCGATAATTTCGACATCTGTTTTCGTAAATTCTCTGCAGACAAATTCTTTATCCATATTGACAATGAAAAAGAAATCCGAATGTAAAACGAACTGAACTTTTACACTCACGCACTGACGTAAATTTCCTGTGCAAACTTATTTATTCATCAATGCATCCACTGTTTGAATTAATTGAATTAAGCGGTATCCGTCTAGTACACTTTTCACAAGTAAATATAACCAGAATGCCGGATGTTAAAACTCAAACATCAGTAGCAATGCCGTAATAAGATGACAAGTTCACCTGAAACAGGTATTCATTTTTGTGGTTACTTTCTAAGCAGTCGGGCGTTAGGTTAACGCTCTCAATACTGGCGTCCGACGTGCTTTCCTGCATCATGTTGGCTCGTTTCTTTAATTTTTGTCTGAGAAGTATAGGCCTGTCTTGGCTGGCGATACTATCGTCCGCTTCACTTTTTGTATGTTGATTGGCCGAGGGTGGGCTTGACGGCACAAGAACCCCTCCGACATGCCCATGTAACTTTCCCGTGTCTTTATTTTTTGCGTCCTTTTCGCGATGCGCAACACCCTCCGCAGGCGACAACATCTCGGCCTGTCTTTACGCAACATTTTCCGCGGATAACATCTTGGCCTGTTTTATCACAACGCTTTTCGTAGATAATGTCCCGGCCTGTACTCGAAGGACTCCGACCTTCTTTCTCTAAAAATTTTGCTGAACCTCTTTGAGGTTATATACCAAGACCGGTAAATCTCACTTAAATATTCAATTGTTCAATTTTTAGGTTAGAAAACCCACTTGCGCCTAACATCACTATGTCTTTAAAACATTTTTAGATTACGTTTATACTACTTTGTGTCTATATTCACGTTCACGTTATTTGTAAATGTCACTGTCACAGGATTAAATTAAGCGATGTTACATGGCCTATGTCCATTTAACAGTTTTATTTAAAAACTAGTGTTTTGTGGATAGTTAGCACGACCTGTATATTTTTTGGATTCAGTTTTTGCAGGTGAAACTGTTTTCAACTAACAGAATTTTACATGTATAACTGCTAAACCATTTCACACTGTTTATGTACTTAATTTTATATCTTAGGAACTTAGTCCTGTTTTTCTATTAACACTATTATATATCTCATATCCGTTGTAATACAGCATAATTATCCCAGGAAACAATTTGTCTACAAAATTTAGTTACATCAGATATCTATTTTTCAATTTTTATATTTTTGTTTACTATGGAGTACATATGGTTATTTTCCTTACCTTCTCTCATTCTATATATAGAGATGTAATATATTTACTGACTTATCAATACGTTTTACTACTTATTTACATCTGTTAATATTTGTGGTTATCTATAAAATAGAAATTGCAAAGGCAAATCAGCTGGCATGGAAAATAAACTATTATTATAGATTCCTTTTATCGATTATATGCCACTACTTTAGTTGAGTATGGGAATCTACAAGGCAAGTTGGTGCGCTTAACTTAACCACTGACAGATGGCCATACTTGTACGCTTTCTATATTTTGATAGCTAGGGAATTAGATTTCTCACATTTTTTTGGTGGCGTTGTTTTCCAGTAAACAGGACAAAAAGTTTACCTTATCAGTAAAACTCATCAGGAAGTCATTTGCTTGCAGCCTTTGTACTGATTCAAACATTATAATTTTTAACTGCGGACTTCAGTAATTGATATTACAATTTTTATATCCCAGTTACAAAGTGTTGAACATACAGGTAATTTCATTTCATTATACTCATTAAAATATTTTAATTAATCTTCAAATTTTGCCTTTGATATAATTTCAATTATTTTTAAAATAAATTCAAAGTCAATTCTTCTTAATTTAATAAGTAGTTAAAATACTATATGTACCACATGGTTTTAAAAATATTTTTCTCTTTCCTTTTAATTTTTTTGGCAATTTATAGTCTAAGAAATCAGCTAACTCGTTCATAGCTAATAATAACTATTGCATAGCTAAAATACTTTTGTGGTGCTAATCAGCTTACTTTTGTATAGCTTAAATTAATTTCCTGCAGCTTTTGTACAGCTAGCTTAATATTTCGTGCAGCTAATTTAAATATATTTGCATAGCTAACATTGCTTAAATTTTGCATAACTAACTTGCATAAATTTTGTATGTGCTTATATTCTTAGATATTTAAACTTTGAGATACTTATTCTACGTTCCTGCATAATTTTTGCACAGTTTATCTTTCATAGATAAACTTTGGTTATCTTTTTATTAAACCACATAGTTGATTAATTTTCCTACAATTTTCATCCCATTCATTGAGAGACGTAAATTGCCAAGGAAAATTTAGAATTCTTGCAAAAAGAGACAATTGTACGCCTGGATTGCTGTTCCCGAACCAGTCACCTGAACCATAAACCATCTAGGATACTGGTATCAATTTGTCTTTTATATAAATATATTTTTTTTACATTTCAATTTGCCTCAAACCGATTTGTCTAATTTTTTTCATGTAATATATTTTGTCATTCATTTTAAACTATCTTTTTATTTCTCTTACCAACAATTTCAGTCTGATCTATAGCAGACTCGTTATTCGAGAAAAAGAGACAATTTTGCTTATTTTACTATAGATGGTGCCCAATTTAACATCAATTTTTCTTTGTCTCCTTTTCTCGAAATAAACAGAAATCTGTCGCTTATGCTGTACATGTTAGAAAGGGTAAGTTTCACCACTCTTACGAATGCTCTGGACCCACGGCTCTCTGCTCCGGCTTAAACCAGCTAGTCGTCCGCACATGTTGCCTCAATTCTTTCTCAAAAATAAATAATAAGAGAAAGGAGGTAACAGCGACTTAACTTCCGTATCCGTCGACCGACGTCACTTCCGTCTAGTACACTTTTATAATCGGAATGACAGACCTCAAAATTCAAACATCAATAGCAATGCCGTAATAAGATGATATGTTAAAAACAGGTATTTATTTGAAAGATGAAACGATAAACAACTCATTTCGTATGTAATTACTAATATTAAATGATTATGTTTTTTTTAAACAGAAAAGAAATATCCAGATGGCGTAGAAAGCAATATCTTGCTGTATATGAACCGTCTTATTTCGCCTTCGCATGGGAGAGAGAGAGAGAGAAAATATTAGCTGCAAAACCCGATCGAGTTCCTTGATGTGTAAAATAATGCAAAATAAATATAGACAATAAATTGTAGTGATATAGACTAAATAGAGAGTGCCTTATGTACATAGATACATAGATCAATAAAAGAAGTCAGTCATGGCCATCAGTGCCTATAATTTATAACCTAAGATGAAAATATCTTTAAGTAATAAACAATAAGACCATAGATCATATTGAAATGCAAATAAATACTATCTAGTGACATAAGAAGAACAAAAATCTACACGAACAAATGAGGTAACTATAAAAGATTTATGCAATTTAATAAAACAAAGATCAAATCCCAATGGCAATCTGGACAAAGAAACTGGAATCAGATATCATTAAAAAAGTCAGTAATTGGGTATTTAATATTCAGTAATTTTTCACAATTTTGTTACCGTATCGAGGACACCTCGTATAAAACTTAGGAAAGTTCTTTCTTCATATACAGATGTCGCTATCACATTATCTTTTGCCATATATTTGGGAAGAAGGAATATAACATAACGGTTATTTTTGCTTATTTAAATTAATCATTTTAAGTTAAGTAAATTAGTTATCCTGCATGGGCTATTTTCAGAACATGGAAAAATGGATAACCGAATCATCTAAGAGCGTAATATACTTTAGTTTGGGGTCCATGATCAAAGGAAAAGAGATATGCTTTTTTGAAAGCTTTTGGACGTTTTGCTTAGGGGGTTCTCTTGAAATGTAGAAACTAGACAATAGAAGGAAAGCCGGATAATGTAATGATTTAGAAATGGATGCTTTATATATGTTATAAGGTTGATAAGTTTGTGAATATACAGCATCAAACATAAATACAGAGAATTGGTATCTGTAAATAAACGTAGATGTATAGGATCGTTATATTTTTTGAAGTAAATAATACAATATACAGGATGTTTTGAATACGAAATATGACAATCCTATAGAAGAGAATAATTCCAAGAGAATAAAAGTTTTCATGCTGATATATTAATAAATATCTTGCTCCTGAACTAGATTTCCAATATATATATATATATATATATATATATATATATATAGTCGATAATTTCGAAACAACTTGAAAAATCTTGAGATCCTTATTTTACAATTGAAGCCCAAGAGAACTTTCATTAATCGACTTCGAGGAATGGTGTTCCCAATAAGACAACGTCATAGCAATCAGCAAGGACGTCACAAACAACTTTGGAAGAGAAAAATTTTTTCAGTGAGGAAAATGAATTAACTTTTACAGAAACTAGAACGGAGATATGAGCGTTAAAGTGGAATCTACATAAAAGACAATGCTTATTAAAATTATTTGAGCGTATTGCAACTAGGCGGCCACAGTTAGTTATAGTTTAAAATATTCATCAATGTTATTAACTCAAAAATTTTCAATAGTGCCCATATTGCACAGGATAATTTTGAGGTAAATTTGAATTTAAGATATTTGGAGCATTAACTTTAAATTTTACGATATGACTTCTTTTGGCCCTCTGGGGCCTACGCACTGACAACTAAAAGTGTGTAGACCGGATCCGGAAACGGAAAATCAGTCCAGTTCTGATACAGTATCACGATATAATTTTCCGCGCTGAATCGATTGCGCGGGGTTCCAGCTACCCTAACCCTCTAGTTTCACCCCTATTGGCCAAAAACCACCCCCGCAATGCGTTTTCCGCTATTTGCGATGCGGGACTGGTTTCTTTTTCGTCTTTTTTTTCAGAAATATTCTGAAAATAATGCGCACCAGTCAGAAGATAAAACCACCCCTTCCGACGAAAAATTGGTCCACTTCTGGAACAGCAATACGATATATGTTCTCCTACGTAATTTTTCGCGTTGAATCGATTGCGCGGGGTCCCAGCTCCCTTAACCCTCTAGTATCATATTACAATCATATTTTTGAGCGTGATTGAAGTTCCTCATCGCAGTATAAGCGAATTGGCAAGAGAAAACAATATAAGCCAATCTTCAGTCCATCGTATCCTACAAAAAACAAATTTCATCCCTACCACCTTCAACTAATGCAGGAACTGATTAACAGGGATTATGAAAACCGAATACAATTTTATCAGTGGACAAAACGAAAAATATGACAACAAAGAAATTTTCTTGACTTTGTTTTGTTTGCCGATGAAGCAACATTTCATAAAAATGGACGTGTGAATGGTCTTAATTTTTATTATTACGACACAACCCACGAACAAATAGCCAAACAAGATGGTCGTTGAATATTTGGGGAGGAATTGTTGGGGATTATGTGAAAGGACCACATTTTTTTGATGGAGGTGTGAATGGTCTAATTTATTTGAAATTTTTGCAAGACAGCTTAGAAGAATTACTGGAGGATGTCCCCAGGGATATTAGGGAGAGAATGTGGTACCTCCATGATGGAGTACCTGTGCACTACTCTGCAGCTATTCACGAACATTTAAACGACGCTTTCCTAAATGGTCGGATAGGAAAAGGGGGACCCCATAGTTGACCTGCCAGAAGCCCTGACTTAACCAAAATAGACTTCTTTTTGTGGGGCTATGTTAAGGAGTAAGTATACAAAGCTCCTATAACTACAAAAAAAAATATGAAAGAAAGAACAACGAAAATTTTTCAGGAAATTGCTGTAGATATTTATAAATATAATAAATAAATAAACACCACAGAAATTAGACAACCTCCAATTCCAGAAGTCAGGGCTTGTGCAGAAGGGGGTTACACATTGAAAAAACGCAGACATACAACCATTTCCTTCGACAGTGCCAGTACCGGAGCCAGGAGCTTGGTGGTGCGATGTCCGTGTAATTAATCGCGATGCCACCTCGCGCCTTAACCCACTCGGCTAATCGACCAGACTTTATTTAGATATTTTAAGAAATGTCGGTAGATTATTCAAAAATCGTCTACAGAAACGCATAGACATACTGGGAGGCCACTTTGAACAGTTCCTGTAAACACTAGGTATTATTTATTTCATTAAATTAGGTTCACAATAACATTGAATTTTTAACATAGTGCCAATTTTTGTATTACCAAATACCGTATTTTCTGTTCCTGTTATTTATGTCAACTTTTTTTGCAATATTAAACGATTATTTATAAATCTTTAAGATAGACTCAAATGTGATTTAATTAAACATTGGAAAAATACTACTAAGGCAACCAAGACGCACTCAATTATTCTCACTTTATGTCAAAATCATGACTACTAGAACAGGTCGAAATGAAAAGTTATAATTTGGCGGTTTTTAATAAAAAAGTAAAAATATCTCTGGCCAATTCAAAAGTACAAAAATACACACAGTGTTTCATTTGAAAAAATTGAGAAAATTCACTTTGATATGTCCTGAATTAGCGGTAGTATAAAATACACCCTGTATAATTATTATCAATAGTTGGTGGTTGTGTCGTTGTAGTACATCCCTTGTTTACGTGATTGTAAAATAAATCTTCTTAATTAATTATAAATCTTCTTAATTTTAATACACACACAGCAAATTAATTTGTTAAACCTTGTTTCGATCAAAATTTCAATATTTTTTAAAATAACTCGGCAACGCCGTCAAAAACCAAAAACCTGGAGGTCTTTGGAAAGGTAATTTTACGCTGAATTCATAAATGTAGAAATATATAGGGTGTTCCATTTAAAAAAATGACCTCGAAGATGATCCGCTGTAGTGAGTCACCCTGTATATTTCAAAATATTTTTAAAATGTGCGCTTTTTGACACTATATCACTTCCATAAAGAATTATTTCCAAAGTCTTCTAATATAGCCGATATTGTACTTTATCGCACTATTGTATATGCGTATAAAATAAACTAACATATTTAAACTTTCTACTCCATTTTTACCTACGTATAAAGAAGAAAAAATGTGACTATATGAAAAATGCCTCTTTATACTCCTTGTAATTTTCTAACATTTAAAAAGCGTCCGTATATTTTCTATTATTGTTAGAAAAGCAATATAACGTTACTAATGGTGAGTTATTCCACGCATTTCCAGGGCATCCGTCGTTTTGCCCTGCAATATACAGGCCATTACGCAAACCCAACATCCTGATGACATAAAAGGAGCGAAGGTGTTGTGTTTCAATTAAGTTTTCCTTAGATCCTCAAAGGTTTATAAAGTGTCGAAAAAGTCTTCACTATGGGGTGAGTAATGAACGGACAATATGTCTTCATTTTGTTTCTGTTGTCTCTCGTAGCACAATTGTGCTCGATGAGATTCGCAGTAATCTTATTAAAAAATGAAAAGTACTAACAAATTACAATAAAATGTGCTGTTATTAAATGTTCTTATGTAAATATGACTACCATAAGTTATTTATAGGTTGCTGTTATACAGTATGTTGGTTAAACTAATGAAAGTATAGGTCAGTATTACCGTACCTTTTTTGTTTTTAATATGTATAAATAATTTAAGTAATATAATAAAGATCAGCAATCATCATGTTACCAACCATGCTGGCAACTTTAATTTATTAATTGCAGCTAAAGATTTTCCTAGTCATAAACGAAAGTAACATAAAGTAATAAAAATGAATCATGAGAGCATACCGTTGTCGAAAAATATTAAGTTTTTAGGAATACAAAAATATGAAAATTTAGATATATCAAGTCACCTTTCATGTAGCGCCTTTTGGTCGAGTCAAGCTACCCATGCAACCCTGCTAAAATGAGCGAGGATCATCAAAACTGGAACATGGAATGAGGCTCATTCGGCACCGAGTCTCGTTTCGACTTGCACAGCGATATCAGAGCTCTATAAGTGTGACTGATATCAAGGGACAGACACAACCAAAGATTTATTAACTCAGTAGGTTTTAGATGAGGTAGTGTCATGATGTAGCAAGAAATATGTGTTGGAGAACGCATCGATTTGTGCAACTCCAGAAGAACCATGACTAGACAAACGTATGCCATTTCAAACTGCTATTGGTGAAAATTTATTTTATTGATCGAAATAATAACTTTTACCGTACTCAACAAATATTCAACGTTCTTGAAACTTACCTAGTTAATCACATATTTCATTTGCCTCACCTGAACCCATCGGGAATGTATGAGATTTATTAGGCGGGATACCATCAACCAGCTTTAGAAATTATTCATAAATTATTACCATTTTATGAGTAAAAATCCACACAAGAGTGTTCCAAATATTGAATGAAGCGGACAACCTGTAGACAGTGCTCTAAAAACTTTAGTATTCGCAAAAAGTCAGGTATGTGTGGATTTTGTCTCAAAAAGGAAATCTTCAAGAAGTATTTGAGAGAATTAGGAATACAAACCTAAAGTTGAATCCAAAGAAGTGTCTCCTGTTTCAGAAAGAAGTGAAATTCCTTGTAGATGTCGTACCTTCGGAGCGAATACAGATAGACCTGGACAAGATTTCTGCTGTACGAGGTTGGCCAAGACCTTCAAATGTTCATGAGTTATACAGCTTCCATTGCATCTGCACTTACTATAGACGTTTTGTGGAAGGGTTTGTGGATATAGCGAAGCCGCTACACTAGCTAAAAAAGGAAAAGGTTAAATATCAGTGGACATCGGAGTGCGAAACCTCATGGAAGAAACTGAGGAGAGCGTTATGCAGTAGTCCCGTGCTAGCATATCCCCAACAAAAGGGCCTGTACATTCTTGACACAGATGCTAGCAATTCCACAGTTGGATGTGTGCCATCTCAAGTCCAAAATGGAGAGGAAAAAGTAATCGAGTATATCAGAAGGTGCTATCCAAACCGGAAATTATTGTGTAATAAGGAAAGAGCTATTGGCCATTGTTAAATCCGTGGATCATTTTCAGCAGTATCTTTACGGACAGCACTTCAAAATCATGAGTGATCATGCTGCGTTAAGATGGCTATTGCAGTTGAAAACCCCAGAAGGTCAACTGGCTCGTTGGATAGAGAGATTGCAGCAGTATGACCTCAGAATCGAACACCGATCCTGAGAATCTCATAAAAATGCAGATGCTCTATCAAGAACACCGTGTAAAGATGACTACAAGCACCGCTTTAAGGTTAAAAAAGCACAGGGTATGGTAACAATGACCACGGTTTAGATAGATGTTCCAGACGATTGGACAAAAGAAATTTTAAATCAAGATCAACTGAATGACAACGTAATTGGTCCTATATTAAAGACAAGGATGTTTCAGACAAGAGTGTCGAGCTGAAGGCATTATGCGTGCAATGGGATTCCCTCAAGGTTACAGATGGACTGTTAAAGAGAGCATAGGAAAGCCCAGATGGGAAGGAAATTACCAAGCGCCTGGTGATCGTGTCCCGAAAGTACTTCATAAAATACATGATGGAATCTTCGGGGGGTATTTTGGCATGAATAAGACCTTGACTAAAGTAAGGGAACGATTTTATTGGATAAATAGCCGTCAAGATGTGGAGGCTTAGTGCCGAAAATGCAAGATTTATGCAGCTACCAAAGGGCCACAGACAAAAAGTAGGGGTCGTTGGGCATTCAGAAAACTCGGACAACCGCTCTTCATCCCCAGTCAGATGGAATGATGGATCGACAAAACCAGGAAGGAACATCTTTCTAAGGTGGTTCACAAGAACCAGCGAGATTGAGATCGGCAGATACCATTTTTCTTAATGGCATGCAGGGTTGCCATTCATAAGACTACCAAACAGACACCTGCTCGTGTAATATTTGGGTACGAGATCAGACTGCAATGTGACTTGATGCTTGGCACACCAGATAAGAAGCCACTGTCCGTAGGTTACTATGAAGTTATTCAACGGTTGAGGAATATCCATGACTTGGTTCGAAACCAAATTAGCATAGCTAGCGACAGAATGAAGGCTCGCTATGACTGGGAAGGGAACGTCAGCAGGATTCAAGAAGGGAGATCTAGTTTGGTTATATACCCCACAGCGAAAGAAGGGAAGATACCCGAAGCTTCACCCACCTTGGGGAGGGCCGTATTCACCCAGGTTAATGACGTTGTTTATCGGATTCAACGAAGTAAGAAGTCCAAGATGAAAATCGTGCACATAGACAGATTGGCGAAGTATGTCGGGGAATCTGAATTGCCTGACCGGGACGTTCGGGCTTAAGGAAGGGGCAGTGTTATATCAACGACTACGTCACTGCCTCGTAGAAAATTCGAAAACGGACCGGAACATACTAGAATAATCGATAACATTCGACGCGGGTATATGTAGAGTAGATCCAAGCGCACCGAGAACATTTTTATATTAGACGAGCCAGTGATAAGATGAAATAAGAAAAGTATCAAGTTGTGATTTAAAGTAGTGAATTTATGTTAAATTAAAGTATAATTAGTTGTATTATTTTTAATAAACCAGAGGTTTATGAAGATTCTTGTTGCAATTTATTGAACCTACATATAGGGTGTTTACTGGAGATTGTAAACACGCTACAGTATGTAAATATACAAAATAGTAAATAAAGATGTAAAGAATTTCTTCATAAGGAATTTTTAATTTTACAAAAAATCATTTCACGAAAATATAAAGCATAGTAGTTTTTGTGCACAACGTTACATTATTGACCATTTTATCTACTCAGTTTGAAATATGAATCTCACATTTATATTTAAGTAGAAAAATGTCATTGAAAAATAATTTAGATATAAACGTAGGAAAAAATTCGTCAACTTAAAAAGAAAAGTCTATTTTAGAAACCGTAATGAAACTTGACGTAAACATCTTGCAATGTTTTCTGTCAATTTGTCGCCGTTAAACCAAGAACGTATCGGCAGTGCCGAGCATTTCTACTCCCTATGGACTGTCGCGACTGCTTTAGAGATTCAGGTTGACCTCTGTTTGCTGTCACCTTCGATATACCTAATTCGACATTCGCTGTGAAACACCTACACACCTTCTACCACCTCTATATAGGATACAGTGGCGGCAGAATGGCATTCGCATGCACCGTGCTCCCCGAAGACGTTAAACCCATTTGGTCTTCATTTACTTCAATCAGAATCCTGGAACTTTTATGCCCTAGAGATATTAGTTTGACATGCACTATATACTTTTAGTAGAGTGAAATATGATGTTGAATATAACTCAAGAGTTTTAGTTTAAAAGTATTTCCTAGTAATGTTTTTATATATCCTAAAGTTTTAATGCATTTTATTTTAAGTGGAATTTTCTAAAGTGTGAGGAATTTGCAATTGTATTAAATTATATAGGATTTACTGTTAGATACAATGAGAATAATCGTGGGAAAATAACACTAAAAACTTAATATTTAAAAATAAGCAGTCGCACACTGGAAACAACTCAATTAATGTGGCGTACATAGCTCCCAAAGGTAAGTGACAAAGTACATAGCACATTCTCTGAAAATATATTTTTGTAAACCTTATGCGCATTTTACTTGAGAGAGAGGTGGTAAATTTTCAAAAGTTGTATTCATAATAGTCCGGGAGCCAGCAAACTTTTTCGATGACCAAAAGCGCAAGAGCTGGAATTATTTTCTACGCTTTATTTGGCATTCCACGTAAAGGAATGGATCATCAACTTGGGCACTCGCGAGGGGTTTAGCTACAGCGGCCTCCCATACACGTAAAATAATTATATGTAAAAATAAACTTGTACAATAAAAACCGAGACTTTGTCGACATATTCATGATGTTATTCGCCCACGTTACATATTTGACTGCATCAACTGAGCACTTTCCCCTCGCTTAATACGAAGCGGAGTATTTTTTCATTTAACTTACTAACTTGGCTATTGTATTATCAATTTTCAGCTTTTGCGGTATCAGATGTCTATTGTTTTTTTATAGTAAACGTAGCGGACAGATGCGTGCATTTTTTGAATCATACAAGATCGAGAAAAACAGTTTTGACAACTAATGATTATATAAAAATATTCAACATTTATCCCCATATTTATATACAAAGCGGGTATGTACCTGTTTATGAAGTTAAATAATATATTAAAAAGTTTATTCAATTTCTTCTGAGTGCGTGCGTGTCGTCCGAGGAGCGAAATCTTCGTACTTCTGATTTTGACGGCCCGTATCTCTGATACGAAACGCCTTGGCGAGATTGCCAATCTGTTTCACCAGCCTCGAGCAAACGTATGTTGATGAGATTATGGATTATCTCAAAATGATTTCCAAACATGAAATTTTTAAATATCCATTGCTCAAAAATGACGTTAACTGAAAAATCACGCTGCACTTCATTGGAAAGAGGGAGGGTATCAAAGCTGTTTTTATATCTCAACTACATCTGGACCTATCGTCTCAAAAATTGGTATGAAAACAATTTTTAATATAAAAAACAATAACTTGTGCATCGCATCACTTTAGCACGCGAGGGGGGGGGGGGGCTCATGAGCTATACCAGATGATTTTTTTCCTTTTCTTTTTGAAAAATCTCATGCGGGGTTATTTCTACGTAAAAATCGGCAGCTACTGGAAGCGGCTGGAACCTCCCCACTCGGTGGATCTTTGAAGCCGAAGAGAGCATTAAATTGTGTGACAAAACGGCACTAAACGTAATCCGATCTCATCCAAAACCTTTTCAGATCTTCTGGGGCACTAAAAAAACCCTTAACTTAATGAATTTACAATCATCTATGCGAGTTCTTATCTACATTATCACTCGTTGAATAATATATATACTATTAGGATATTAACAACTTTAACATCACTTGAACGACTAAGAAAGTCTAGTTATCCTAAATACTACAGATTTGTAAAGAAACAAACTGAACATTGATAAAGTGATAATCTATTATAAATTCACAAACGAAGGTACAGAAAGCATATGATATTGATATTGTTACATCTACCTTTAAAGTTTGCGACAATCCGCTAAAAGTTACAAATATGCCGAAATCTTATTAACATTATCGGATGACAAACGATGACAATGACAATCGTCAAAATTTGCTCATTGCAATCCGATCGCTCGCGGCTATCTTTGTTAAATGAAACATTAGCATTTCAGTAATTTTACTAGATTTTAGAGGAATATTTGTAGTTTAATTCTTCGATTTATCTGTATATATATTTAAAAACGGCCCTAAACGTAATCCGCTCTACTTCTAGAGCAGTGAAGAAACCCTCACACGTGAATTGACGCGTGATGTGACGAGTTTCACGTAACGGCTACGCGCATCGATCATGTCATGCGAAATGCGATCTATGCTTCATATTTGCTTTGTTTATAATTTTTTTCACGGAAACCAAATCGAAAGGGTAGCAGTGTGATATATCGTTGAAATCAGAATTTTAACTGCTTTTCAATAGTTCCATTGCAAATTGGAAGTAATTATAAAATAAACAACTTGTTGCGTCAAAATTGCACTAAACGTAATCCGATTTCAACCAAAACCTTTTCAGATCTTCTGGGGCACTAAAGAAACGCACATGGAAAGTTTCGTTCAAATCCGTTCACTAGTTTCGGCGCTATCGTGCTAACTCACATACACACATATACACACCATCACACACACACACACACAGACATTTTTCAAAAACCACTTTTTTGGGTTCCTAGGATCTCAAAACGTAAAGATTTGATGTTATCTCAATTTTCGTTTTTGAACCAATTTTAGTAACCTCTCACAATTTTATTGTGGAGAGGTTAAAAGGTATACTTGATAGAACTTAATAATTCTAACCGCTTTCGGGAAAACTGCCACAAAAAATTTCAATAATTCTTTGTAAACAAACTCAATTGAAAAGGACAAATTTTCTAAGGAATCGCACTTTAAATCAACTAAGGGAACATCCTTTTTCACACGTCTTTCAGTTGGTCTGCCGCTATCTTCTGCCCAACCAATCGATCTGCCAACACCGTGAAGTTTTGTACATTTTTAGTTTGGGTGAAGATTGATTTTACAGTATGTCTACCTTTAGGAAGGAACATAGGACGTAATTCCACAATTTTAGCAAATTTTTTGGGGTACTACCCCTCTTATGCTTGAGACTGAACCGACAGGCTGACATTTTCGTAATCAGCTCGCCTCATTTGGCAGAGAAAGTTAATTGTTATTTTAGGAAATAAAAAAAAGAATTCACTAGTCTTTATACTAATACATCATCTAGAAAGCAAAGTTCAAAAATTTTTGTAGAATTGCATACCTATTTTATATATTTTAAACGCCTCATTTCGTTAGTCATTTAAAGTCAATCTCTCGTGAGTTCTTGGAACGTTAAGGGATCCGACGAAAAGCCAAAACTTTGCTCTTTTTGAAATCGTCACTAATCTTAAAGCTGTTTGTGTAGATGTAGTAATGTATCTATACACTGTTACAGTGCAATAATATAAATTCAATACACAGTAATACACTATCTGCTCTTTTACCTAAAACATGAAATAAACTCTAAGTATAATAGTGAACTTTCAATGATCCCCCATTATTATGGATAAATATAGGGGTGAATTAAAAGATGTTCAATCTCACCCAATATTTGACCATCCTCCGTAACTATGAGTATACCGAGAACATCTTTCGTCCTCTGTACACCTGTTGCGGACCTCTAGCGTATGCGGCCCACCATACGCCTTGGCGTTTTGTGGGCCGCATAATAACAACTGCTATGTCCGTAACACATTCGCTATTCTCCACGGGAGGGCGACACATTTGTGGCACGTGCTCAGCAAAGAGAAACGGAAGCAACCATTTTTGTTGGGAGGTACCTAGTTGATAATTCTGTGCACTTCGGTTAATCCAAGGCATCCTGGTGGATTTTAGAATTATCAACACAAGAAAATTTCTTCAATCTGTTGTTGTTCCGTTTAGCGGAATATTTTGTGGTTGTGAGTAAATTTTATCTGCGGAAGCAGGATATTAAATTACACAAGGTAAGCTAACCTCTTCACGCCATCTTGCCCGTTCTCTACCCACGTGTTTCGCAAATTTGCAGGCTTTCCTTTGGAAATACAGTGTCAACTTGAAAGGCGGACTCGACCCCATTCATCAGACTGTGGCTTTTGGTGGATTGTTCCCTCATCAGTGAGGTAAATTATATTCCTTTTGTAGGTTATGCCAGAATTGCTCACATTAGGCACGCTTCACGTGCATTTCTGACTTTGTAAATTAAATCGTGATATCTTTAGGGTTCCACGGACGGGGCTTCTACACATGTCAGTGAGAGTTCCACGGACGGGGCATCCACACACAGTGGAAGGTTCCAGGGCTGGTGAGGCTATAATCAACCCCATCCTTGGGTCCATTTCTTGTGTCCCGAAGACATCTCCGTAGGGCTACAGTTCTTCTACGTCCGGACTCGGTATCGTACCACCCTAAACAAGTGTGTTGTGTTGTTTATTTTTTTACTAACCGGGGACCACCTTCAGTGGTTCAACTGGATACTTTTGCATTTTTAACTTGTACATATTTAAAGATTTTATGCATATATATTTATTTAAGGAGGTTCTTTAAATCAGACTTTTGTGGCAGAATTTATGACCATTTATGAGGACATTGTAAACCGATGTGTAGCTACACGAGGCATTTTATAAATGTTATAACTTATTAATCGAGAAATTGGCCACACCTGTTGAACATCGCCAGGTTACATGCTAGAGAACCAATATCTGTAAATTGTTTAATATAGTGCATTTCATTTTTAAAGAAAGTGTCATTATTTCGTCTGCAACCACTACATATGAAAACCTCAGTGATTTGTTAAGTAAGTAAACTAATAATGTATCATAGTTTATGTAAACTTGGGCTTAACGCCCTGAGATAGTCTGAGCTAGAGAAATTTTATCGTAGGCACGTTTATCACTTTCCGGGTTGAGTTGGTGGCCTACGATATCTGCTACGCTACAGTAGCCCAAGTGATTTCGTTATGTAATATCTTATAATCATTAATATCCAACGTATTTATTTGTTTATGTACGTGTAAATAGTAGCACACCATTTCTTATTTGTCCCTGATATTTGAATAATTAATTCAGATTTATCAAGCAGGCGTATTTTGTTTGCTTACGTACTGTAAATATCTTAATATTCTTTTCGAAAATTCATAAAATAAAAGAACTTAAAAAAAATGTAAACACTTGTTTTTCTGTAAAAAGTCGTACTAAAAAGTAAAAAATAATAATGTACGATTGCAAGAAAAGCAAGACGTGCACACTTTGTATGATTGTACGCATAATTGTATGAAAAGGGTGAAATCGTTTTACACATATTGCCTTCAATCATCAAAGTTTTTATTTTCTACTTTTTAGTACTACTTTAATTAAATTATCATCATACCTTGCCAAAGTTTAATCAGTACGTTACTTTGGGTTTTCATAGACCCTTCGCTTTCTCGCTCCTTCGTTTTGCAGATTTTTCAGTTTACAGCCCCGCGCCCCCTACGTGTGGATATTTCCAAAAATAACGGTGGAATACTGTATTGCCTTGCGATCTTAGTAATTGTACAAAATTTCATCAATTGATTATGTCAGGATGTGTGTTAAAAAAGGATTAAAGATTTGAAGACAAACATTGCGAACACTGAAAAATACTACATTGCAAGTTAAAGAAAAGCAAGTAAAAATGTTTATACTGTATTTTACTATTTCGCATTAAATCTAAAATTAAGGTAATTATTATTATTTTAAACATAACATTTAAATGTTCTGCTGAATTTTCGTCGTTAATTTTTTGAATGTCGATGATAATATGATAAAAGTATCATTTTATGTTCTATGAGCATATGAAGTGAAATTTAAAATCAGTTTATTTATATTAGCACACAACACTGAAAACTTCTTTGTCTAGTTTTTATGTAAGTTACATACTTAAATTCTTCAAATACAGATTCTGAACATTTGGAATTAAATTGTCAATCGGTACTCTAGAAATTTCATAAAAGCCATTAATTGATCGTTTTATTTAATACTACAATTTTGGCGATAGTCTACTTATCCGCTTATATTTGCACTCCTGAATATCTCTGTTCATTTTTTTCTAAGAAAAGCATCATAGCGAAACGATGTTTTCTTAGAGCAAATAGGAATCATAAAGAATTTTATAGACACCGTCTATTAGGCTGTATAAGCGTATAAGCGAAGCACAGACCTGGAGAGTGCAATGAATACTTGAGTAATGCCATAAAAGTAGTAAAAATTAATAAGAAGTAACTCAAGTGTGGAGGTTCTCCATAAACATAAATCTCACGTCCGTAAAATATAAAAAATGTACTACTATCTCTATTTTTGTTGACATAAATAAACACGATGGGAAAATTCTAGTTAGTACTAGAATATTAATCTATTATTCTATTAAATATATTATATATACAGGGTTACTGGTAATACGATACATTCCGTTGCAGATGTGATGGGGCATGATCTAAGAAGTAAATTTAGCCCTAACATATATTATGCAAAACTCAATAGTTTTTGAGATATTTAATTTTTTTTGTATTTCTCAAAAAGTAGATCTTAATGTTCTGAAAGTTAATTTTCGAAAAATCTATTTGACATTTTAAAATTTTTTTTTACTGAATTACTTGTCCAATATTATAGATATCCGTTTGGAATGAAAAATATCTGGAAACATTTCGATCATGTGAACATCTGAAATAAAAACTTTAAATTTTTTTTTTAATCAGCTATGAAATTTACCCATTAGGTTTTTTCAAAAAAATATTAACGTAACACGCGTATAAATTATTTTAAAAACTGCCTTATTTCAATAGCTATCTAACAAGGTACAAATGTTCAATGTACCATGTACCCTTAATAGTTCCAAGAAAATACTAGTAAAAATAACACAAGTAGCACGAATTTTATTTTTAGATAAACAGTAAAAAACATTTTAAAAGTAGAGTTTAATTCTTCATTAATTTCAAAGTTGTACTTTATTTTTTATATGTCTTGTTCAAAATGGGAGCCCCTATTCCGTATTCAGACACGGCAGCGTCTTTTTATTTCCGTCCTTGTTACTCTGGTTGTCAGATTATGCCTTATGTGTTGGGCAGCATCGACTATCCTTTGTCTAAGGTTTTCTATAGTATTGACTGGTGTGGCATAGATCATCTCCTTCATATGACCCCATACGTAATAATCAAGGGGTGTTAAGTCAGGGCTTCGCGCTGGCCAAGGTATTGAGCCCGCTCTTCCAATCCAACGGTTAGGGAAACGTTGATCAAGTAAATGTCGTACTGTCAGCCGATAATGTGCTGGACAACCGTCGTTCTGAAATATCATTCGCTGTCTGGCGGCGAGAGTAACATCTTCTAAAATCACCGCCAGATCATTTCTTAAAAAAATTTCATAGATTTCCCCGTTTAAATTTTGAGGAAGAAAATGTGGCCCTATTAAATAGTGGCCAATGACTCCCATCCACACATTAATAGAAAACTTCATTTGGAAACTAGCTTTACGTGTTCACTTGGGATTTTCCTCTGCTCAATAATGTAGGTTGTGGAAATTTGTTATACCCTCGCGATTAAATTTCGACTTGTCCGTCCATAAAATACTTGTTAAAAATTTGCACTTTCTGCATCTGAATGTAACATAAAGCGGCAGAATTTCACTCTCCTTCCAGGATCACCTTCCTCCAAGCCTTGGATAGGGGTATAGTGGTAAGGATGACATCCAACTCTACGTATCGTAGACCAAACTTTCCATTGTGACGCTCCGGTTAGTCTTGCGACTTTATTAGTTGAAATAATTGGGTCTTCCTCAAAATACTTCAATATTTCTTCCTCATCATCTGGTTCATAAACGGGAGGAGCACCAGCGTCACTTCTTCTACATTTCACGGAGCCAGTTTCTGCGATATTTCGATATGCCGTACTGAATACACGTGCATTTGGTAAGCGGCGGTTAGGGTACCAAAGACCATATTCTCGGCAAGCTTCAGCAGCGTTGCCGCCACAGTATCCATAGACAAACAAGATATCAGAGTATTCTGCGTTGGCATACGCAACCATGGCACAAAAAATACAATAACAACAACTAATAACAACAACTACGAGCAAAATCAAAATCTTCGATAATTAATTTAACAAGACCAACAAACTTAAGGGACACGGAGATAAGAATGTCAGTTAATGACATATATGCACAAACGTCAAAGTCAAGGACTGACTGACTTAAATGAAAATGAACGATTAGTCGTTTAATAAATTCCGCCACCAGCATTATCTTTACTAATTTTTTATTAGAACTATCAAGGGTACATTAAACATTTTTACCTAGTTAGATACCTATTGAAATAAGGAAGTTTTTATAATAATTTGTACGCGTGCTACATTAATATTTTTTTGAAAAACCTAATAGGAAACTTTGATAACTGATTTAAAAAAAAAAAATTACAAGTTTTTATTTTAAATGTTCACATGATCGAAATGTTTCCGGATATTTTTCATTCCAAACGGATATCTATAATATTGGACAAGTAATCCAGTAAAAAAAAATTTAAAAATGTCAAGTAGATTTTTCGGAAATTAACTTTTAAGACATTAAGATCTACTTTTTTGAGAAAAACAAAAAAATTGAAATATCTCAAAAACTATTGAGTTTTGCATAATGTATGTTAGGGCTAGATTTACTCCTTAGCTCATGCCCCATCACATCTCCAAAGGAATGTATCGAATTACCAGGAACCCTGTATATATATTATTATATTCTATTATATATTAAATCTATTAGTACAGAAGCTTCTAGTTAGAAAAACATAAACACAACACGTGTATAGTAGGTATATATGTAGTAGTTAGAAAAATAAAAAAAATATTAAGGTATGTTTAAGATCTTATTGTTCACTTTAGATATAAGGGAAGATTAAATTTAAAAAAAAATAAATAAAAATAAAGCATATCATTTTTGTCGCACAGAACAAGATTAACTATCAACTACAAATGAATTTATAGAAATAAGATAAAAGTCACTGTCAGAACAGTTGTTGAAATCAAAATTAAACATGATATGTTTATTAGCTAAGAAATATTGAACCACTTAAGGTAGACTTGAATAACTATAAGGCTCTTGGCTCCAAAGATCCTGACACGCAACAAACTGAAAAAGATCAGGTCGAATTTTCCTAGTTACACTTTTCTGTATTTGTATAATGTCTCTTATATTATATTTTATCTTTTACTAAATATAAGTACCACAAGAAATATTTTGTCATATTATATTCTCTTCAGTAAAGGAAGGGGCGAAGATATGTTCACTGTAGTCACTGCCCGCTAATGATTGGGATATTTCTAGTAAATTTTCTTTTCCTAAACTAAGTTTTTTGGAATTCTCTTACTTCTGACATTGAAACTGGCCGAGCAGTCTTTGTTCATTCGGGGGAGATTCATTATTTCTACAAGTAGAGACTTCTACTGAGATTGTGAATGATAAGTATTGCTTAGTGTTTCTGTCCTAGTGAACAAAATTGAAATAGTATTTTTTGCATAAATGATGGAGATAGAGACCAACGAAATGTCGCACATTGAGATTTAGCTGGGTTGAATAATAAGTATCATGTATCCGAGGAATTAAGTTATAAAAAGATAAAAATAATCTCATTCACAATAAGAACGAGAAAACTAGACTACTTGGATATACATTTAGACATATTGATTAATAAATTTAAGGCAGTCGGTTGGAAAAACGACATGATCACATTAATTTTAGAAATGTTATAACATTTTAACAGTCACTGTTAACGTTAACTGAAGGCGCTTAAAAAAGAAGAAGTGTAATTTCTTGTTATCTTAAATGATGATGTTCAGTCATTTATAAATATAACAAATTTTGAGTACAAAGTACATCAAATCAACAATTCATTAATCATCCTGTTTTAATCCCATACCTGTTCACTAAATGAATTATATAGCATTCATTTGTAAAATTTTACCTAACATATTTTTTATCACTCATTTCACTACTCCGCACAACCACTGACAATGCAGAAAGAATGCTTTTGCCAACAATATAATAATAATAATAATATTTATTTAATATGCTTGCCGTTCCGATCCTTCTCTACTCTTTCGGAGTAGTGAAATGGACTAGAGAAGAGCTGCGTCAACTCGATGTAGTAACCCGCAAGAAGATGCATCTCAATAGGATCGTCCGTTTAACGGTTATATCTCCCACGACATCGGGGAGGCCGGGGACTCTTGAGCTTGGAGAGTCTCCTTAGCAGGATGGTTCTGGATGGAACACGTATGGTCATTAGAAGTTCGGATCCCCTCCTCTACATGGTCCGAGACCATGAAAATGCAGAGGTAGGAGCTTTTCTCTTTAAGGCAGCACGGAGAGCAGCCGATGAACTTGGTCTCATCTTCGACGTCGAGCGGGTAAACCCCGACTCTGTCACCGAATTGGAACCCGTTCTACTAAAAGCCCATATTAGAGCTGCAGAACACAACATCCTTCTGCAGCTCCATAAGGATAAGCCATTGCACGGAGTATTCTATAAAAATATAGACCTCGGGTTATCCGAAAGGCTGACCTTCTCCTTTTTAAGGTCAGCCGGGCTGAAGTCCGAAACTGAGGGATTCATAATGGCTTACTAGGATGGTGTATTTATCACCCTCGTATATCGATGTCGTGTCATGGGTATGAGGTCCCTGATGTCAGCTGCAGGGCCTGCCGCAGGGCGCCGGAGACTGCAATGCACTTACTGTCGGCTTGCCCGACATACGCAGTCTCGGCCTATATTCACAGACATGACGCAGCATTACGTGTGCTTTAAAATCATCTAAGGTACCCGTATAGGATAGACAAAACACCAGTGCTGCCTTACGCTCCGGGGGATATTGAGTCCGTTGTGGGGAATGAGAAGTGTCTAATTTATTGGAACTACTCGTTTCCCACCGTCAGGCAAATACAAGCCAACATACCTGACATAGTACTCCTCGACCACCAACTCAAGACAATGTATGTCGTGGAATTCTCAGCCCCCGCTGAGAGCAACATTGTCTTGGAAGGGGAGGAAAAACGGACAAAATATCGAGATTTGCTCTTCGAACTCTGCAGGCTTTATCCGGGCCATTCTGTCAAAATAGTGGTACTGATTATAGGAGCACTCGGTGGAATGAGACAGACGCTGCTTTTGGAACTAAAGATCGTACCGGCATGTCGAAATTCGGCAGAGATCTTAGCCGGCAGAATGCAGAAGGCTGTCATCCTCGGTTCATTGCGTCTACTCAGGGCATACTATTCGCGGACCCGGTAGTCACTCACCCCACCCGCGTGGGGAGTGGCTATTGGTATTTATTACCAGCTTCCCTCTGTGGGGATCGGAGCCACAGAATAGGGTGGCTGGGTTATTGTAAAAAAATATATATATTTATTCATAGTTCCTTGATATACATGAATAAAACTGTTACAGAATAATGCACCTAAGGTCTAAAAGACCTTATTTTGTGCGCTTTATATATGATTCACATATGATAAATTACAATACACAAAACGAAGATATTCAACTTTTATAGATTCCCTATAGAAATCCCTATAAAGAAAGGTAAATAAATTATATTACGAGCCATTATAAAACTTTTATGTTATGTAAATATTTAAATTATCTATCTAACACATTACAGTAACAGTTGAGTCAAACAGAAGGTTATATTATATGTTAGTAATTAGATATATTTACATTTTTAATGTATTTTTAAAACTCTCAATATTTTCAGAAACATATTTAATCATAATATATGATTTGCAGGAAACAACTACTCAGCGGGCAAATACCCCGACCTGCATTGAATTACACCTTACAAATCATTGAAGAATGGTAACCAATATCATTTGTCAACTCCCTGACCAGACATAGACCGGTTTCGAACTTATTAGTTCTCATCAGTATGCCATAGGTCATGGAGCAAACAAATGATAGTGGCCAACCTGCTAGTTTTATACAAACTATAGTAAATTGAGTAGTGGTGAGAGGTAAGTGAAACCTCTCAAATGGTCAATTGCTACTATACACCATAGATGACTCTATGGGCGTATAGCGACTTACGATTCTGCAAGTACCTGAGGGCGGCGACCTTTCAGTCCTAGGTGGACTTAACCTACTGTTATAATATATGATTTGCAGGAAACAACTACTCAGCGGGCAAATACCCCGACCTGCATTGAATTACACCTTACAAATCATTAAAGAATGGTAACCAACAACCAATAACCAATGACCTATGGCATACTGATGAGAACTAATAAGTTCGAAACCGGTCTATGTCTGGTCAGGGAGTTGACAAATGATATTGGTTACCATTCTTTAATGATTTGTAAGGTGTAATTCAATGCAGGTCGGGGTATTTGCCCGCTGAGTAGTTGTTTCCTGCAAATCATATATTATAACAGTAGGTTAAGTCCACCTAGGACTGAAAGGTCGCCGCTCTCAGGTACTTGCAGAATCGCAAGTCGCTATACGCCCATAGAGACATCTATGGTGTGTAGTAGCAATTGACCATTTGAGAGGTTTCACTTACCTCTCACCACTACTCATATTTAATCATGTTCTTTTTGATCAGTTTGCAACTATTTGATTCTTTTATACAGGGCGGCAGTAGATTAAACCATTTTGTTCCACTGTAATCCATAAATTTAACATATGCAGTTTTAGAGGGTTTTGGTGTTAAGCAGTTTTTATTTGATTGAGAGCGAGTGTTACAATTAGCTGTCCTTAAAGTTTGTAATTTTTTATTTTTTCTTATATAGTTTAATAACGAGATTATATATATAGTATCAATATCCTGCAATTTCGATTCTTCAAATAATAATTCAGTACTATATTGTTTAGGTTTTTTGAAGATGATCTTAGTGAAATGTTTCTTAACTATTTTTTAAATTTTTTAGTATCGTATCATACGCTGACCCCCAGATTACTATTCCATATTTTATTATAGTATGTTCCGGAGTTGGTAGAATTTATATAATAATTTTCGTAATTTGCCACCTAACATTTCAACATGATTTGCTTGCTCCATTTTAAATATGGATCCACCACCACCAGTATGTGTAAATAACCCCTAGGTATGAGCATAGACAGGCAATGATTTTCCGTTGAAAATTTTAAACATAAGTTCATCTGTTATCATTGAATATTATTCATAATTTAATAACTAATCAAAACATAAATGCCAAACATGGAAATGTGAATTTCCACGGGAGCATTTAGAACAATTAGTAACTAATTGATATAATTTTCATTTTATTTCATTTCACAAATACGATGCATAAATTTATTAAATATCGAATGAAACTGTTCTGCTATCTATAAATTAATTAATAACATTTGTCGTATTGGATCAAAAATCAAAATGAACATTATCAGAAAGTATAAGTCAATTAAATTTATTTTGTAAACCAACATAAATATGTTATTTTATTTTTGCGCGGATAAACGTGAATTTGTAAAACATTTTTGACCTGAATGTAATGCATATTATTCCATCTTAATGCAATTATATTTTAAAAATAATAATTATTTAAATTTATATAACAATTTTGGATATTCATAGTATCTTTTAATTTTAAAAAAATAGGAAACTATGGCAAAAACTGATGATTTATGCTTCAACTCAACTCAACAAAACTTTATTAGAATTAAAATATCAGTACCTCCCCAGATCCCATCCCGTGACCGACCGTGCAACCACCGCGTTAATCGCGTGGCAGATTGCAGGATCGGGCGGAATAGGCCTGGTTCGGTTGAATAAAAATTGATAAAACTTAACCTAGACACCTTCTGTAGAAGCATATAAAACAAGTAATAAAATTCTTATATATATAATTACAAAAAGATTTAACACAACTAAAAAATTACATATTATTTAAAAAATTGAGGTACAAGACACTATACTTCCAGACAGCTTAGGGGTTATCTATTATATCACTTAAAGGTAAAATCGAACATAAATATAAACTCTCCTTATTTTTTTGCTAGGCAACTCTTAAAAGTATTTCTAAAATTAGGTTTATATGTAAAATTTTCTGGTAAATCCATGACTGGAAAAGGCAAAGAGATTCGAGTTGGCGATCATCTACTCTATTAATTTCAATTCCTTATCGAAGATAAATGGTGGTTTTACTTTTTGAAATGTAATTTGTGATATCTCGAAAATTAAAGAAAAATCCAAGGTGCTAGCTGAATTATCAATTGAAAGGCAGCAAAAGCAATTGGTAGGGGCTTATAGAGGGTGAAGCAATGTATCCTGTTCCAACCTTTTAAGTACTATCTCCCCAAAACTTCTTTCAACTACAAATTAAGTGCACGAGAAGCCTCAAGGGTCTCTACTAAGCTCCTAGCTCTTATTCTTGTGCATGTTCATAACGGCCAATTGGGGCTCGAACGCCAAATATAAGAGGCTTCTGCGTGTTCATGGCGCCCAACGTGGGGCCAAAATTATAACCTTAAATATATTGTGTTACGAGGCCAAATATGTATTTTTAGATATATTTATACATAGATTGATAATGGTATCTTCCTTGAGAAGAAATAATTATGCAAAATCTAAGAGTTAATTTTTTTCTAGGAGATTCATTCCAGTTTTCTAAAAAAGAATGTAAAAAAGCATTATTAACATTGTTTACAGACGCCAGTCTGACCCTGCCTGTGGATGATTATTTACTAGTTGGGTGAGCCAATTCAGTTGAATAATCTATAATTCTTGTCAAAAATTATTTTCATAATCTACTTTTGCATAACTAGAAGCTTATTGAGACGGTGCTTTGTTATACTGCCTTAAATTAACAGATCATAATTGATATGCATTTAAACTAAAGAATATTTAATATACCTGAAAATTGTTTAATTAGCTCCGTATGCGTTGCCATATTCAAATTAGTATAATTTTTGATTTATTACAGTAAATTACTGGAAATATGTTGATTAGCTATTTTTGCAACCGAATTCAAATGTTGAATTTCCATTGTAGTGAATGCTTTATATAATTATATCATTATTACAATACTACAAACTGATGTAAATCATTAACTTTATTACTGAACAATTCACGTTTACTGATTAAATAAAGCTAATGTGCTGAGGTGGTAACAAAAAATACAAAATAAAACTTCCATTATTTGCTTGAAACTAATTTCGACTTTCTAATAACAAAAAAATATATATTACAATTTTTTGTACGTATTTCTCTAATAAATTCAAGTTGTCCCTTCACGTTGTCTCCCAAAAGAAAGAACTGTACGAGTAAAACAGTAATAAATCAAACAATTTGCTCGAAATTTACCCCTGAAATCGCTCGTATCGCTTCGACGCACACGTAGTTAGATAGATCACGTCTTTGCGACGCGCGTGCCACCCGGGGGCAGCGCAACAGCTAACTTGATGGTAAACAATATCTGCTAGATTAAAAACGGAAACGTCAGCCGCCGGAAGCTGACAGCGCCGTGACAGGTGTCTGCCGGGGATTACCCCATTGTACAGCGCCTTTTGTTGCCATATTTTAATAAGAACCAGCCATTGTGGCCATATTTGAATACATATAAGAAATGAAAGGTACCAGTGGATTTGCAGAACGGCGAACGCTGAATGAAAAGATCCCTATTTGATTTAACAAAGAACACAATAACGGTATACTTTTACTTACTTATTTTTACGCGAGAAAATCTCTTTCAATTTTAACTTATTACACGCTGTTTTCATTAAGGAAACGTTGTATGAAATTTCACCACAGACGGTTACAATAATCAATGAACTCTTACATACACTTCGATTTATTTCATTCGCGTTTTCGTGATTATAATCACTTTTGTAGCAAAATAAATACACAATAAGTTGGAATATATTGCGTAGATATTCCCAATAAAAACTAACAAATCCCTTTTTGCTTCTTACAGGAACTAAGTATATTGTGTTGGTCAGCCACTATTCTAAAATCGTAAATCATTTCTTCATGTCACTTGTTAGTCATCGAGTTTTGAACTAGTTTCATTTAAAGTGTCCATTTATCTGTCTGTCCGTTACGTTTCTTGTAAGTATGATAATTTCAAAAGAAAACGTTTGTGCATTGGTAGACAACTCAACATACGTTGTATGTGTAATGTTAGATACACGTGGCTAAAACCGCAAGGTCTCAACAGGCAGAAGCTAACGTCCTGTCAGTCTAGGTTTTGGGTACGATTCATCCTACCTCCCAATGTAGAAGAGTTCAATAGTTCTATAAATCTCTTCTATTTAACCTGCGAATTATTCTTTTATTTATGTAGTTCCTAACAATATATGGTGGCAGCTAGGAGCCAACTCAGTTTCCGAAAGTACTAAAAATGGCTAATGAAAGAGGGATTGGAAAAGTGTAGCTACGATTTCCGTTAATTTCTATATAAATTTGTTTTGCACAATTTCGCTCGACCCTGTGTACGATCATAAGCACCATTGTAGATTTTACTTGGATTTTATTAATCTAAGTTTATTAGATAACTTGTTACTATTCTTACTTGGCTGTGTTTAAACATTTCTTAGATTAATATTCTTCTATCTTCTAAGATGTTTGAAGATCTTTAAGGAATTATATTCCGAATTTATAATTCAATTGTATTGATTACGATAATCAATAATATTTTGACCGAGCCTCCACAATTTGTTACTCAACCAAAATTAGATAACTTCAATTAACTGGAGCTGGCATTTCATTTGAGTATCTGTATAGACGTGATAAACATCATGATAGAAACACAGAGTATAATAGGTACATGGTAGCACTCGGTCGCTACAGAATCCCGGGGCAGGCGAGCTAGAGCACTGTCAAGCCCAAACATCTTCTTCCACTTAGTAAGGTTACGCTTAAGTTGATAAAAGGTATTGAAATTTGTATTCTTTCATTTATTTTACCATTTTCTGATTATTTTTATATAATAATTTCTAAACTGCCAAAGCATACGACAATTTTTCGTTTTCCTATCAAATATCTGTTGAAAATGGCTTATCTTACTTTTTTTTTAAATCATTTCTCACACTTCTTCGGATCTACCCACAGTGATCTGTGTTTGAACTTTAAGAGGTATATTTTAGTTAATTATTATTGCGGGTGGCGTCCTGATCAACATTATTTTATTTATTATTTAAAAATAAAAAAATAAATAAAAACCCCTTTAAGGTAACAACACAAATTGGTGCGACCAGATATTTGAGTTTATTTCCCGATTCTGCTAAAAACAAGGACCCACCGACCCAGTTCACCTACCAGACAGCTAGTCGTTAGCTCTCTTCTCGTTCGTTTGCTTTACATTGTCTGCTTCTAATTTTATAATGTGGGGAAAATGAAGGGAATATGAAACAAACTCTATTTAATGCAATCTTGCCAGACCAATTCAACTTGAAGTCCAACCTTGTGGACCCCAATGGAGAAAATGTTTTGAAAGATACATTACTTTTACCAGTGTATCTTCTATAAGCGATGAAGAGGTTATAATTCAATTTCCTGCAATGTCTGTGACATATAAAGAGATATTAGGTTAGGTTAGGCATCTGAATGTCATTTTATCTTCGAGAGATTTCAGACGAATTTAAAGGTGCAGTTACCGGAGGAGGGTGTAGAGAACTACAGCATTACGCATTTCAGTAGAACACCTCCAGTGTAGGATGTTCAAAGGAGAGATAATTAAATCCTTTGTAATTATTTTGATCCACTGTGCGCTGTAGCTCTTGAAAAATACAACAATTCTAAAAAGATAATGGTTTAGTACCCGTTTTATGAGAAATACCTATAGAAAAATTACTTAATTTTCATATTTAAAGGTTTTCATTTGATACCAATAACATTCTTCTCGAGTCATAAAAAATAGTAAACAAAAGTGTATTAAATACATAACAAAGCTTTTGGAAACTTGGAATTTGCACCAGACGCTAAAAAACAGTTCGTTAAATTTGTAATAAGATTTTAAAAGTAAGTTGATATCAATTAAAAGTTGATATACCTACTATCAGCTTCACTTCTAAAAAACTTATAATGAACGGCCATTAAGAACTTTTCTTCCCATCGTTCATAATGGATATAAATGTAAGGTATTCATTTACAATCATAATTTTCAAACTTTTTACGTATAAAATAATGGCTTCTAAGTTAGTTAGATTTAATAACCCTTGCTATCAATTCATTATAGGATTAAAGAAACAAAATATCTTAAAATAATTTCTATGGCGATATTAAAACTTAAAGAAGTAAATGAATAATTGAATTATCTTTATCAATAATTTACAATGTAAAAGATTGCCTTTCTAGGAATTTCTCATTTTCTATGTAGTACATTGCAGATAAGTACGATTTTTTATATCGGTACATACAGACAGCACGAAATTTTCAGAAAACAATACCCATTTGTTGGTTTCTAAGCCAGTTTAACAATTCATAAAAAATCAGGCAATATTTCTAAAAAATGTGTGTTTTCTAGCCGACCGGACATTAAAAGAATAATATGAATAGTACATATCGTACAATTAGTGATAAAAGCATGCCACTTGACACATAACTTGTTGAGAGCCTAACCTTTTAATTCCGAATTGTAGATATGGGAAGAGGGGTGCGGGCAGGGGTTGTATTATTTTGAGATTGCCTATATAGTGGGCATAGTTTAAAAAAATGGCAATTTGTCCTCCTCGCTGCATTCAAAGTTCAACTGTTTTAGTTCAAAATAACGTAGAACATTAAAAATCAATAAATGGGATCATTACTGTACGGTTAGCCTACCTACCAGGTGCAGCTTATTTCACCTCCATGAAATATTTCGATTCACTCTTCTGAATGATAGACCAAAATTAACACGTGTATATAAAATCAGCTATTGAGGTTGCAATTCAGTTAGATAAAGCAGCACTCACAGCTCAGTTAGCAAATAACCATCGACGATGTCCCTAAGATATCTTTCGCTGACATTCAGAACATCCTGTGGATATCCTGAAACTACTGTGGGACATTCTACTTGCAGCCAAATGAGACTGTCTGGAATATCCTCAAAAACATGCCAAGATTGTCTGTTTATAACACATATGGATATAAATAGGGCACGTTGCAGGATTGTTTTTTAAGGTTACAAATGGCATGTAGTTATTCTCGCGGGCATGTAATGGCAATTCATCATACCAGTGAATTGCATTAGTCCTAACGTAGTTTTCAAGGTTCTATAGAATCTCTTAACCACGCCATTGCTTTGAGGATGATATGTTGTGTGAATCCGACGGAATGCTAAGAACTTGGAAAATTCGCAAAATAAATTTGATTCCTACTAGACACCTTGATTTGTAGTGACAGTTAACGGAACGCCAAAACGACAGATAACATTTTAAAATAACATTTTAGCAACGGTTTTAGCGGAAATGTCTGGTAAGGGATACACTTCTGGATACTGTGTGAATCGTTCCACTACAGTGAACATGTACCAACACTCGCTGGAAGATGGTAAGGGTCCAACGAGATCTATGTGAATGTGTCCGAAACACCCCTTGGGAACATAAAAATCTGAAATGGAAGTTTTGGTGTACCTATTAATTTTGGAAGTTTGGCAATTTAAACAGGTTTTTGCCCATAAGGTGCAGTGTGAATTCATTTTTGGTCAGAAATAGAAGTTATAAGTTTTCTAGTGGCGCGGATACATTGGTGTGTTAAATTATGAAAGACGTCAAATACCGCACGTCGTAAAGACTTTGGTACGAAAGATCGGCATTCAGAGTTAGATATGTCGCACCCAATTTTATCAGTTGAATTAGGAATTGTAAGTTGTTGTTGAAAATACTTGGCTTTACTATTTGGGTCGGATTGATTTGTAAATAAAAATGAAAGTTCGCAATCATTTGATTAGAAGCTGTAAATTGAAATGATCTGAATTTACAGTGGAAAAAAGGTAGAAGTAAAAGAAGAATGGGATCGGATTAAAGGAAGATGATTTACGCGTGATATTGTATCTGCAATGATGTTTTCTTTACCACTAATATTATCATTGCTCAATTTACTCTAAATGGCGAGATTGACGTGGAGTCTTTTCAGCATATGTGAACAGGGTCTTAACCAATGATTTGTGATTAGTAATACAGATAAAAATGCGGCCTTCTAATAAATGCCTAAAATGTTCGGTTGAATTATAAAATGGCAGGCAGTAGTTCTTTGTCAGAAGTAAAATACCTGTTTTGAGTATCGATTCATTTGGCGAGAAAAGAAAGCTAAATGAGTAGTTAAATTAGCACATTTCTGTTTTAGGACACGTTTGAGCAATCTACAGACAAAGTAAGCGTGACGTTATCATTGTTGTTTGGATGAGACAAAACTATCTCATTCATTATAGCTTGCTTAGCTTACTCTCACTGACTACTGATTTATTAATCATTAAATTACAATACAATAATCCTTACAATAACACACTAACTAATAAGTATAGCTTTCATCTACTATACTCTCACTACTATAATTCACAAGTTACTACTATTATTTATCTTATCTCATCTCATCTCTATCAGAACTAGACTGTACTGAATTGCGTGCGTTGGACCTGCCTCTTATATATCCGTGGCATTCTTCTAAGATCATCTAGCCTCCCGTTCGCGACGTTTCTGGCACTTCTCGTATATTCTAAGGTAATGGCAGTTCGCTGTTCGGCCCAGGGATGGCACCGTCCTACCGGCAGTCAATCAGGCAGGACTTCTTTCACTCTACGACCAGGGATTGATTAAACCTATGTCCGTTAGAAGGCGGCATATAACATTTGCAATCTTTTATATATATTTATTTCTAAGCTATCATCAGAGATATTTTTAACAGCATTAGGAATATAAAACAAATGTATTATTTACAAGAAATATCCCAAGTGAAAAACTAAGATGATTAATTTTGAATGCTAATACATGTTCAAGTAAATACATCCGGGCCAATTAAAGTTTTCGTTTCACAATTTCAAACGCGTTTGAAAAACTAGTTAGCAAGGAATGATAAAGATAAACAACTGTTAAATTATTTTATGTTTTTGCGAGTTGGAAGTAAATTTGCTCACAATTTTGTGGGTAGAATTCTCTGAGTTCCGAGGTCAGTCTAACGTCCATCGCCGAGCAAACTTCATTAACAACTGAGTGAAGAAGTTGGCGTGTGAAGTTGTGCCTTTTCCTTTGGGACGAGAATCTCGTCTATCTTTATGGAAGTAAAATAAACGACAGTGGCTATCAAATCCTAGCCGAGAATGAGGCGTACAAATATAAGTTTTACGTTTATGTGTTTAGAATATTGAGTTTTCAAGTTATGTTTTCAACGTGTGTGATAATTAAGTATATTTTCATCTTATTATAAAAAAAGGTATAACAAAATTGGTTAATTCTGCCGATACTAAATTACAACATTTTAAAAAACTGACAAGTCAAATGAATCGATTGTTGGTGAGACGATTTGAACGGATTTAAAGAATTGCGGGCAAAAATAAGACTTGATCTCAAGGTGGCGCAAACAACTATGTTAAGTATCTCTACTAAAAATCAAATAAAAAATAATCCTAGTCGCTTTTGGGCATATATCAACGATAATAGAAATGTTAACAGTAATTTAAGGAACATTTTTAGGTTAATATGGTTACGATAGAACGGTGTCCATATAATTTGACAAAAATCAGGATTAGATCTAATAAAACTATTATAAAGAGTCTTTATACACTCCAGATTATTAAAATCTTTTGTGTTCCTAATGAGAAAACCTAACCTCTTTAAGCTGGCAGAACTTATTTGTCTGATATGACTACTAAAAGATAGTGTTTCGTCAAAAATAAGACCGAATCTTTATATTATTTAACAGGGCATAGTAGAGTATTATTAATAGTATAAGGCAAGTCACTAGTTTGATTCTTGTTTGATAATGACAGGGCTACACATTTCTTAATATTTAGTTCGTCTTTGGAATCCTTACTTCACACTGAAATCCTAGTTAACTCTTCTTTCAATAGCGTATAATCGTTGCCGTTATCTATTCTGCGCTATAGTTTACAATTATCTGCAAAAAGAAGGCAGGTAGAATTAGTAAGTACCTCCGGGAAATCATTAATAAATATTAGAAAGAGCAGCGGGCCTAAGCTGCTGCCTTGTGTTACGCTAGAACTAATTTCAAAATATGGACATATTCTTTTAGATTAATATAAATTTGTCGTCTGTAGAGGTAGGAGCCTGGTAAATTGATGATATCAGGATTTATTTCAAGTGTTTATTACTCACCCAAACTCACAAAAATAGACAATATATTATATAAGTAACAATACAAGTTGTACGTAAATAAAAGGCAGAATAGTTCAGTTTATTGACACAATCACCAACTGTTCTTTCACTACAGTTTAAGCTATGTGACAAAAAAAAAATATAATACAGTTATCAGTTCATATCTAGACAATCATAAAATACATCATATAATTAAATTAGAGAAATACATTAAAGCAGAGAGGGGGAAAATAGAGAAAAACAAAGAAAAGGGAGGAAAGCAGAAGAATAGAGGAGATATAAGAAAAAAAGGACTATTTATTGATTTCGCATTAAGTATTTTTTATTTTCTTTGAAAACTTTCACATGTAAGGATTAGTCCATAAAAAGGTAATTTATTTATACGGGTAGCAATGTTATAAGAGAATGGACCTTTTGAAAATTTCCTTGCTATGTTAAAGTACAGTAAGAGTATGTTCACATCTAATATTAATATTATGAACATCAACGCGAAATGACAGCTTGGTGAGGAGATAAGGTGGATGAGGTCTTTTGTATTACAATTCTAAATTTATATCTCAAATAAGCCTTCTTTTCAGTAGTTCTTGTATTGAGTTATTTATAATGAGACAAATGACCATTGACCCATGACCGGCTTGTTTGAATTTTGCTAGAGCTTTGTTACGTAGTTTTTGCATAAAGGACCCTGCACTTTTTAAAGGTATTTTGGTGATACATTTTTCTGATTTTTTTATATATTAATTTTTGAGGTATGTTTACCAATACTGCAAGAGCACAATCATATGGGATTCATAGTTTGGACATGAAAGGGCGTTGAACTTGTGTAAGTTTTATATTTGCTTCCATTCCGGTAAAACCATTGCAGTAAAACTCACTAGGAACCTGTCATTTATATCATAAAACGATTATTGTGTCACATCCGTACGGCATAAGTCAAGGGTCTGGGTAGATCTGAATTATTATATTATTCAATGGCATATTTTGTCATAGCTTATATGATGATGATGATACAATTACACCCATTCGTAAGCAAAATATATCGAAAAATAGATAGTAGACAAAATAACGCAATCATTTTTATAGAAACCAAGTACTTAGTAGATCGTACACATCAACACTAAAACTAACAAATATGTTAGTAGTACTAGATATCAAAATTAAAACAATACTTGCATACCAGTATGGCGTAAAATCAATAGGACTTCACTTCCGCTTATACCATAAATACACTTCTAAATACGTACAATCTCCGTAAAGAAACTAACCCGATTTCGGTGTTGGGGCTATAAAGTCAAGACTCCATCTTATTTGTTTTTATAAAAACTAAATTTTTGCTGCGATATATACCCATGATCCATTTTATCAAGAAGGTATGTATCAAGTTTTTTCAGAACATGATACATATTTAGCATTGTGAATACCTGGGGGAACTACTAAAAGTTGCGTGCGCAATTATAAATAAATTCAGAGAGCCGATTCATATGCAAGATGCTACCGGAGAAGTCGCTGATGCCATGTTGAGATTGGCTCAAACAGAAAATCAACTTTTGCGAAGAATTGAAAGGGGCGAACTGAGCTTTAGGCGAGGTGGTGGGCCGTGGATGGACATAGAAGCATGCGACCTGAATTTTCCTCACCTGTCGCTCGATTATCTTAGGAAGAAAGCTTTCGGAACCTACCAAGTGTTGCCTGGATACAAGCAAGATGTTCGAAACTGACAAGGATTAGAAGAAAATGATGAATTCAGTTTTCAAGTAAAAAGGGTGCAACCAAATCTGATATAAGCCAGATTTCTCGTTTTACCCAAGCCGATAAACACAATTTATTTATTGAATTTAATAGAATGGAAGGGGATGGAATAGAAAATAATCCTCCAGAAGAACTAATAACTGCAGTGTACTGCAGCTGTAAATCGGGAGCTAGGACACTGGAGTATGCGCACATGTGTTCACGGTTCTTTGGTACCTAGGGTACTCCAGGCATACGCAGAATGTGCAATATTCACAACAAACTAAAAAAAATTAATGATACCTGGACATGTGGATATAGAGTATGATGCTTGACCATCTGTCTTTTTTAACCTAATAGTATGTCCAGTATTTATTAAGCAAAGTATTTGATGTGTACGCAAGTATTTTTTTAATTCTGATATGTACCTACTACTACCTTATTTGATATAGTTTTGTTATTAATGTGTACTACCTCTATTAAAAAATGATTGCGTTATTGTGTCTACTCTCTTTCTTAATTAATTTGGTATATGATATTAAACATTATTGTACAGTGAAATAAAAATTGATCAGAAATTTGAGCGTCAACTACCCCAACATCACAAAAATTTTCAAAATTTACAAGAACTCAATCTAACAATGATGTGGTAGTATTGGTAATTCAAATGGATTCGGTTATAAATTGTACAAAACTGAAAGTTTGACATTCATCAAAAATCAAAATGAGGTGGTCTATTCTGTTAAATGCTATATCCAGAATGAGTGTGTGGATAATATAAAGGAAATTTGATCTTTTTTCAATTCTGTCCAAAAATAAATGTTTCCAAAATCACAACGAATTTAATGTTTTTTGCACAACATTCATAAAAGTCAATAAAACCGAATCACACACGAATTCTGAATGAATCTATTTATCTGAATGTTGAATTTTTTCTATTATCTCAATGGCGAATAGAACGATTCTCTTTTCTTAAAACATGACGAAGTGAGCGAATTCATATGGCACCGCATATATACAGAGAGGCGTAAACAATCAGTAATATTAAAAAGATAACAGTCGTTGAATTATTCAATCAAATAAAATGGCTGTTTTGCCGTATTTTCTTGGTTTCATTATTTTAACAATTATCGAGAAAAGGACAATATTAGTTTACTGAATAAACATGCCATCTTAGAAAAGCGACAAATGCCACTAAAACCAAATTGTTTCTGCAAATAAAGCACTATATCTTACTAACTTATAACAGATGGTAGACGAATCTTGTTTATTACAATTTACTGAAATATGCGAACCACGTTATAAATTACTCTAGTATTATTAAATGCAAGAAGTCTGCAGACTGCGTCCACCATTAGATGAAGTACGGCAATAAGTAGCTTACTGTTAAATTATGTAGTAAGACATTAAAGTAAATTGCTCTTAGTATATGAAATATAAAACGTCGCAAAGCTGTCACATTGCATAAGTAATGTGGTGTGTTGTAAAATATTTACTCAATTTTCTATAAGCTAATAGGACGCTCAGCAAAATTAATTTTTCATTTTTAAATTACCTACTTTGACAAAAAACTAATGCTATTTTGCTAAAAATAATAATAATAAAGTTTAAATTCTTGGACAATAAAATATGGATGAATCTGTAACAGTTGATACTTCTTAGGATGGTAGATATTATTTCCTTATGACAAGTTTTTCGGGAGTGGTCGCTTGCGTCACGTTCTAACCCTAATTAGTTTCAATTAAGGGCAAGATTACAATATAACTAGCTGAAACTCTATTACATGATTTTGAGGTAATATTTGCAGAACCTCTCTATACTTTTCCTACTCCCATATGTAGTTACAGACTTATTTTATTACTGCCCATGATCTCCAAATTGATGGAGAAGATTTTTCTTGTTATGCTTGACGCTGCCCAGGATGAGTTTACCATCAATGATGACTTCGGGTTCAGGATAGTTAACGACGTCAATGTACAATATACAACCTTGGGCTCCTGAGTTAGAATCTCAGCTGCAGCAGATGGCAATGTCGTAGAGAATGGTCTTCGTGTAACTGTTTGCGTATGTGTCCTAATTGAGTGGTAGAATAGCTAATACTAAACTCCGCCAGGACATTGATCCAAATAAGGCCATTAAATAATAATCGATTCCAAATTCAGTTGGAAACAACACATTTGTAAAACAAAACAGAAATCAAAAATTACCTTGACTGTACATAACTGTTAATAATGTATTAAAATTGAATGAACTATTATGTACCTATGAGTTGAAACAGCATATTATAGAGCCCACTAGCGTAACAATCAATCAATCAATACTACTTTATTAATAATTAAAGTTTACATCTGCCTCCCCAGAACCCACCCAGGGACCGACCGTGCAACCACCGCGCGCTGTTCGTGGTGGCGGATTGCAAGGTCGGGCGGAATGGGACTGGTTCGGCTTAAAGACAATTAAAAACAAGTTAACCTAAACTCCTTCCATCGCAGATGGATAAAATTAGGTGATAAAATTATATATATCTAAAACAGACTTAACTGAACTTACAAACTACACATTTTTAAAAACTTTTACACTAAACACTTTTTTAATTTTGATACTGATGCAGACACCTCAATCTAAACGAGGGGCCTTCCGCGAGGTGTGAAAATGCTGGGCTGCGCGTAGGCTGGCCTAAACTTTAGTTTTAAAAAATTTTTGAAAAAATGAATTTAGAGACAAACATGTACAAAAAGAAATCGAAAAAAACAAACGCGACAAAAAGGTTACAAACAGAAAGGAAGAGACAGGAAAGATTTAAAGACACAACAGGTATGAAATATCAGTAAAGGTGGATAGGGTAAGCGGAAGTTATAGTTGATGAAGTTTGGCTACAGAGGTTGCCGGAAGATCGGTAACGTTTGGTATGGTAGGGTGTGTTTTATCCGAAATGGGGCATTATGCTCTCTAATTTGTGTTATGTTTCTTGTTAGCGGGCTATCGCCCAGCTTGAAAGAGTAGAATTTTTGAGAGATGTCCTGGACGTAGTCCGCTATTGGGATTATGTCGTGGCAAAGTGCGTATAGATCTCTGAGGGAGGTGTACCTTCCAGAATTAGAAATGAGGCGCATAAATTTGTGTTCAAGAACTTTTAGTTTTTTCATTGTCGTGATCGGTATGCTGCACCACACCGGCGCCGCGTATGTGATAGACGGCCTGATCACCATTGTGTACAACAATTTTTTATTTTGTCTATTCAGTCTGCTACCCCTGACCATAAGCGGATACAGACTCCTGGACAGGGAGTAGACCGTCCGTACTGTCTCATTAATGTGCGTGTTAAACGTCAGTCGCTGGTCCAGTCTGACCCCCAAGTACTTCACGCACCTCTTGGTTGGAATTTTGTTTCCCCGGATCGAGATTGGTGTTATGATTTTGTTTTCGGTGAAACGGCGCGTGAAGACTATCGCCTCCGACTTTTCAGCGTTTATCCGAATCTTCCACTGGTCGTAATAAGCCGTGGCACGAGCCATGTGAGCCTTGAGTAGCATGTTCGCTGCTTGGGCATTATGTGAATGCGCATACATGGCTGTGTCATCGGCGTACTTGGCCAGTTTCGTATTCGGGAACTCTGGGAAATCGGAGACATATAGGTTGTATAACTAGAGTAACAGGTGACACGCAAATTCTTATAGACCTTATCATACAAACAACACATTTGAAATCGTTGAAGCTGGCATTGCACTTTCACATGGAATTTCAGATTATGACTTAGTATATTGTGAGTTTCCAAAACATAAAAAGAAAATTGTCAAATATCACAGATACAGAGATTATTCAAAATTCGATGATCATGAATTCCTGAATGACCTTATAAAGTCGACTGGCATAATTATTATCATTCAACTTCCATAAATTTCAAAATTGATTTTTTTAACTTAGTTATCACAGAATTATTTAATGAACATGCTCCTGTTGTTACTACACACATGACAAAAAGGACAGCTCCTTGGTTAACTGATACTAAACGAATTTTAGAAAAGCAGCACTCACAAAATATAAACGAACGCAATTAGAAATAGATTGGGAATCTTACAAATGTCTTCGAAACTATACAAAAAGTGTTATAAAAAGAGAAAAATATGCGTTTGCACATCAAAATTCTAGATAAGATGACAGTAACGTAATTGGTACATCATAAACCAGTTAGGTTTATCAAATAAAAATAAGTTCTTATGCACCTCTCAAATGTAGACGATATTAATAATTATTTTGAGAACTTATCAACAAATAATGTGTCAGACTGTAAAAATAGCATTACATATTACAATGATAATTTAATGATAGAAAGAACATTTAGCCTTCAATTGGCCTCAGTAGAAGATGTAATAAATTCACTTATATAAAAATGATAAGACATTGCCTGCCTAACTTATTACCTCTTAGTATATCTAAGTAAATTCATGCAAAAACAAAAAGGTTTTCCTGATAAATGGAAAGAAGCATATGTTCGACCTCTCTCGAATACTACTAAGCCGGAGATTTTTTCTGACCTTCGTCCGATAAGCATTCTACCAATGTTGTCAAAAATACTAGAAAATATTATAAATCAGCTTATCTAAATATCAACAATATCTTACCTGAATATCAGTCAGGATTTAGCCAAGGTAAATCCACTACCACTACTTTGACTAAGTGACGATATTATAAGAGCTATAGATAAAAATTAAGTGACTGTGTTAATATTACTTGATTTTAGTAAAACGTTCGACACAATTAACCATGAATTGCTTTGTACCAAATTGCATTACATAGGCTTTGATGCGTATGCAATAAAATTCTAGACAAGTTATTTAGGAAGGAGAAGACAAAACGTGGACTTAAACAACTGTGTGTCGAATAGCTTATTTACGAGTACTGCAGGGTTCCATTTTGGGACCGTTACTTTATAACTTATATATATTTGATTTTAGCAATACAACTAATATTAATGCTAACTTTTATGGTGATGATACACAGTTGTATAAGTCATTCCCTATAACTGATATCGCAAATTCACTCAATTTAGTAACAGTAACAAAAAATCATAATTTAAATATAAATATCGGTAAATCCTGTGTAATGTATTTTGGAAGTAAAATAAACACACTTAAGTTACTGAAATTAACATACCAATAAAAATAATGGATACTCTTTTAAAAATAAAACACACCTGTAAAAATCTAGGTTTGATAATATATAACAGCCTTAAGTTTGACCATCATGTAAACAGTTTAATTAGAATGGTCTATGCTAAACTCTATAAATAAAGCCGTGTGTACCAAAATTGAAAGAGTTCAAAGATCATGTCTACATTACAATTTTAACTTACGTAAATACGATGCTGTTACCCACAAATTAAAAGATCTAAATTGGTTAACAATGGAATAAAGACGACAAATACATTTAGTTAATTTTGTACATAAGGTTATGAAAACCGAGTCATTTACTTATGCAGCATATCATTTATACAATAAGTTATTAGAAAATTTAAAATCTTTGTGTGTAACTGCATTCAGAAATTCCATCCGAACTCATCTCACTCATTGGTAAATAATTTTGGTTAGCATTTTAAATTTCTTATCTCTATTATATTATTATTCCCAGACCACCTAGGCTCAATAGAATTTTTGCAAATTTTAGTTATAAAACTATTTATTTCACGTGCCTCTCATTTAATAGGGTTCTGTAATCCATTTTCTTGCACATTTAACAACGTATTTAAATAACCGCGAAGGTGTAACAAAAAAATGAAATAGACCATTTTGTTTGTTTTTTCTTGCTCTTTTCGAATATCGTATCGAAATTTCAAAAAATATATACAGGGTGATGTTTTATTGATACAAAGAAGAAACATAAATTATAGTGAGTCCGTACCTGGATATATTTTTTTTTATACATGTACCTCTTGGGGCTCGTTAGTACATTAGCCGTACCAAATATGAATCCGTTATTTCATTCCCTGTAAAAGTTATGACAAAAAACAGGTTTGGCCAAAAATTATTTAACACCCTGTAACTTCGTAATGAAGGCCCAATGAGACATTTCTATGGGAGGTTCCGGTTACCACTGATGTTCTCTACCTCCTATTAAGCTATGTCCCTCTCATGATGCAACACCCTGTATATTACTGTAAATGCAAATTTTATACAATGATACGCGAGAATTGTGTAGTAAGTTACTGCCTTTAGAAGGAAAAGTTATGCTGTCCATCCCTTGTCTATTAAATGTTAGACTAGTAAAAAGTCTTTGCTCTGTTATAGAAAAGAGGTTCTTAGATGGGAGCAGCTCGTGTTAAGGATTAGTGATTAACCTCGGCATCGGAAATGGAAATATGCTGACATTAAATAAATGAAAAAAAAGATGCTGTTCTTAGAAATGAAAAAGTTCAGCAGTTTCAGGGTTATTCTGAGAATAGCAAAAATCGGCTTTGGCCAAATGAAGAATTGAGTGGCCTTCGGAGCCTGTTTAAACTCGTCAAAATATGTCTGCGCTAGGCGTTGCGACGTTCAACTTTTATTTTTCTTATCAGTGTCTACTATGTAGATACTCATAAATGTAAAAATAAATTAAATAAATGATACCTTTAATTCCAGCATATATTTTTATTGGAAGACAAAGCAATAGCTAAGTACTTATAAATTATGAATTAACAGAAATGGTACGTTCTAGTTCTGTATCTTCCGCTCTAATTCAGAATTAACGTCAGCCTCATGCTGCCCTAATTATGTAACAATATATTATTGAGTTGAAAGGAACTCACTGTACATTTTTAAAATATGCCAAGTTTAAGACAGATGGGAATATTTTGCTATTGGTCTCTCTCAATGTCAACTTCACATAAATTTTTATTTTGATTCGCTTGAATAAAAACACAAAGAAGCACATCTAATATTTTTGAGAAAGATTATGCATAGCAATGTAAACTGTGCCCAATTTTAGATACACATATTGACTTACTAGAGCTACTATTAAGCAGAAAAATTTATTTTATTTACGAATTGCACGAACGAATATAAAGAATATTCTCCCCTTCACAATATGTGTAACAATTAAAAATCTAAATTGCGCCATTGACGTTTTGCCCTGCAATATTGCGTCAATTAAAAAGTGGAATTTGTAATTGATTTATTTCTCGCTTCCCTTTTATTGGTTCTGTGTAATTATACTTTTTCTGATCATTTTTTTATGATTGTTTCGTTAATTTCTTTTATATCATTTTCCTATTCCTAGTTTAATTTTTGTTTTACCAAATATCAAAATTTTATTCATCATGTACACTCTTCCTATTGGGCCTCTCTACTTGTTGAATATAAATTCAAATTTATTTACTTTGTTAACGGAAAATTAAGAATTTTATAATAATAGTCAGTAGCGGTAAAAAGACCAACCTAAATTAACATAAGTAGCAAAAAATTCGCTCAAAGTATAAAAGCATCTATCTACCAAAAACAATTCGTTTTTTTAAATTGGTATAATTTAGTGCTTTGTTTAAAGTCGTCACGAGATTTATTAAAAATTCTCAGGCTTTAACAATTAGTGACCTATTTGTGAGTGACAGTTTAAAAAATGATATGCAAATATCATTCCGTGCCTCGTACATTGCACAAAATGGTAATAGATGAATATGCTAGCATTCGCTAATACTACGTAAGATACTTTTTTGCGTTATAAAAACAGTTCATATTTCACTTGCTTACAATTTATTGTTTATTGATTGGATACGAGATACATAAACAAGGTCATTATACCCTAGGACCAAAAAGAACGGGCGTAATGATTACGCCCGCTTATTATGCCCTCCAATACGCACTTTTGAAAAATATTGAAAAACATTTAAAAAGCAATTATAATGAAGATGTTCCATTTAAGGTCCTTTAATGCTGTTAGCTAACACAGGTAAAGAATTTATTAAATTATATAAACCTATTATTTGGAATACTCAAAATTAAAAGTACAGTTGGGAAGGATCCACTGAAGGCGGCATTGCCTTCTGATGATAGATTTTCCAAACCCTGCACATTGTTTTGGAATGACGACATATTTACGCCAGGATTATTGGGGATTTCACCTTTGTCAATACCAGAATCTTCAGTAATCCATCTAGATATTTTGTTTTTAGAGGCCACACTGTCTTCAATATGTCCTGATGCAACTGCGTCACTTTTCCACTTCCCATGCCGCTTTAATGTTAACATGCCAGCACCTGCATTCACCAGAAGAGTGTTACCTATTAGCTAGTTTAAGCTGGAGCAAAGAGTCGTAGATTCGGAGTTCTTGTAAGAGATGAAACTTACCTTCTTTGAATGTATAACATAAAAGACCGAAATTAAGGGTAGGGGAAATTTAAAAATGTGTAAACTGAATGATAAAATATATTACATAAATAAATAAATTTTATAATATGAAGCTATTTGACATATAATTTTAAGTTAAATTTTATGTTAATAAAATTGTATTAACCAAAAAGAATAATTTAATACAAAAAAATAATAGTGAATATGATACCAATCTCCTAAATTTCCAGACTAAGTATGGTTGAAGGTGGTACTGCAGTGGAGGACCCAATTGTCTCGTAGAGCATCCAGTCTAGATGTCTTTGGCAATTTGTTCTTGCAAGACGGCGTTCTTCAAAGTAAGTTTAGATGTAAATATTGTAGAATAGTTTATAATCTATTTGATTCTTGTAATTGATACAAAATTGAAGACTTAAGCGCCTTAATAAAAGGAAAGAAATATTACCCAAGCATGCGGCTTGGAAAAAGTAATAATCGCAAACATAAATGCAATATTACGTAAAATTAAACGTAAATGTTAAAAAACTGCTAAATAAATCTACTTAATACGTAAAAGTAATTATTACGTATTATTACTTAACACAGAAAAGTGAACGTATAAGCAAATGTAGATTTATAAGTAAATTTAGAGTGAATGTAGAATTAAATTTAAACTTAGAAGCTGATTTGCAAACTGGTAGTGTTAAACACAACTAAACGTGGATATGAATGTAATATAAATTACTGAGGATCGCACAGTTTGAAGATCAAACTCGGCAGGCAAACAAATCACTTCGTTATTTTAACTAATAAGGTAAACTATTTTAATCTGAAATACGATACCAATATACAAACTTGAAAAATCTACTTTTACTAATTAAATTGAAAGCTGCAAAATGGTGCAAGTGTTGCCATCTGTTGATGGGCGATTTAAGCGCAAAACCAAGTAATTAGATTTTCAACGCACAATTAAAATAGTGACAGGTATACAATCGATAAAAGGAATCTTTAATCAATAGTAGTTTGACATTAGTTGCATAGCACAGATTAGATAGCTTGCAATTTGTATACATAACCAAATATACGAATTGTCATAATAAATTTTTTACAAGCTGTATTGTAAAGATCCAGTGAATACATTACTTCATATAGGATACACTATATAACCGGTTAGTGAGAAAGTTTCAAAGGTAAGAAAAATGTGTGCATGAAAATATAAAAATGAAATATAAACGAATGTAAATGTTTTGTAGGCTTGTAGACAATTGGATCTGAAGTGCTGTAACAGAGATATATAATTTAGTGTTAAAAATACTACTGAGTTCCTAAGATACTAAAATAGGTACATCAAACAATGTGAAATAATTTAGAAGTTATACACAGAAAATTTCTGATAGTTGAAACAGTCTCACTTACAAAAACTGAATCAAAATGCTATACAGATCATGCTAAATATAAGTTATTATATAAAATTGTTAAATGAGCATAATTCATGTAACAAGACGTACAAGTTGTACATAAGTTTATCATTCAGAGTATCAACAATTTTTCTGAAATTTTTTCCTGCATATAAATTGGGATATCGTCTGCCAATAGATTGAAAATGATTTTTTAAAGCTATATAAATATCATTCACATAAATGACAAATAAAGGAGGACCGAGGACACTCCTCTGAGGAACGCTCCAAGTTATTTCAATTCTACTCGATACGTTACCCCCTACCCCTTATCATTTGATACCTGTTCATTAAATAATCCTCGATGCAGTCTAAACCACTACTATTTACACCATATAGCTGCAAATTTTTAATAAGAATATTACGATCAATTGTTTCAAATGCCCTTTGCAAGTCTACAAATACACTAAGCACTACTTTAGTTTCATTCATGTCCCTACTTCATAGGTCACAAATGTTGACTTATGCGCGTAGACGGACAATAAGACAACGCTTTCTTTATAGCACCTAAGCAAAAAGTTCAGTAAGCGGAATAACTAGTTGTATGCTAATAAACGGAATCAAGAAAAAAATATTTACATATTTTGTATTTGCAACGGGACGTATTTACAAAGCATCATATTCATTACTCTTGTTACTCCATCAGATTTATATAAATATCAAATTTGGACACTTGACACTGGACACTTTAAATACAATTGTAATCAAATCCAACACAAAACGGCTTATAAATAGAATTACAATCCATTAGTGTAAAGTTATTTGTAACGGGTTTTGCCGTTGACTACCAACCCTTGTTGTATTGAACTGATAATAAATAAAAAGGGGCTTTATTGCTCTATCTCGCAGCCAATAAAAATTCCAGAGCAATTTATTGGGCAAAAATGCTTTAATTAATTTCAGAAAATCACTGGCGCAAGTATCATGACTGGTACACGACAACCTAAAATTGGATGTCAAAAGAAATATGTTCCTGGCTAAGAATCTCGTCATACATCATTTTGAATTAGTTAAGGAAATATAGGGGAAATGAATTTCAACGCGTGTCAGCTTTTATTTCGTGATAGAGCCTGCCTGGATTTATAAATATATACAACGGCTTATAAGATTTTTATCATCAATTATGCTTTGAAAAACATTCATAATTCATGTTAGGCATTTAAAATCTAAAGGTGTTATTAATTTAACTTGTAGTACAACCTGCTAAACGATAAGAAATTGTTTTGTTTTTACGATTTCATGACCTCACGAACCTTTTCGCCGCTTGGAAATAGTAGAAATAGGAAACATAGCATATAGTGCGGAATTAAATGAGGTTTCAACAACTTGAATATAAAAGATTTCTTTATGTAAGAACGTTAGTTTGTCAGCACAATTAATATAACATTTCCCGAAATAAAATACACGGAATGTGCCTAACAAAAATAAAAACGCATTGTATCCATCATATACAGTAACTGAAACAGAAAAAGTGTAGTAGCTAGAAGAGTTTAGCATATGCAATTCCATTACTCGTCCAAAACATAACACACTGACAATTACCCAACATATTGCCATTTGCACAACCATGGTATATCTTACTGCGTCTCGGCAACGCATGAAAAACGACCTAAATATTCATGTGCTAGCCGGGATTTGAACTTGGATCTCCCTATTCACGAGAAAGCATTGAGCCGGGACTCATTCTAACTAGGAATGAAGATATATTGGTGTAAAATTATTACACAGTTTTTAATTAGAAATATTATTTAACATTTATATAAAATAACAATATATTGCTTACATAAAAATTATAACACATGTTGAGGATATTTGATGCTACACGCATACATGATCAGAAATCGCATACGATGTGATGTGTTACATTAGAAATAAAGAAATAACAATAACAAAATATTTACGTAAATATTTTGTAACACTTTATTGGAAATTGTCTTTTTCCTCTGCAAAAACGTATGCTACAAAATGAAATGAATGAGAGCGATCTGTATAGGAGACGAAGTAACTTCGAGCTTTATAGACTCTTCAGCGAGCTAGATATCAAGAAACTCGGTCGGGTTTCGCAGCTAATTTTCTCTCTATCCTATGCGAAAGCGAGACAAGACCGGGGTTCATAGACAACAAGATGTTGCTTTCTGCGCCATCTGGATATTTCTTTTCTTTTATAAAAGTAACATAATCATTTAACATTGGTAATTGCATGCGAACAGAGTTGTTTATCGTTTCATCTTTCAAATTAATCAAATTAATAACTGTCTTAATTTGTAATTATTTGATGTAAAATATGGAAATGTTTAATTGCAAAAACACATCGAGTGTCGTGTCGGATTACGTACCGGATATGTTGTGAAATAGATGTTTTCTAAGTATTACACATATTGTTTTACAGATTTTTGAGGCTCGTCGATAGAGTTTACGTTTGCACCGGACATTTACGTAATATAATATGTCAAAATTATCAAAGAAGGTCAGTGGCTCGAAGATTCTCACTTTTCCTTTTTTCGTATATTTTACGTACAAGTGTTCATTACGAAATACGAATTAAAAATTATAATGCGATTCAACCTATCCCACCTGGAAAAGACCATATATACAACTTTTGCATCGTCTAAATCATTGGACGTGCAGTTATTATGAAGGTCGCAATGTTTATATTTATGATTCCTTACACAATAAAGCTGCTGTAAAATTTCTCAGTCCCAGAATCCGTTTCAGTTGATCGTATGACATATAAAGTAAATAGTGCAATATTTCACAGAGGCGAATATGTGCATAATAGTAAATACAGAACTTTAATTTGAGATGCAGATGCCGGTTGGCAATGTATAGAACACGAAAGAAGAAAGTAAAATGGTCAAAACTCCTACGGCGGTAGTACAACTAGAAGTAAAGATAAAATAGAAATTCAAGTAAAGTAATCAATTATTTATTATTTTGTCTGGACGATAGCCGCGTGGGTTAAGGCGCGAGGTGGCAATCGCGCTTAATCACACGGGCGTCGCACAACCGGGTTAGAAATGGTTGTTTGTCCGCGTTTTTTCAATGTCAAGCCCCTGGCTTCTGGAATTGGAGGTTATCTAACTTCTGTGGTGTTTATTGCCTTCCGGTTTGGTTTAAGCAATGGTTTTGTTGCTTATTGTAAAGTACATAGTCAAAAGATAAACGTGATGGATATTCAGAGAGTGCAGGGAAGCCACATAGAAAATTCACTTGTAATATACATTGGCAGTGTTGGGGGGGGGGGGGGTGATAATAGTCAAAACTATAAAAATAATTCGCCTAAGATGGGTAGGACACGTGATACGGATGGAAGGCAGCGACTCTACTAGAAAAACCATGTTGAAAAGCCGGAAGAAGAAGAAGGCGAAGACGATCAAAAACCTAGATACTTTAATAATGTGGAAGAAGATCTCTGCGGTTTAAGTGAGAGGATGAAGAAGGCGCACCTTCGACTGGGAAAGCTGGAGGGATGTTCTAGGTCAAAAACCTCGAAGGACTGTCATCTATAACGATGTGTATCTTCTGTACACAGTAAAGTTAATATTTTATTAAACCTATTTTATTAAAAAATAATTGTTTGGTATTAAAAATTACGTCATATCGGCCATTTTTAAGAATTTTCTGTGTAAGATTACAAATTTAAAAAAATACAGTTTCGTTATGTACTTAAAATGCCTTTATTATCAAGCTGGTCACACGTTATTTTTTTTCTTTGGAGAAGAGTTATTTACCAAATATGAAATCCTTTTTTGTATTATTTTTTGCTGATTATTAGGCAAGCAATTACATTCTTGGCCTTAAAACAAATTCGCACAAAATGTTCTGCCTACCAGCCCACTCCTAAGCCACATAAAATAGCCTAGTATAATTTGCAAACTGAATCAGACACATTATTATCGAATTTAATTGTTTGTTGTTGTTTACTTCAGGAATTTATATTTTAATTTCCAGAACTGTCCCTGAAAAAGTTAAAAATACCTTTCGGATTCCAAACAACGACCGTTGAATAAATCACTCTATATGTAATATGTATAATTTTAGGAAGTATACCCCAATAATTCTAAGGGTAGATTTCGCAGTATACTGTCTGATTTATTACTGTTTTGCTCTTAGTTGTTTCTCAGGAAATGTGTGTCTAAGACGCGAAACACAAATCATTTGAATATAGAGATATATATCAACAACTTTACGAATACTTAGTCCGTTATATCCTACATATTTGATATGTGCTCACTATTAAAGCCACTACAAGCTGAAATAACATTCGCTATTGGCAAGCAAGATATATTTATTGTAGCACACTTTGCCAGACTCGAAAAATATCCTAGGAACTGTTCCCAAATTACACGAAACCGATGAAATCCAACCAATAAATGCTTAAAGCTACACTGCAATATATTAAGCAAACCGCATTGTGCATTATTCATCTTGTATTCAGAAGCAAAATCATTATTTTTCCGCCATGTGCTGCAGAAGCATAATGTAACTTCTATGTTATAAGTTTTTATTTCTTGCCGATTTAACATTTTTATCCGCCATTAAAGTAATTAGTTTTCTCCATAAATCAAACACTAAATATTTATTTTATTCGTACAGGGTGTTAGGAGAAACTCAGAAATTTAAATTTTGCCAAACCTCTTCTTTGTCGAAAAATTGAAATCTTGTGCTCGCCTCTTATTTAATATACAAAGGACCCACTGCCTTTCATCCCTCCGAAGGATGGTATATCCACAACGTAACCTTTGCTTGTGAGTGTATAACTTCTGCGTATACACGGATATTTATTTATTTATTAGCCGTTACTCGAGTCCGAGTATAAAAATGTTACAGTCGATAAATTGTGTACAATAAAAAACAAGTAAAAGGTGTAGTCTATTGTAATTCCCATTCATCTACGGTGCACACGACTATGGCTATAGAGGCCAATTCGGGAGAGCACATGTCGACCGCAGTCAGGACAAACATAGACCTGGTTAGGTCTTGGATTCGGCCTTCTTGCAGCAACATTTTCTTGATAGCTGGCCACAACCCCTCGCCATTCGGTTCTGTCCGCTGCAAGTTGTTCCCATTGCTCGTCTGCAATACCGCAGGATTTTAGATTTTCATGGAGAGCGTCTTTGAACCTCTTTCGTTGACCGCCACGCCTTCTTCTACCGCTTAGCAATTCACCATAAAGTGTACATTTAGGAAGGCGGTTATCATGCATACGATGAACGTGACCTGCCCATCTTAGGCGTGCTCTTGAAATAAGCACCCCAATTGGAAGGCTATTTGCTCTCCTGAGTACTTCCACGTTTGATATGTGATGGAACCAACGGATTTTCACCATACTTCTGAGGTGTCTTTGCTGAAAACGTTCTAATTCTTTCACATGACGACGGTAAGTGACCCAGCATTCACATCCATATAGCAGTGTTGGAATGACAACTGCTCTGTAGACAGCCATTTTCGTTGACAAAGCAAGGTCGTGGTTGTCAAATACTCTCTCTCTAAGTCCCCAGAGTGCTCTAGATGCAGCGTTAATTCTATTGCAAATCCCGCTGTCCATGTTTGCTTTGTCATTAACAACGTTGCCTAAGTAATTGAACTGATCCACCACTTCAAGAGAATTTCCGTTGAGTGTAATGTCTATTTGGTTCACTTGATGAGGAGTTGACATAATCTTAGTCTTTCCAATGTTGATATTAAGTCCCAAGGAATCATAGCTCTGGGCATACACATCTAAAAGTTCTTGAAGCTCTTCCGGCGTAGAAGGATATACAAGCTGCTAGAAGGTAAGACGAGGTCGCTGTATTTCCTTGGCGGTCACCCATTCAAGTATTCACTGCAATTGCTGATTGCTTTACTTTTCGCATCGGCGATACAAATAAGTGAATGACTAGAAATTTATTTAATGTCAAATATATAATAAATCCTCCCCGAATGTCGTTGGACAATTATGACGCGAAGCGCCATAATGAATGAAAGGCTGGACGAGATAGGTTCGGTTCGACGAGGAACAAATGACGAGTGTAATAAAGTCAGACCTGCGCTCGCCCCGTAGAATTCACTTAATGATAATAATTAAAATTCTATCTTTTGATTCAAGTGAGCTTTCACTAAAAGAAAACAAATTAGAAAATAAGTATTCCTCCGGCCCTAATGAGGTTCCCTGATGATTAAAGTAAATTGGATAATATGGATAATTATTCACCAGTTGCCATTTTTACCGAGAAATACAACATAATTACGGAAAATGACGCCGATGGGTGAGGGGGACAAAATAATAATACAATTGCGCTTGGAATGTACTGAAAATGGTTACAATGTAGTGCTCCAAAAAGTATCAAAACAATTGAGATCTACCCATTTCTCGTAAGGTGTGAACGAATTTAATTGAAACCGTATAAAACTAAAAGCCGGCAAAAACAGTCGGCATCTCTTTATTGTACATGGGCGGAGGTAAATAGAAATGCTTGTCATAAGAAAATAATAACATTTTCGGGCATTATTATATTATTCTCTGTTTCAAATGGTCTCCAGAAAGCCATGGTAAATTAGTAAATAATTAAAATATTTTACCTTTTATATAGTAGTAAATATTTATAAATATGAACAATAACTAACTAAACTCCTACGCTTGATATTATAACAGGTATTTGCGCACTGCACTGGCACATTAACAGCACAGGAGAAGTCCACCTTTGACTATTGAGAAGCGATTTACGAGTTTTTTTTATGCTAGTAGGCCTGTCCGTTTTATTATCTTTAAACCAGTACAGTCGTAGATGGTTCATTCAGGCTGATTACATTGCCAGTCTCGGACTCGCCTGCACAGTTTCAACTGCCATTCGAATCTCGATACCATTGCTAAATACATATGACAAAATATCAAGTTCAGTGCGCACGGCCTTGTGCTTTAACACTGGCCAGTTCCAATTATCCTCGTATAAAGTATACCTGCTAGTACCTGTCATAATTCAAAGTGGCATTTCCAATTAGCACTACAAAACGTTTCATGCTCTCAAGAGATACCAGCTCTGTGTCTATTAGAGATGACGCATATTATAATCCAGTTTTAAATAAAGGAAAAAATGTATGCAAAAAGAGTAAAAAGACAGCGCTAATAAACCCAGATTCAATATCCAGTGGAATATCACCAACACCATTGAAATTGAGGAATGTTAACATGTTGCTGGTGAAATACTGGCATATTTTGGAACTATCTACTCTCTCTATTGGAAAAATATGCTGAAAATATAATAGGGAAAGAAGATGATGGACACAATGAATATGAAGGGCACAATGAAAGTCATGATGTTCCAGACAGGAAAAAATGCCGGGAATTGTTGTTTAAATAATAAAATTTGTCCTTTTTTGGTTTTCAAGTTCTGTTGTTTTTTGAAATATTCAGATAGTTGTTCATTTATTTTTTAATTAAATATACTCATGAATATTTTCGTCTTTATTACTTTCAAAATTTGTTAACTCATGAACTTAATTTCAAAATACCCCAGATCCTCAATTTAATAACAAAAGACTATATCTCCATATTTTAAAATAATATTAACATATTTATAATAAATTTCCATTATCGAAAATCATTACAATTAATGTAAACCTAAAATATTGAGTAATACGACAAAATGTAATAGTCTAGGATTAGGCCATGATAGTTGGCCCTGTTTTAAGTTTTAGTAAAATGGATATGGAGACTGAAATTAAGCCCTCATATATAATAAAATTAATAAACTACCATGTGAAATAAAATCATATAGACTGGCACGGTAGATGAGTCTGGGTTCTGTCTAAGTTCCGGGTTCTCATCCTGGCAATATCGGCGACTAATGGATGTTGTCTGCGTTTTTTGAAATTTGTAACCACTTTCAAACAGTCCTTGGCTTTGGATTTTGGGGATTTTCCACTATATATGGTTTGTTATGTTTATAATGTGTCTGTTTTCATGTTGAGATCTTTAAAAATCAACTTGGAAAAGTATTTGTTGATTAAATCTTAATGTACATTAGGCGAATTTTATGAGAATTGCCAATATCACAGTAAGTTAGCTAGTGAGTAATATCGGCATTATTTCTACGGAAATGTATGTGTCTAAGAGGAGAACAAACAACATTTTTATTGTTCAAATGTGCTTTTAGAGGGCGGAATATTAAAACATAATATTTTTAGTCGCAAACTCCTCTATAAAATCCTTACTTTACTATAAGGAACGTAACCAGACTGCAACCAACAGCTACTCTCCGGGCTATGTCCCCGCCGAGCGCTGAATTACAAGTTACAAGCCTGGCGCGTTAAGTGTAATAATTGCATATTACCATCAAAATGCTAATGCTTCGATTGCAACAAACACCAGCCGAAAGACTGATCCTACTTAAAGGAGCTCTCTTGCCAGCCGTTACACGCCACTTGCAGACTGCAGTTTCGAGCTGTTGGCTCTGGGGCGAGCGTAGGTGCGTCTTTACTATGTACATACTTCGGTATGCGATGTAAAGCAACGACAGGCGCAGTTAGTACTTGGATGGGTGACCTTTCCAACGGAAATCGCGTCCTCGCCTCACACATCTTCCAGCGGCTTGTATATCAGTGTATGCGCGGAAGCTGTACAACCTTAGGCGAGGGTTGTATAGGAGATATACCATCCTTCGGAGGGGATGTAAAGCCGTCGGTCCCTTGTCTATTAAATGTTAGGCAAGTAACAGATCCCTGCTCTCGTCAGTGCAAGGTAGGCATGTGACGACCGGCACAAGGATCCTTTGACTACTTGGTACATCCCGGTATTTTTACAATAGCGACATGTAAAATAGTCAACAGGCGCCATCTAGCGGTCCAGTGTGTTGCAATCTAAAAATAAATAGAGGATAAATTAGAGGAGTTTGCGACTAAAAATATTATGTTTTAATATTCCGCCCTCTAAAAGCACATTTGAACTATGCTAAGCCCAGTCAGGCTTAAATGTTATGTTTTAACATTTTTATTATTATTCTTATGCCACAAATCGTTAGCAAGACTAGATACTCTGCCAATGCAAGTCACTAACTAACAAAAAGAAAACATATTTGGGGAAATGAAAATGGATGAAAGATACTTGCAAACTGGCTTCTCATAGCACTGTATTAGCTAGTCAACAATTAGCCTACAGTAGATGCATTACTTTTGGAACAGAATTAGACTCCCTGAGAAGAAAATAAATGTAACAACTTGTTATCCGCCTTTCCTTGCCTAAAGGAAATAAAGTATGAACCTCAAATTAGATCACAAGTAGTGTTTATTTTTTTTTTTAAATTGAATCGAATAGGTGATTTTGTTAGTTATTCCCAAATTCGTAGTTTACTGTTGAGAAATGGCATATTTGTGCATTGGATTTCATTGGTGATTGAATGTAATATTTTTGCATTTTTATTTCTAATTTCAACTATTACATAAACAAAATTCATTTCATGTAATGGAATGGTAGAATTCGTACCTTTTTGTGCTTGCGTGTTCTTTTCACTTGTTTTTTGTACAATTAAGTTTTTTAGTTTTAATTATGTTGATCCCCTATTAATTTACTTACTGCAGAGATTGATAAGTTTTTGAATGATTAAAAATGAAGGAAAATATGTAATAGTAAATCGTTCTCTATAATTCGAAAGCCCAGATTCGTTAAAATTATTTTGTGGAACATATATGCCCTTAATTTTAATTGAAAATTCTAAATCTAAGGAAATTTATAACGCTTACTGGCAATGTTATGAAAGCTTTATTAAAGCATACTTGCAATTATTTCGATGGGTAAACTGTGTCACTGCCTCAAACTATGGTAATAAATTAATCACATTTCAATGTATGCATAACATATCAGTCTGTGTTTTACATCTAAGAAGTATTTCTAACGAATTTCATACTAACTACTAACTTTTATATACATTGCGTTAGTTTGAAGTGATGTCCAATATTCTACCTGGATTTTTTTGTAAAGTAACTTGTACTTTGTAATTATTAACTACGGCATTTTGTGGGGAATTGGTTATTTAAAAAATTGGTATTTTATTATGAATTACATCGTTCTTTAACAGTCAATTTTCTTCTAATTGACTATCATTGGCCCTTACTAGCAAAGTGCGAAGCTTGCCTGGAATCCTGTAAGAAATCACACAAATCATTAATATATATTTCAAACAATAAGGGCTTTGTTACACGTCCTTGGATAATTCCCGAATTTGTCGAGTTGTTTTCGGTTTTCTCTTTAAGGCTTTAGTCAACATAATGTTGCGGCTCTAGTCTGTATTCTAGTAGGATTATAGCTAATAATTTCTATAGTAGAATTATCTAAATAACGCTGTCATAAGCTTTTGATAAATTTAAAAGACCAGCTAAAGGCATTATATTTTCTTCAAGTGTGACTAACATTTCATTTACATGATCAGACACCAGAATAATTTTAGCTTTCATACATCTATATTGATTTCTACTAAAGAGGCTCTTTCAATAGAAAACAACTTAACTTAATTGAATAAAATATATGAAATGGTTCATATTTTTAAAAATAAAATGTATGTAACAATTTAAAATAGAAATATCTTTTGGAAAAGACCGTTAATATTCCATTTATTTAAATTTCAATATGACAAAGTAACGTTAAATTTTACTTTTGTATTCACTTTAACCTTTTATGTAGAGGTAAATGATGTAAAACAAAACATAATAACTCCCACGTCAGTTTATCACATGTCAAAAACACATAATTTATTGATTTTCGTGGCCATAGGAACAAGACCGATAGCATTTATTAAAAATACATTTTGCGGGTTTATTCTAATGAACATTTTCTGCAATATAAAGGCAGTAAACATGAACAATCGCTGTTAGTAAAACTTCAATATATCATTTATTTTATTCGACGCTGTGTAAATCTCTATTATTTGCCGAACGCTAGAATATGGTGAATTTAAACCACGTAAAAGGGGCGATTTTAATATTTGCGTATAACACTAGGAACGTGCAAACTGACTACTATAATTTATTTCTAACAGGCCAAGAGACACCGGCATTTTGAAAGTATGTCTGAGGAATTCCTTCAACATTTATGTGTAATGGGGTAGTGAAGCGCAAGTTATAGCCTCTCCTACTCAATTGTTAACCTCACCTTCGCGATGAGTTCAATTTGAACTTGGTGCACCCTGTTTTCACTAACGAGGCTCTAACGACCGAGTAAGGGCGGAATAACCCTTACCTTTTGCCGTGAGCCCATCCACCTTCTCACGAAGGGTGCGGTAAAAATAACCCACCGCACACAAAGGTTGCTTTTGGAATCGTTTGGTTACCCCATCGTCGCAGTCTCCTTCTGTGCCATGGGACCACACCACTCGCCTTCCGCAACCGAGCTGGTCAGTTGCATACCTGCTCCAGCTAAAACTTCAAATGCAGCTTCGTTTTCAGTCGATTAAGGCTTTAAAAAAATGATGGAGCGTTCAAGTGGGACAAAATCATCCGGAGGTAAAATACCCTCCCGATCGGATCTCCGGGGGAGGGTGCCCACAGGGACACCTCATCGAATGTCGAAAAAACACCGACAAGTTAAATCCAACAAAACTAATTCTTTCATCTACGGCGCTTGGAATGTTCGTACTTTGAACGACAGCACTCGCACCGATCGGCCTGAAAGAAGAACTGCTCTAATAGATAGAGAACTTCACCGACTCAATGTTGACGTTGCAGCTCTCAGTGAAACTCGATTTTTGGAGGAAGGCTCTCTCACAGAAAAGTACTACACCTTCTATTGGAAAGGTCTTCCCACCAATTCAAGAAGACAACATGGAGTAGGATTTGCCGTTCGGAATCAACTTGTATCCAACTTAACACAAGTACCACAAGGCCTATCCGAGCGTCTAATGCTGCTGCGCTATGAGCTATCAGATGGCAACGCGGTAAATCTAATAAGCGCCTACGCTCCCACTCTGGATGCAAGTCACGAAACCAAGGAAAGCTTCTATCAACAGCTGGAAGAAACCCTCTGTAGAATACCTAAAACGGAACGACTCGTTATTCTTGGCGATTTTAACGCTAGAGTAGGGAGAGATGCAGACACCTGGCCAGGCATCATAGGCAAGAACGGTTTGGGCAACATGAACGCTAACGGTCAACTACTCCTAACTAAATGCGCCGAACATGATCTAGTTATAACAAACACCATTTTCCGACAAAAGGATAAATTTAAAGGCACCTGGCGTCACCCCAGTTCAGGTCACTGGCATCTACTGGACTATGTTATCGTACGTAGGAAGCATCTCAAGGACGTCCAAATTACAAAGGCGCGCATTGATAGCGAATGTTGGACCGATCATCGTCCTGTTGTCTCTAAAATGAAAATTGTTATGAGACCCAAACACCGAAGAACTCAAGTAAAACGCAGACTCCGTCTCTGTATTAGTAAATTGCGTGACCAACAAACCGTCGAACAGCTAAAGCAAAAAGTTCAAGAGAATTTGAGTGCACTAGAAGAAACCAATTCTGTAGATGTCGCTGCTACCTGGACACAAATTAAAGACAGTTTAAAGTACTGAGTACTTCCACGTTTGATATGTGATGGAACCAACGGATTTTCACCATACTTCTGAGGTGTCTTTGCTGAAAACGTTCTAATTCTTTCACATGACGACGGTAAGTGACCCAGCATTCACATCCATATAGCAGTGTTGGAATGACAACTGCTCTGTAGACAGCCATTTTCGTTGACAAAGCAAGGTCGTGGTTGTCAAATACTCTCTCTCTAAGTCCCCAGAGTGCTCTAGATGCAGCGTTAATTCTATTGCAAATCCCGCTGTCCATGTTTGCTTTGTCATTAACAACGTTGCCTAAGTAATTGAACTGATCCACCACTTCAAGAGAATTTCCGTTGAGTGTAATGTCTATTTGGTTCACTTGATGAGGAGTTGACATAATCTTAGTCTTTCCAATGTTGATATTAAGTCCCAAGGAATCATAGCTCTGGGCATACACATCTAAAAGTTCTTGAAGCTCTTCCGGCGTAGAAGGATATACAAGCTGCTAGAAGGTAAGACGAGGTCGCTGTATTTCCTTGGCGGTCACCCATTCAAGTATTCACTGCAATTGCTGATTGCTTTACTTTTCGCATCGGCGATACAAATAAGTGAATGACTAGAAATTTATTTAATGTCAAATATATAATAAATCCTCCCCGAATGTCGTTGGACAATTATGACGCGAAGCGCCATAATGAATGAAAGGCTGGACGAGATAGGTTCGGTTCGACGAGGAACAAATGACGAGTGTAATAAAGTCAGACCTGCGCTCGCCCCGTAGAATTCACTTAATGATAATAATTAAAATTCTATCTTTTGATTCAAGTGAGCTTTCACTAAAAGAAAACAAATTAGAAAATAAGTATTCCTCCGGCCCTAATGAGGTTCCCTGATGATTAAAGTAAATTGGATAATATGGATAATTATTCACCAGTTGCCATTTTTACCGAGAAATACAACATAATTACGGAAAATGACGCCGATGGGTGAGGGGGACAAAATAATAATACAATTGCGCTTGGAATGTACTGAAAATGGTTACAATGTAGTGCTCCAAAAAGTATCAAAACAATTGAGATCTACCCATTTCTCGTAAGGTGTGAACGAATTTAATTGAAACCGTATAAAACTAAAAGCCGGCAAAAACAGTCGGCATCTCTTTATTGTACATGGGCGGAGGTAAATAGAAATGCTTGTCATAAGAAAATAATAACATTTTCGGGCATTATTATATTATTCTCTGTTTCAAATGGTCTCCAGAAAGCCATGGTAAATTAGTAAATAATTAAAATATTTTACCTTTTATATAGTAGTAAATATTTATAAATATGAACAATAACTAACTAAACTCCTACGCTTGATATTATAACAGGTATTTGCGCACTGCACTGGCACATTAACAGCACAGGAGAAGTCCACCTTTGACTATTGAGAAGCGATTTACGAGTTTTTTTTATGCTAGTAGGCCTGTCCGTTTTATTATCTTTAAACCAGTACAGTCGTAGATGGTTCATTCAGGCTGATTACATTGCCAGTCTCGGACTCGCCTGCACAGTTTCAACTGCCATTCGAATCTCGATACCATTGCTAAATACATATGACAAAATATCAAGTTCAGTGCGCACGGCCTTGTGCTTTAACACTGGCCAGTTCCAATTATCCTCGTATAAAGTATACCTGCTAGTACCTGTCATAATTCAAAGTGGCATTTCCAATTAGCACTACAAAACGTTTCATGCTCTCAAGAGATACCAGCTCTGTGTCTATTAGAGATGACGCATATTATAATCCAGTTTTAAATAAAGGAAAAAATGTATGCAAAAAGAGTAAAAAGACAGCGCTAATAAACCCAGATTCAATATCCAGTGGAATATCACCAACACCATTGAAATTGAGGAATGTTAACATGTTGCTGGTGAAATACTGGCATATTTTGGAACTATCTACTCTCTCTATTGGAAAAATATGCTGAAAATATAATAGGGAAAGAAGATGATGGACACAATGAATATGAAGGGCACAATGAAAGTCATGATGTTCCAGACAGGAAAAAATGCCGGGAATTGTTGTTTAAATAATAAAATTTGTCCTTTTTTGGTTTTCAAGTTCTGTTGTTTTTTGAAATATTCAGATAGTTGTTCATTTATTTTTTAATTAAATATACTCATGAATATTTTCGTCTTTATTACTTTCAAAATTTGTTAACTCATGAACTTAATTTCAAAATACCCCAGATCCTCAATTTAATAACAAAAGACTATATCTCCATATTTTAAAATAATATTAACATATTTATAATAAATTTCCATTATCGAAAATCATTACAATTAATGTAAACCTAAAATATTGAGTAATACGACAAAATGTAATAGTCTAGGATTAGGCCATGATAGTTGGCCCTGTTTTAAGTTTTAGTAAAATGGATATGGAGACTGAAATTAAGCCCTCATATATAATAAAATTAATAAACTACCATGTGAAATAAAATCATATAGACTGGCACGGTAGATGAGTCTGGGTTCTGTCTAAGTTCCGGGTTCTCATCCTGGCAATATCGGCGACTAATGGATGTTGTCTGCGTTTTTTGAAATTTGTAACCACTTTCAAACAGTCCTTGGCTTTGGATTTTGGGGATTTTCCACTATATATGGTTTGTTATGTTTATAATGTGTCTGTTTTCATGTTGAGATCTTTAAAAATCAACTTGGAAAAGTATTTGTTGATTAAATCTTAATGTACATTAGGCGAATTTTATGAGAATTGCCAATATCACAGTAAGTTAGCTAGTGAGTAATATCGGCATTATTTCTACGGAAATGTATGTGTCTAAGAGGAGAACAAACAACATTTTTATTGTTCAAATGTGCTTTTAGAGGGCGGAATATTAAAACATAATATTTTTAGTCGCAAACTCCTCTATAAAATCCTTACTTTACTATAAGGAACGTAACCAGACTGCAACCAACAGCTACTCTCCGGGCTATGTCCCCGCCGAGCGCTGAATTACAAGTTACAAGCCTGGCGCGTTAAGTGTAATAATTGCATATTACCATCAAAATGCTAATGCTTCGATTGCAACAAACACCAGCCGAAAGACTGATCCTACTTAAAGGAGCTCTCTTGCCAGCCGTTACACGCCACTTGCAGACTGCAGTTTCGAGCTGTTGGCTCTGGGGCGAGCGTAGGTGCGTCTTTACTATGTACATACTTCGGTATGCGATGTAAAGCAACGACAGGCGCAGTTAGTACTTGGATGGGTGACCTTTCCAACGGAAATCGCGTCCTCGCCTCACACATCTTCCTGCGGCTTGTATATCAGTGTATGCGCGGAAGCTGTACAACCTTAGGCGAGGGTTGTATAGGAGATATACCATCCTTCGGAGGGGATGTAAAGCCGTCGGTCCCTTGTCTATTAAATGTTAGGCAAGTAACAGATCCCTGCTCTCGTCAGTGCAAGGTAGGCATGTGACGACCGGCACAAGGATCCTTTGACTACTTGGTACATCCCGGTATTTTTACAATAGCGACATGTAAAATAGTCAACAGGCGCCATCTAGCGGTCCAGTGTGTTGCAATCTAAAAATAAATAGAGGATAAATTAGAGGAGTTTGCGACTAAAAATATTATGTTTTAATATTCCGCCCTCTAAAAGCACATTTGAACTATGCTAAGCCCAGTCAGGCTTAAATGTTATGTTTTAACATTTTTATTATTATTCTTATGCCACAAATCGTTAGCAAGACTAGATACTCTGCCAATGCAAGTCACTAACTAACAAAAAGAAAACATATTTGGGGAAATGAAAATGGATGAAAGATACTTGCAAACTGGCTTCTCATAGCACTGTATTAGCTAGTCAACAATTAGCCTACAGTAGATGCATTACTTTTGGAACAGAATTAGACTCCCTGAGAAGAAAATAAATGTAACAACTTGTTATCCGCCTTTCCTTGCCTAAAGGAAATAAAGTATGAACCTCAAATTAGATCACAAGTAGTGTTTATTTTTTTTTTTAAATTGAATCGAATAGGTGATTTTGTTAGTTATTCCCAAATTCGTAGTTTACTGTTGAGAAATGGCATATTTGTGCATTGGATTTCATTGGTGATTGAATGTAATATTTTTGCATTTTTATTTCTAATTTCAACTATTACATAAACAAAATTCATTTCATGTAATGGAATGGTAGAATTCGTACCTTTTTGTGCTTGCGTGTTCTTTTCACTTGTTTTTTGTACAATTAAGTTTTTTAGTTTTAATTATGTTGATCCCCTATTAATTTACTTACTGCAGAGATTGATAAGTTTTTGAATGATTAAAAATGAAGGAAAATATGTAATAGTAAATCGTTCTCTATAATTCGAAAGCCCAGATTCGTTAAAATTATTTTGTGGAACATATATGCCCTTAATTTTAATTGAAAATTCTAAATCTAAGGAAATTTATAACGCTTACTGGCAATGTTATGAAAGCTTTATTAAAGCATACTTGCAATTATTTCGATGGGTAAACTGTGTCACTGCCTCAAACTATGGTAATAAATTAATCACATTTCAATGTATGCATAACATATCAGTCTGTGTTTTACATCTAAGAAGTATTTCTAACGAATTTCATACTAACTACTAACTTTTATATACATTGCGTTAGTTTGAAGTGATGTCCAATATTCTACCTGGATTTTTTTGTAAAGTAACTTGTACTTTGTAATTATTAACTACGGCATTTTGTGGGGAATTGGTTATTTAAAAAATTGGTATTTTATTATGAATTACATCGTTCTTTAACAGTCAATTTTCTTCTAATTGACTATCATTGGCCCTTACTAGCAAAGTGCGAAGCTTGCCTGGAATCCTGTAAGAAATCACACAAATCATTAATATATATTTCAAACAATAAGGGCTTTGTTACACGTCCTTGGATAATTCCCGAATTTGTCGAGTTGTTTTCGGTTTTCTCTTTAAGGCTTTAGTCAACATAATGTTGCGGCTCTAGTCTGTATTCTAGTAGGATTATAGCTAATAATTTCTATAGTAGAATTATCTAAATAACGCTGTCATAAGCTTTTGATAAATTTAAAAGACCAGCTAAAGGCATTATATTTTCTTCAAGTGTGACTAACATTTCATTTACATGATCAGACACCAGAATAATTTTAGCTTTCATACATCTATATTGATTTCTACTAAAGAGGCTCTTTCAATAGAAAACAACTTAACTTAATTGAATAAAATATATGAAATGGTTCATATTTTTAAAAATAAAATGTATGTAACAATTTAAAATAGAAATATCTTTTGGAAAAGACCGTTAATATTCCATTTATTTAAATTTCAATATGACAAAGTAACGTTAAATTTTACTTTTGTATTCACTTTAACCTTTTATGTAGAGGTAAATGATGTAAAACAAAACATAATAACTCCCACGTCAGTTTATCACATGTCAAAAACACATAATTTATTGATTTTCGTGGCCATAGGAACAAGACCGATAGCATTTATTAAAAATACATTTTGCGGGTTTATTCTAATGAACATTTTCTGCAATATAAAGGCAGTAAACATGAACAATCGCTGTTAGTAAAACTTCAATATATCATTTATTTTATTCGACGCTGTGTAAATCTCTATTATTTGCCGAACGCTAGAATATGGTGAATTTAAACCACGTAAAAGGGGCGATTTTAATATTTGCGTATAACACTAGGAACGTGCAAACTGACTACTATAATTTATTTCTAACAGGCCAAGAGACACCGGCATTTTGAAAGTATGTCTGAGGAATTCCTTCAACATTTATGTGTAATGGGGTAGTGAAGCGCAAGTTATAGCCTCTCCTACTCAATTGTTAACCTCACCTTCGCGATGAGTTCAATTTGAACTTGGTGCACCCTGTTTTCACTAACGAGGCTCTAACGACCGAGTAAGGGCGGAATAACCCTTACCTTTTGCCGTGAGCCCATCCACCTTCTCACGAAGGGTGCGGTAAAAATAACCCACCGCACACAAAGGTTGCTTTTGGAATCGTTTGGTTACCCCATCGTCGCAGTCTCCTTCTGTGCCATGGGACCACACCACTCGCCTTCCGCAACCGAGCTGGTCAGTTGCATACCTGCTCCAGCTAAAACTTCAAATGCAGCTTCGTTTTCAGTCGATTAAGGCTTTAAAAAAATGATGGAGCGTTCAAGTGGGACAAAATCATCCGGAGGTAAAATACCCTCCCGATCGGATCTCCGGGGGAGGGTGCCCACAGGGACACCTCATCGAATGTCGAAAAAACACCGACAAGTTAAATCCAACAAAACTAATTCTTTCATCTACGGCGCTTGGAATGTTCGTACTTTGAACGACAGCACTCGCACCGATCGGCCTGAAAGAAGAACTGCTCTAATAGATAGAGAACTTCACCGACTCAATGTTGACGTTGCAGCTCTCAGTGAAACTCGATTTTTGGAGGAAGGCTCTCTCACAGAAAAGTACTACACCTTCTATTGGAAAGGTCTTCCCACCAATTCAAGAAGACAACATGGAGTAGGATTTGCCGTTCGGAATCAACTTGTATCCAACTTAACACAAGTACCACAAGGCCTATCCGAGCGTCTAATGCTGCTGCGCTATGAGCTATCAGATGGCAACGCGGTAAATCTAATAAGCGCCTACGCTCCCACTCTGGATGCAAGTCACGAAACCAAGGAAAGCTTCTATCAACAGCTGGAAGAAACCCTCTGTAGAATACCTAAAACGGAACGACTCGTTATTCTTGGCGATTTTAACGCTAGAGTAGGGAGAGATGCAGACACCTGGCCAGGCATCATAGGCAAGAACGGTTTGGGCAACATGAACGCTAACGGTCAACTACTCCTAACTAAATGCGCCGAACATGATCTAGTTATAACAAACACCATTTTCCGACAAAAGGATAAATTTAAAGGCACCTGGCGTCACCCCAGTTCAGGTCACTGGCATCTACTGGACTATGTTATCGTACGTAGGAAGCATCTCAAGGACGTCCAAATTACAAAGGCGCGCATTGATAGCGAATGTTGGACCGATCATCGTCCTGTTGTCTCTAAAATGAAAATTGTTATGAGACCCAAACACCGAAGAACTCAAGTAAAACGCAGACTCCGTCTCTGTATTAGTAAATTGCGTGACCAACAAACCGTCGAACAGCTAAAGCAAAAAGTTCAAGAGAATTTGAGTGCACTAGAAGAAACCAATTCTGTAGATGTCGCTGCTACCTGGACACAAATTAAAGACAGTTTAAAAAGTGCGAGTGAGGAAATTCTTGGCACTGCAGCAAGTAAAAAACAGGAGGACTGGTTCAATGATAATGAAGCTTTTATACAAGAACTTCTTGACCGCAAACATACTGCCTTCCAAAACGCTATCAACCACCCCAACGACTCATCAAAAGCAGAAGCTTTTACCCAATCTAAGTATGAAACGCAACGCGAAATCAGAAGAATAAAGAACGAGTGGTGGGCAAGCAAGGCCAGAGAAATTCAAAGGTACGCCGATTCACACGACTACAGGAATTTCTTTCAAGGAGTAAAAGCAGTGTACGGCCCCAGTCGGAAAAATATGTGCCCTATTAAAGATTTAAATGGAAATCTCCTCAAAGAAGACCAGGAAATAAGAGCCCGATGGAAAGAACACTACTCTAGCATTCTTAACCAGCAAAGTCAAGCCGATCACGATATTATAAATCTTATCCCTCAATATGACAGCTTCGAAGACTTAGATAAACCACTAACAACGGAAGAGATCTTAACCGCCATTGGACAGCTAAAAAATAACAAATCTCCCGGCGCCGACTCACTCCCAGCTGAGATCTTTAAAGCTGTGTCGTCAGAGCTCATACCCTACCTCAAAAAACTGTTTGATGTCGTGTGGGAAAGTGGTCAAGCTCCGCAGGAGTTTCGTGATACACTTTTAATCAACCTCTTCAAAAACAAAGGGAGCGCTGTGGACTGTGGAAATTACAGGGGTATAGCTCTCCTGGCTGTTGGAGGGAAGATACTCACTAAAGCGATGGCAAATAGGCTAACACCTGTTATGGAAAAGTTACTTCCTGAAACACAGAGTGGCTTTAGACTAAACCGAGGCACATCGGATTTAATCTTCACACTTAAACAGCTTCAAGAAAAAGCACTCGAACATCAAGGAGAAATTCACATGGCCTTCATTGATTTAACCAAGGCGTTTGACTCGGTGGACAGGGAAGTGCTCTGGAAAATTATGTTCCGCTTAGGTATCCCTAGAAAATTTGTGGAAGTATGTCGCAGTCTACATACAAACAACAACGCCCAGGTTATGTACAATAATGAGGCAACCGAACCTTACCAAACTCTCACTGGAGTTAGGCAGGGATGTGTCCTGGCACCCCTACTCTTTAATTTGTTTACCACTGCTCTAACAATTATTGTTGACAACAAACTGACAGTCAGAGGAATAGGTCTCAGATACCGTTTTGATGGCGGTCTCTTTAACATAGGGCGCTTTAGAGCTTTCACGAAGACACGCACACGATTCATTTGTGATCTCCAGTATGCGGATGACTGTGCACTTTTAGCCTCTACGCCGGAAGAGCTTCAAGAGCTTTTAGATGTGTATGCCCAAAGCTATGATTCTTTGGGACTTAAAATCAACATTGGAAAGACTAAGATTATGTCAACTCCTCATCAAGTGAACCAAATAGACATTACACTTAACGGAAATTCTCTTGAAGTGGTGGATCAGTTCAATTACTTAGGCAACGTTGTTAATGACAAAGCAAACATGGACAGCGAGATTCGCAATAGAATTAACGCTGCATCTAGAGCATTCTGGGGACTTAGAGAGAGAGTATTTGACAACCACGACCTTGCTTTGTCAACGAAAATGGCTGTCTACAGAGCAGTTGTCATTCCAACACTGCTATATGGATGTGAAAGCTGGGTCACTTACCGTCGTCATGTGAAAGAATTAGAACGTTTTCAGCAAAGACACCTCAGAAGTATGATGAAAATCCGTTGGTTCCATCACATATCAAACGTGGAAGTACTCAGGAGAGCAAACAGCCTTCCAATTGAGGTGCTTATTTCAAGAGCACGCCTAAGATGGGCAGGTCACGTTCATCGTATGCATGATAACCGCCTTCCTAAATGTACACTTTATGGTGAATTGCTAAGCGGTAGAAGAAAGCGTGGCGGTCAACGAAAGAGGTTCAAAGACGCTCTCCATAAAAATCTAAAATCCTGCGGTATTGCAGACGAGCAATGGGAACAACTTGCAGCGGACAGAACCGAATGGCGAGGGGTTGTGGCCAGCTATCAAGGAAATGTTGCTGCAAGAAGGCCGAATCCAAGACCTAACCAGGTCTATGTTTATCCTGATTGCGGTCGACTTGTGCTCTCCCGAATTGGCCTCTATAGCCATAGTCGTGTGCACCGTAGATGAATGGAAATTACAATAGACTACACCTTTTACTTGTTTTTTATTGTACGCAATTTATCGACTGTAAAATTTCTATACTCGGACTCGAGTAACGGCTAACGGCTAATAATGATCCGAGTCTTGTTTCGTATTAGAGATAGTTGCTATTTTTCATGAATCAATAATCAATATCTTTCGTTTCTAAAAACCACTTTCGCAAAACAATTAAAGCAACAGTTAACAAAATTTCCTATGATAATTAGAAGCCGAGCTATTGTACTATTGTCGTTTATGCTATTTTAATAAACAATTGATTATTTATAACATACAAAAATCGACTACTATAAACTATTAATATGCCGCAACAAAAGTAAACCAACAAAAAAAATTGTGAAATGCGATTAATAAAACAATCAATAAAAGTAACAAACAATTAATGGACAACATTAAAGAAAATGGTGAAGAAATAACAAATCCCTTTTAAATTTGCTAGACATAATCATAAATATTCAGAATTTGGGACCAAATTAATTCCGAATATTAAAAGAAACAAAAATATAAAGAAAAGCTTAAAACAAACCCTAGGTCTTGTTATAGTACGTTCCACTCCCCATAAGAAAACGTGCAACGCGAAATGTCAAATAGCCAGAAAAAAATCAATCATCAAGTCAAAAAGGACAAACTCCAATAAATAGTCATCTTCATTTTCATTTCAATCAAAAACCACAAAACAGTCACCAAAGATCTGAAAAAAATCACGAAACATCGATAATTCAATAATAATCTAAAACAATAAAAAACACGTATTCCAGTTGTCAATTTTACAATATATTTTTTCCAAAACACTCACTTCAAAAATACAGCCCCCATACAACATCATTCGACACCCAACATACTTTCCGTACCTCCGGTATAAACCCTAAATTTGTATTCATTAATTTTCTATAAATCTTTTTCTATTCGATTTTAACCATTTTTCATCATTTCAGTACACACTTCCAAAACAATGTCACGAATTATTCTAGTTTCTACGTACTAACACACTTTCAACTTCATATAACCCTCTCGAAACATCATCGCGAGTGAAAATTCAACAGCCATATTATGTGAGTGCTTAAAGTTTGACCCTACGAGAACGGTTCCATATTCGCAGCCTTCTTTCTCATGCTATATCTTCTAAACCAAAACAGATTCGAATTTCATTCAATTATCAATTAACTACCCTTTCAATTGTCCAGACATTCGTCTAATTTCCATTTCCAAATTTCCATTTTTACAAAGCTGATGCAATATTACGCAATATTGCTCAATCGATGACTCATCCACGCCCGCACGGAATGTCTGGATCCAACTTTCTAGAATTTATTGGGGGTAAAAACATTTGTGCTCGATTTACGGGGCACGAAAAACGAAACTACACCAAACAGTATAAAAGGCCGAGTTCAACCCGCTTCGGGCAAGTTAATGTTCTTCGATAATCAAATCCAGTGCCCGTACTACTTCTAAGGCCGAAACCTTGCAAAAAAGAGTTTTTCTATTTAATTTAATCTGCCTTCGCGTATCAATCTAATTCACACCTAGTGCCCTAGTTTTAAGTGAATTTTTTCAAACAACCAAGTGTTTTAATAGTCAACGACTGCATACAGGGTGCTCCAAAATAACTGGTCATCTTAATTTAAATTATCAAATTAAATAAAAGTGCTGCAGCTTAGGTCCTGCATACAGAAGTGTTCTGTTTTAAGAATTATATACAGGGTGTTGGATAATCACCTGTCACAAGAAATACATTCAGTTTAAAGTTACATGGGAGCCAATTATCATGTTCCAATTCTTCTTAAGTGTAACCCTCTCAAACTTCTTTCTTCTATAAATTAAGTGCACGCAAGCCTCAAGGGTATCTATCAAGCTCAAAGCTCTTATCGTTATCCGTATTCACGACGCCCAACGTAAGGCTGTAAATCCATAAAATTCGAGGCTTTTGCGTGTTCAGTCTGTAATAATAAATGAATTTTTTGAAACATTGATATTTTCTAGTGCTATTGGTGAAGCCATTAGCTCCTTTATATAAAGTAGGATATCCAAAATTAAAGCCAGCCCTATCGACGATCAAGCGAAAAACTAGATTATACCGAGGGAGAAATCTTCAAGATGTCCCAAATTATATGGCCTACCCAAGATCCATAAGGAAGGAGCCCCACTAAGACCTATTGTTAGCTCTGTAGGGTCATCGTTACAGAAGTTAGCGAGATATCTGGCTAGACAGATACAGCCACTTGCAGAAAAAGCAACGTCTTATGCGAAAAACGCACAATATTTTATCGAGTTACTAAACAACGAGACTGTCTAACCTGAAGATATTCTAGTCAGCTTCGATGTAGTGTTACTATTCACTAACGTACCAATAGAGGAGTCACTCGAATTGATCAAACGAAAGTATCACCCAGAGGAGCATATTCTTAGCCTAATTAAACACTGTTTAAACAACACATACTTTATATACAATGACCAGCGCTACAAGCAAACGGAAGGAGCACCGATGGGTTCACCGTTATCTCCAGTCATCGTTAATCTCTTCATGGAGGACCTAAAAGTTCGTGCAATACAAGCGGCACCACTCAAACCAAAGATTTGGTTGAGATATGTGGGCGACATATTCGTAATCTGGACTCATGGAAGAGAACAACTAAATAGTTTCTTAAACCACCTGAATAGCATTCACGATAAGATCAAATTCACCATGGAGGTAGAAACAGAAGGCAAGCTTCCATTTTTAGACGTATTAATGAAAAAGAAACAAGACGGGACACTAGGTCACACAGTATACAGAAAACCCACTCACACGGACAGATATCTAAATGCGGCATTACATCACCATCCAGCACAATTAAATTCAGTAGTAAAGACTCTAGTGACACGTTCTCAGAGGTTGGCAGACTTCGACATATCAACGGAGAGGTGTCATCACTTCAGAAAGCACTAATGAAAAATGGATTTTCGAGGTACACAATACAGAAGCCGCAGGGGCCATACAGACAAAAAAGCCAAGGGGAATCCGAAAAACCAATGACAAAAGCATATCTATCTTACGTGAAAGGGGCGACAGATTAAATTGACAAACTTCTACGTAAACATAACATAGAAACAATATTTAAAACAGACCGAAAAAATCAGTACAGTCCTCCATAATCCAAAATCCCGTGCCAAGATTGCAAAAAATTATACATAGGACAGGCTAATAGACGCTTTAGTGTAAAAAAGGAAGAACATATGAATGCACGAAAAGAGGAGAAAACTTTGACCCTAGCACAACATGTAAAATCCACAGGACACAAAATAGACTTCGACAACACCAGAACAGTAGCTAATATCGAGCATTATAGGTTAAGGATTACTAAAGAGGCCATAGAGGTCTAAAAAAGACTACAAAATCTTAATAAACGAGATGATACGTAGAGATTGCCCAGTTCTTGGAATCCCGCTCTACATAACGTAACCGAAAACACACGACGCGCCACCGTGGATGAACCAACCACGAGGAGGTACGTTCAAGTATTGACAAATGGTGAAGAAACACAGTAACCTATCACGAGGAGTCAGAGCCGAGCGCTGACTAACCAAGGAGAGCCACGGTATTTTGCGGCTCCGATTGGACACGAGGATGCCCGACCACCAGCGGGAAGTCACGTGGAGCGGTAACACGTAGCCAAACGCGCAGGCGCACCCTAGACGGCAGCAGATATAAGGAGCCGCACAACGCGGGGAACGTCAGTTCAGTTCGAGCAACGAGGAGCAATAGTAAGCAGCTTTCAGTGAGAACCTGAAGATGACAGAAGAGATTCTGTCGAAACGTCGTTTAGACAACCGTGACTCCTGGATGAGTCGACCATCGACGCGGGAAAGCACCCGGATATTCTATTATAGTTTAGTGATCTGAGGTGGTGCATATAATAATGTAATGCACAGTGTAAGAATAACTCAAAAACGATTTTTAAAAATAATATTCGAAAAACCTAATTTATATCCCACTGAATTGTTATACAAAGACACCAATTTACCAGACATAGATATACTATATATAATATCCTCCATTAATTTTGTCTATAGAAGTGGACATCTTAGTCAAAGAATAAATTATATACACGACACAAGATCTACTGCAAAAAACAGATTAAAATGCCAAAACCAAATAACTCTGCTTACCTTAAATTTGTAGATTTCACCGGCGTTAAGCTGTTCAATTTATTGCCTCATTGAAATAATTCTTATTTAGACTAAGTAGACTTAAAATACTAAATTTGATAATCATTTTGTCCTATCAAGCTGGCTCATTTCAAATATAATATACACATTAATCTACATATAACAGCACATTCAAGATCTTAGGTGCTAAATTAAACTTGTAATGAATTTGTATCCATTAATTATAAATAAACGTTATTATTATATTATTATAGAAAAAACAATGCTATATATGTTTTCCCTTTACTCTCCGAACTTTGGCTCTAGAGCCTGGTGCAAGTGTGTTACTAGGATTTTCACGTGTGCAGTGCCTCTGAATAAATATTTCCTAAATTAATTATTTAGAGAGAATGGAAACCGACGAAGGACCGGGTTAAAAAATTAACAAGAGGAGTAAAAGTAGGTTGTTTGTGAATCAGAAAGAGTATACCAACGGGTGTACTGCCACATGGGAAATTTTCACTAATGTACGTCCTGCTGCTCCCTACAGAGTTTGCCGTGACGCAAACTGGTGTGGCGATAAAAAAAGTTAACGTGCCACACTCATCACACGACGCGTACTTTATCAATTATCTCGCCATTTTACCGCCATTATTTGGATTACGCTATTCAGTCACACTTTTACACTCCTTTGTGAAAATCGCCAAAGTGAAATTTTTAATGGATTGGAAAAGTATACAACAGCATTTTGTTGTTTCATGTGTTTAATTTAACGGACGAACACAGTCGACTAATCCATTCTCTTCCTGAAAATTTGATCAAATCGTTTATTTTACGATACAAAGAGTGTGTTTTTGCTGTACGTGATCGAATTACCTATGTTGTTTATAGAAACCATATATGAAAACAATGAAAATGTAGTTTTATTACTAAAACAAATAACAGAACACCATCAATCGGTTTTTGTTTACTTAAGCCTCATATATGAATACATACATATATATTTACTTATACGTAGATATAAAAGAGGGTCTCTTGTATTTACAATACAGGACAAAATCTGGTCTATACTTCCTTATGTACTTAATATAGATGCTATAACCGGGAGAATACTTTTAATTAAAAAAATTCTACAGAAACTCGTGTCGTAATACGCTGAACTTATATCAAATGAAAATATTCTTTTTCGTTATTTTTAAGAAATTCTACAGAACAATGGAAAATAATAAAGTGCGAGTTCATTGTCTTGAAAAGGCAATTCAATGTTAAATTTAATACCTCCTCCCCATCACCTTGAGGGGCGAAGTAGTGGGTAACCTTAAAAATATTAAACGGAACTCCATATTTTTTTATTGCGGATGTAGAGTCTGGTGAACAAACAATTCAATTTTATTCAAACATAGTTTTCGATTCTTGACAGATGGCGTTGTAACCGTAAAAATAAATTTTATGCATATTGTGCAAAATGCAGCGAGGCATGTTAATTTTATACAAAAAACTACATTTTCGAAAGAATGTGCCACATACTGCAAAGGTGCGAAACGTAGGTAATGCAGCGCAAACCTTTGCGCCCTGAGCTTCAAAAATTTCATTAATATTCTTAAAGTGCTGGCTACTTCTTCCTAATAAAATATCGTTACACTTTGTAGGACTTTTTTCTGTAAATCTTTTCACTTTTTCTGCCACATCACACATAATACAACAAAATACATTTTTCTCCGGAGCTTCTTCCATTTTACTGTCAACACAGGGCTAAACACTAAACAGCGGCAAACTAAGTTCTCAACATAAACAAATTTACTGATCTTTCAGTCGAGAGTTGCACATTGCATCTGCAGAGGGCTTCACGTTGTATCTGTTAGTTAGAGCCCCTGTTAGTTGACTATAGTTTAAAATGATACATGTGGCTCTCCTGCAAGTGCACATTGTCTGCAAATTAAATAATTGCGTAATTTAAACAAGTAATCTTTCTTTGTACCAAGTTGTAGATAGTAAATAATTGGTAAAAGTTACCTCAATTTTTTTACACAAATATGTTCGCCGGCAAGTGCTTTGAACACGTTTAATCTATCTGCAAATAATCCTTCAGCGAAGCTCTGCACGTCTGCACATTTGCCCTACCCTTTTCATGAATCAGAATCATCATATTCTACTTTTTGCAGACGGTAAATAATCATTTATTTTTACTAAAATTTGATACACTTTCGGGCACCCTGTATAAGGTTTGGTGCATGACAAAACTGTCAGCGAATGCGCTTCCGACATATTTTTTTATTCCTTTAATTTCGAATTATGAACTATACAGAGGGTAATTTATTAAAACATGATATTTCAGTCGGAAGCTTCTCTATAAAATCCTTATTTTATTATAAGGAACGTAACCAGAATGCAACCAACAGTTACTCTCTGGGCTATGTGCCCCGCTGAGCGCTAAATTACGAGTTGCAAGTCTGATGCGTTAAATGTAATAATTACATGTTACCAAACAGAACGCAAATGCTTCGATTGCAACAAACACCGGCCGAAAGACTAATTCCTACTTAAAAGAGCTCTCGTACCAGCCGTCCCACACAACTTGCAGAGTGCAGTTTCGAGCTATTGGCACTCATCAGTGCAAGGTAGGTTGTGACGACCGATACGCGGTTCACACACACTTGAACTCACATTAAGCCCTGTCAGGCTATTTATTTTTCAATTGCAATAGACACTAGACTGCTAGATAGCGCCTAGTGACTATTTTGCATGTCGCTATCCTAAGGATATCGAAAAGTATCAAATATTGTATATTGTAGATTGTTTCAGAGGTTTCTTGGCTCTGAGCGCCATACTTCACTTCGACCTAAAAGATCGAAACGCCTTATGGCATGTTTGCCGAATAAGTTATAAACTTTTTCGTCTTTGGCCTGGAGTATTCCTCCAGTAGTATTTTTTTTGTTCTTTTTCCCATTGTTGGATCTAATCTGTTTTGTGTCCCTTAGCCAGGCCACAACACTCCGTATATTTATTTTAATTTAATTTTTAGTTTTCCATTCAAATGTGTTCCGATTTATCCTAATTGAACCTTGTAATGCTAGAAAAATTGAAATCTCGTGAAAGATATGTCATTTATGGCAGATAAAATTAATGCCCAACGATATCCTGACAGACAACGTCCTGCAAGAAATTATTTTAATCGTGTTCAAAAATCAGTTCCCAAAAGAGCTCAACAATGATCCAGAATTTTTTTTTATTATTAAAGAAGGAACGCAAATTAATATTTTGACTCGAGTGGAAGTTAAAAATCTGTTCTTTGATACAAATTGCGTTTGAATTAGAAATAAGTACACCAAACATATGTCGAATTTTGCATAAATATAACAATGATTCTTTGGGAAAGATTTTATTTTCGGATGAGCCTAGGTTCACAATCATTTAGGGTTACTTAACCAACAAAATAAGAGACATTGACATCAACAAGACAAGAAAATCAAAATATGTTAAGGAACGGATATTGTCAGGATCAATGGTTTCAATGTTGGATTAGAATCATTGGTCCAGTAATATTTAAGGAACCCTTGACTGGTACCAGATACTTGGTATTTCTGGAAAATGAAATTGAGGACATTTTAGACGAACTAACTTTGCCCCTATAAACAAACGACAGCATTTTTCAAAAGGATTAGTTGAGTATTAATGTTTCATAGACACTGGACCGCTGGATGGCGCCTGCTGGCTGTTTTACATGTCGCTATTGTAAAAATACCGGGATGTACTATAGTCAAAGGATTCTCATGTCGGTCGTCGCATACCTACCTTGCACTGACGAGAGCCAACAGCTCGAAACTGCAGTCTGCAAGTGGTGTGTGACGACTGGCAAGGGAGCTCCTTTAAGTAGGATCAGTCTTTCGGCTGGTGTTTGTTGCAATCGAAGCATTAGCGTTTTGATAGTAATATGCAATTATTACACTTAATGCGCCAGGCTTGTAACTTGTAATTCAGCGCTCGGCGGGGCACATAGCCCGGAGAGTAGCTGCTGGTTGCAGTCTGGTTAGGTTCCTTGTAGTAAAATAAGGATTTATAGAGGAGTTTGCGACTAAAAATATTATGTTTAAAAAAAAAGTTGTGACCAAAAATAATAAATAATTTCTTATCGGATCCCTCTCTCACTTGGATATGCCCACCTTAAGGTATAATAGGTATACAGTGCACGATATGCTACTGACTAAAACAGATATGCAATCTTTTGCGTATGCATTCGGAAATAGAGGTATTTGCGTTACCGCTCACGATGCTGCAATTTGTAATTATGTATGTTTAAAAGGGTATGGCTAGAAATCATAATAATTAGCTATTGCTACACCTCAATTTGAGTATAAAGACTTTCGCCATACCTGCCCATCATTAATATCTCGTTACCGAATCCTTACTCCGTTAAACAAGCCGTTTTTTACATATATTATTGCATTCTTCCTGATTAAATTTTTGCTTATTTATTTTTCATTTGCTGTGTAAATTTGTAATTTAACATTAAAATATTCAAGTAACTATTTCAACATTGTGTTTACAATCTATTATTTTGACAAGTACACTTATAATCCAATAAAATGCCGATTCAACCTCAAAATGAAGGATAATAAGCTATAAACTTATACAAATCTTTGTTTTGATATTTTATAAGTTAACTGAAAAGTCTCATAGAATCTCCTGTATGCGAGTCAAGATGTTCGCAAAAACCTATCTTGTTATAATTATTAAGAAACATTAGTTATTTACTAATTAATAAATGATGTTTATAGATAATACTCATAAATAAGACATCTTTTAATAATATTTAGTTAATTTATATTAATAATAAGATATTAAGATGAAATAGTTTAAATACATTTTAATTATATTTTTATTTATAATCAGTTTATGGTAAATTTATTACGATTCAAGTTTAAATGTGAGGGGATTTTTCCTGTTATTTTGATTGTTAATAGCAAGCATGTAGCTAATATAGGTAATATAATAATATTTCTCTTGTTCGTCACCGTCGTCTTCTCGTCGCTCAACTTGAATTACCAATTCATTATGGGGGCGAGCGTAGGTGCGTCTTTACTATGTACATACTTCGATATGCGATGTAAAGCAACGTTAGGCGTGGTTAGTAGTTGGATTGGTGACCGTTCCAACGAAGACCACGTCCTCGCCTCACCCATCTTCCAGCGGCTTGTATATCAGTGTATGCGCGGAAGCTATACAACCTTAGGCGAGGGTTGTATAGGAGATATACCATCCTTCGGAGGGGATGTAAAGCCGTCGGTCCCTTGTCTATTAAATGTTAGGCAAGTGAAAGATCCCTACTCTTCTTAAGGGAAGAGATTCGGCCAAATTCCTGGTTGGGGGTAGCTCGTCTACAGGCGTCGGTGTTAGGCCTCAGTAGCGGAAATAGGCCGACGTTAAATAAATGTATAAAAAAAAAATTCATTATCATCATCCTCGTTGTCTCCTATATTCTGTTCTAAAGCTTCAAGGACTTCAGGTAGATATTCACTTTCTGCATCATGATCATTTGGATATGACGAAGTGTTGAGGCATGTTTGTGCGTTACACTGACCACAAACTGAAGAGCATTGCAACCCTACTTCTCTACATCCGTAACTCGAATCACAGTCTTTCTTACAATCGCAGAATATAATATTGAGTAGTTCTGCTAGTGCTGGTGATAATAATGTTGTCGGTTCCAAGGTTTTATTTTGCAATACACATCCCCATTCTTCAGGATCTAAATCTTTCCTTAACCAAGTTGTGATGCTTGTTTTGCTCGGGTAGCTGGTTTGGAGATTATTCCAGGGTTCAATGTTAATATTAATTAAAATCCAGATCCAAAATAAGACATTTATTTTCCTAATAATTATATGTACAGTGTGGCCATATCTTTTATGGCTTAGGTTGCGACAATCTTGTTATTACATAAGTACATCATAGTAATCGGAGAGAGAGAGAGAGTGTAACATATTTCCTCTATGTACGTCGTCGTAACCCCAATTCTCTAATCGAAGTTCCAGGACATAACAGACGCGACTAAGAAATCTGTTTCAGGAGAGACCCAGTTCAACACACTTGAATCAATCTGGCAGGAGGTCCAGTTCAACGCACTCGGATCCTCCCTAACAGATACTTGGCCAGCGGCTGCCACGACGCCGGAGAAACTTGAGCTTCCGTTATCCCAGTTCAACACACTCGAGAAAGGTGAAAGTCAAGCTCTGAATTTACTGGTTTCTGGCTAGCTATTTTATACTCAAAAATCACTGTCACGTGGTTTTGCACCCGGCACGAAATGCACACGGCACGCAAGTTGCGGCCTGGTGAAGTTAGAATTAAAAGTTAACAAAAGAACTAATCAGGTATTGAACTAATCTAAAACTGAACTACTTGATCCATGCATGATTAAAATAAGTTAAACTGGAATGAAAGTATACAGTATTCCTGTAGTATTGTATGCTTCAGTACAAAGTTTGGATCTGGTAGTAGACACGATTGATGTTGTCGAGCTGCTGCTCTTGTAGGTGGAAGAGATGATAATTATACTGGTTTGTTGAATCTTGTTGATTTGATGAATTGCATATATCGAAAAGTATTATTATTATTATTATACGGATGACTTATTTATGAATAATATATATAAATATCATTTATTAATTAGCAAATAACTAAGGTTTCTTAATGATCATAATATTTTTAGTAAATAATTAACTTTGTAAACCGTATTATGCATTGTATTCCACAGTTGACCTAGCGTCACCTTTTATACGGCTAAGCGCTTCCCACTCTTCGCGCTCTATTTCGAGAACAGTTAATTACGCATAATATTGCTAAAGGCCCAATTTGTAGAGAATTTTATGCTCTATAACTTTTCTAATAACTCCAAATGTTATTTAGAACAAAGGAAATAAGATACTGACAAAAAGATTGAATATTTTGACTCGCGTACACGAGATTCAATGAGACTTTTGAGCTAACTTATAGAATGTCAAAACAAAAATTTATATAAGTTTATAGCTTATGAAAATTCCGAGATTTATCCCTTTTTTCTCCTTACATGACTGTATTTTTAGAACTGAAATAGTTTACAATACAATTTGTGTAGTTTACTTTGTAAATTAGTATTACACAAATCGTTCTCTTTTTCCATGCGAACAGGTATGGAAATTAAGCTAACGTAACTCAATTGTACACTCTAAATAAATAATTAGTTCCTACGTACTAGGTATGCTTACATGGCTTGGCATTCGTCAAAAATAATGAACAACAGTAAATTAAAAATATTGTTGACTTTTGACGTTTCATTTATCATTGTATAACATTTTTTATTTGTCTTGGTTATACGTGCGCGCTCTATGTGTATAACTGGTTTATTAGCTATTATTTGCACACCATACATATAAAACTGAGACAAATTGAATAAACACAAAAGCTCGTTTCATTGTTGCAGCGTGTATAAAAAACACATAATGTATCAGCAAAAACAATAGAGGTCACCAGCTTAGCCCGTACTCGTGTATACCAGCCACCGACGTACATTTAAACAAATGGCTTTAAATCGATGCACTTTGTTGAAAATATAAATGTTATTGATTATACATGATACGGTATAGACTAAAGACAGGTTATATTAAGCTATGGTTGCCATTTTTAAGATTACCCTTGTCCTCCATTATAAAATACCAAAATTAATTAGCTACAAGAATATTGAATAAACAATGTTACTTTTAGTTTAATTAAAATTAATTAAATTAGTTTTTTAAGTTACTTTTGCACCCATATTTCTTTACATTAATTATAGAAGTTAGCTGTTATTTTGAGGAAAACTACACTTTTTAAAACCTGGCGTTTTAATACGTCTTTTGCAACACTTTCATCATACTACAATATATTTTATGGCATTATAACTATATACGGGGGTGCCACAAAATAGTGGCTATTTTTTATTTTTGAACAAATCCAAATGAAACTAGGGGTCTAGAGCCATTCAGAAAACTGCATTTTTTGACAGATGAAGTAATTTCATACCACTTCCGGTTTCGCCGGAAATGACTCTTTTAATTGGGATATTAGAGCTTATTTTAGACAAATATTTCTATCATATTTGGATTCAGCATGTCCGAAAACCCCTTAATCCATATTATCAATGATCTCAAAAACGAATTGTGGCAGAAACGAGAAATTAATTAATTTCTTAAAAAACGCTTTTTAAATTTTTTATAACTTTATTTAATTGCTATAACAAACTAAAAACAACTTTTTTAAATTCTGGTCTCTTCAACATAACCACCTTCCAATGATACCACACAGTTTGTCGTAAATGTTGCATCGTCACTAAACATTATGTTCTTTAAAAAAATTCGTCGTTAAGGTAGTTACCTTGTTACCATTATTATTATTAGCCGTTACTCGAGTCCGAGTATAGAAATGTTACAGTCGATAAATTGCGTACAATAAAAAACAAGTAAAAGGTGTAGTCTATTGTAATTCCCATTCATCTACGGTGCACACGACTATGGCTATAGAGGCCAATTCGGGAGAGCACATGTCGACCGCAATCAGGACAAACATAGACCTGGTTAGGTCTTGGATTCGGCCTTCTTGCAGCAACATTTCCTTGATAGCTGGCCACAACCCCTCGCCATTCGGTTCTGTCCGCTGCAAGTTGTTCCCATTGCTCGTCTGCAATACCGCAGGATTTTAAACTTTCATGGAGAGCGTCTTTGAACCTCTTTCGTTGACCGCCACGCTTTCTTCTACCGCTTAGCAATTCACCATAAAGTGTACATTTAGGAAGGCGGTTATCATGCATACGATGAACGTGACCTGCCCATCTTAGGCGTGCTCTTGAAATAAGCACCTCAATTGGAAGGCTGTTTGCTCTCCTGAGTACTTCCACGTTTGATATGTGATGGAACCAACGGATTTTCATCATACTTCTGAGGTGTCTTTGCTGAAAACGTTCTAATTCTTTCACATGACGACGGTAAGTGACCCAGCTTTCACATCCATATAGCAGTGTTGGAATGACAACTGCTCTGTAGACAGCCATTTTCGTTGACAAAGCAAGGTCGTGGTTGTCAAATACTCTCTCTCTAAGTCCCCAGCGTGCTCTAGATGCAGCGTTAATTCTATTGCGAATCTCGTTGTCCATGTTTGCTTTGTCATTAACAACGTTGCCTAAGTAATTGAACTGATCCACCACTTCAAGAGAATTTCCGTTAAGTGTAATGTCTATTTGGTTCACTTGATGAGGAGTTGACATAATCTTAGTCTTTCCAATGTTGATTTTAAGTCCCAAAGAATCATAGCTTTGGGCATACACATCTAAAAGTTCTTGAAGCTCTTCCGGCGTAGAGGCTAGAAGTGCACAGTCATCCGCATACTGGAGATCACAAATGAATCGTGTGCGTGTCTTCGTGAAAGCTCTAAGGCGCCCTATGTTAAAGAGACCGCCATCAAAACGGTATCTGAGACCTATTCCTCTGACTGTCAGTTTGTTGTCAACAATAATTGTTGGAGCAGTGGTAAACAAATTAAAGAGTAGGGGTGCCAGGACACATCCCTGCCTAACTCCAGTGAGAGTTTGGAAAGGTTCGGTTGCCTCATTATTATACATAACCTGGGCGTTGTTGTTTGTATGTAGACTGCGACATACTTCCACAAATTTTCTAGGGATACCTAAGCGGAACATAATTTTCCAGAGCACTTCCCTGTCCACCGAGTCAAACGCCTTGGTTAAATCAATGAAGGCCATGTGAATTTCTCCTTGATGTTCGAGTGCTTTTTCTTGAAGCTGTTTAAGTGTGAAGATTAAATCCGATGTGCCTCGGTTTGGTCTAAAGCCACTCTGTGTTTCAGGAAGTAACTTTTCCATAACAGGTGTTAGCCTATTTGCCATCGCTTTAGTGAGTATCTTCCCTCCAACAGCCAGGAGAGCTATACCCCTGTAATTTCCACAGTCCGCAGCGCTCCCTTTGTTTTTGAAGAGGTTGATTAAAAGTGTATCACGAAACTCCTGCGGAGCTTGACCACTTTCCCACACGATATCAAACAGTTTTTTGAGGTAGGGTATGAGCTCTGACGACACAGCTTTAAAGATCTCAGCTGGGAGTGAGTCGGCGCCGGGAGATTTGTTATTTTTTAGCTGCCCAATGGCGGTTAAGATCTCTTCCGTTGTTAGTGGTTTATCTAAGTCTTCGAAGGTGTCATATTGAGGGATAAGATTTATAATATCGTGATCGGCTTGACTTTGCTGGTTAAGAATGCTAGAGTAGTGTTCTTTCCATCGGGCTCTTATTTCCTGGTCTTCTTTGAGGAGATTTCCATTTAAATCTTTAATAGGGCACATATTTTTCCTACTGGGGCCGTACACTGCTTTTACTCCTTGAAAGAAATTCCTGTAGTCGTGTGAATCGGCGTACCTTTGAATTTCTCTGGCCTTGCTTGCCCACCACTCGTTCTTTATTCTTCTGATTTCGCGCTGCGTTTCATACTTAGATTGGGTAAAAGCTTCTGCTTTTGATGAGTCGTTGGGGTGGTTGATAGCGTTTTGGAAGGCAGTATGTTTGCGGTCAAGAAGTTCTTGTATAAAAGCTTCATTATCATTGAACCAGTCCTCCTGTTTTTTACTTGCTGCAGTGCCAAGAATTTCCTCACTCGCACTTTTTAAACTGTCTTTAATTTGTGTCCAGGTAGCAGCGACAGAATTGGTTTCTTCTAGTGGTGCTTTGAAAAATAAGTTTTTATTTGACATTTGGCGATTCATAAGAATTGTCAAAAGTTATTTAATTTAGTTAGTTATTGTTATTTAATTTATCAATCCTACTGATAATGGCAGAAAATCGGAGAGTGGTTCTTACAATTGAAGAAAAAGTTGAAATTATCCGCTTATTTAGTGATAATGAACGATCTATGCATCAGGTTGCTCGAATATCTAATCAACGTCATCGTGATCGAGCACCAATTTGACACAAAACAGTTGGTGACATCAACAAACTATTTTCAAGAACCGGAGCCATTTTCAAGACAGGACCAAGAAGATACAATTTGAATCCACGACAATATAATAATAATAAAATAATAATAAATAACACCACAGGTAATTACGACCCCCTTTATCCCGGAAGGCTGTAGAAGAGCCTTGTGTGGGAGGGGACTACACATTTAGAGACAAGGAACACACACCCAATATCCGTGTATAGTGGAAAAATCCCTCTCACAGTATTTTCCACTGCCACGACCGGGGATCGAACCCGGAACTTTTGGGTGAGAGGCAAGTGCGCTCACCTCTCGACCACCAGTCATATCCAGACGACGAACGCATTTTAACAGAATTTCGGAATAGTCCAAATGGTAGTATAAGGGGAGTTGCGAGAACACTAAATTTAACCCAAAATTAAATATGGAGATGTTTGAAACGCAGTAGGATTAGGGCATTTAAACCAAAATTTTTGCACACTGTCTTAGAAGGTGATTTTGAACGGGGGTTTGATTTTTGTCTATGGTTGCAAGGTAACCTTACCTTAACGACAGATTTTTTTTTTTGAAGAACATACTGTTTAGTGACGAGGCAACATTTACGACAAACGGTGTGATATCTAGTCAAAATTGTAGATATTGGGCAGCCGAAAATTACTTTTTAATTAACTGTAAAAACCAATACAGTGAAAAAGGTAACGTGTGGTGTGGCATATTAAAGGAACAAATTGTTGGCCTCTTTCTCCTGGATAACCTCAACGAAGAAAAATTTCTAAATTTTTTACGAAATGATTTACATAATTTTTTTATGGAAATGTCCTTAGCGCGGAGAGAAAATATATACTTTCAGTTAGATGGTGCACCCGCGCACAATTCTCTGATAGTTAGAATTTTTTTAAATGCAAATTTCCCTGTGAAGTGGATAGGTAGAAATAGGCCTTTAGAACCGTAGCCCCCTAGATCGCCTGAAATTACCCCTTGTGACTTTTTTCTATGAGGGTACTTGAAATATAAAGTGTATGCTACTCGGCCGCGTAACTGACAAGAGCTTTGCCTTAGGAATAGGCAAGCGTGTCAAGAAATTAATTTAAAAAAAGTTGCTTTTAGTTTGTTATAGCAATTAAATAAAGTTATAAAAATTTTAAAAAGCGTTTTTTAAGAAATTAATTAATTTTTCGTTTCTGCCACAATTCAGTTTTGAGATCATTGAGAATATGGATTAAGGATTTTTGGACATGCCGAATACAAATGTGATAGAAAAATTTGTCTAAAATAAGCCCTAATATCCTTTTGCCAAAAAACCTACCCTATTTTACCCTCTAAAACCGCAACTCCGATGAAAAATGAAAATGTTTACTATGCCAAATTTGAAGAAAGTCGCATTATTAACAACAGATATTAAGGAGGATTTATGAAAATCGGGACACAATGTATATTGTAAAATAATATATTTCGAACAACGAATGTTTTGTCTTAGAAAAATAAAAAATTAACTCGTATATGAATTTGATTTGGAAATTTGAAATAATTCACTTTTTGGCGAATGCGCCGGTCGGAGAGAGTGTTAAATTCGCTTTGTATTAAATGGACGTTTTTTACTTGGAGCAGCCAAGGAAGAATTTGCAGATAGGTTTAAATACGCGTACCGGAAGTGACTTACCTGAGCTTCGTCCCGCTCATTCTTATATACTCTCGCTACCGTTGTGTTAATCGTGCACCACGAGTGTTGCACGGTTGTTTTATGATCTGAAAAGCTACCATCCATTCAGTGCGAGCACTAACTGTGCAATAATTCAAATCGATTTAAATTTGAATTGGAGGTTATTTCAGTTTTAAAATTTGAAATCTTTTGCTATTTAAATGGAATCTGAGTCAGTATTAATTTACTTATTTGATAAATGTGTCCGAATTTATTCAGTACTTTTCGACTCGCCCTCGTTAAACGATTCTGAAGATGAGCACTTAGTATGACCGCAGCCCGATAATAAGTGCTCATCTGCGGAATCGTTTAACGAGGGCGAGTCGAAAAGTACTTGGTCCAAGATGAACGAATGGAAGTAATTTTTAATGACATGTTTGAATTGTGCTGCGGGCTGTAGAGTTGATATAAAAGGAAATTGTGCATATACGCATATGTTGAAGGAACGGAAGTAAATTGTTTAGGGCTAAATTAAAGTTAAAAACAAAGATTAGATTTGTGATTGTGCATAATAATATAGTTTGTACTTTTAAGTTTAGTATACCTATTTAAGTCTTTAAATTCTATGTATTAATGTACATCCGGCAACACCGCGGGGTGAGATTTTACATATTACTTAAGAGACAAGACACATTTTTTGTGAGCTCCTCAATAAAGAAATATTACTAGTTTACAAGTGATTATTTTTACAAAACAAGAACTTACAGTCCACCAAAACATATTAACATATTGGTCCTGAACGAACCCGATAAGGATCTAGAAATACCAGTAATTAATAAAATAATTAAATATTTCTTATTTGTGAAAGGACGATACAAACATACAGGTTTACGCAAGTTGCAAGTGTTGTGTCAAACCAGTGCCCCAGAAAACTATATATAGGCAACCAGCCAACGTGATTAAGACAGTGACTTATCTGGGCGCACGGTTAACTAGAACACATGTCCATCTTTAGATAAACACAAGGGGTTAGTGGTTTCAATTTCTTACTTGATCTATCCCTAATTTCCTTGTTTCAAGTCGGCTCTATTTGTGTACAAACAGGCTAATTTAATTTCAATTTCATTTAAATTTGTCACATGTATATTTCAAAAAATAGCCGACGAACAGATGAAAAAACTAGTTAGAAAACTGGGATCACTTAAATCATCATTAACCATTTTTACAAAATTTGTAGACAATATAAAGGACAAGCAAACTGTAAGTGATGTAGAATGTATTCAGTTAGAGGATAGGCTTTCTGCAGTTGAAAATATTTTAAGTGAATTCAGGAAGATTCAAAATGAATTAGAGGCTATTGTTGAAAACGTGGATGAACAATATGCCGAGTATGCGGAATTTGAGGACAAATTTTATTCAATAGTGGCTGTTGCTAAGCACAAACTTCAAGGGTCCGTCAATAAATCAAATGATGATGCATTATCTCAACGCACCACGTCTCAAACAACAGCCTCTGGTGTTAATTTAAATAGCCATTGTCATATTATTTTAAAGAAATTCTAACCTCAAATTTTTAACACTCCGGGATTCAGCCCTTTTATTTTCAAAGCGAATTTGTTCTTGTATGTGATGATTAGGACTTTTTTTAATATGATATATAAAATGTACATTTAATATACTTTTTGATCATTTAACAATATTTTATAAATTTTGTTGAAGGAAACGACCCTATTGTAGATTTAAAATACTACAAGTACAACTATACAACTGTTTTTACAGTTTTTAAAATAAATTTAATTAATTTTTTTTAATTAATTTCATATTCATATTCATATTCATTTCATAATTTCATATTTAAATTAATTTTTAATTTAAAAAATAAATGTCGATAAAAACCCAAGCATAGTGGTATCAACGCATTTGCAAAAATGGGCAATTTAATTGACACAAGGTGCACCATATTATATTTCAGTCGTTCCAAAGTTTGCGGCCGATAGGAAAACACTTGTAACCTTAAGCAGCCCCATAAAAAAGAAATCATAATCTGAAAGATCCGGTGACCGTACCGACCAGTTGATGTCCTCAAATTTCGAGCATACAGAACGAGTTTTGCCATTTGGTTTTTCTATGGCATATGAAGCAGTACTGAGAAACGTATGTACCAACTTCTTAATTGCTATTCGACTATAATAGGAACTAGATCTCGTGGATTGAAGTGAAAGTAACGACGAAATAAACGCTGGTTAAGAATAATTATTTTTTAAATAATCTTAAACCGCACAAGAACGTTTAATATTTGAACAGCGCTCCATATTTATAGCCAAACCGACATTTCTTCCATTTATCGCCAAAGCATGGCGACTTGATTTGAATTTATATTTTATTATATTATGACATGAATTAACTTTGAAAATGGGGGCGAGCGTAGATGCGTCTTTACTATGTACATACTTCGGTATGCGATGTAAAGCAACGACAGGCGCAGTTAGTAGTTGGATGAGTGACCATTCCAACGGAAACCGCGTCCTCGCCTCAAACATCTTCCAGCGGCTTGTATATCAGTGTATGCGCGGAAGCTGTACAACCATAGGCGAGGGTTGTATAGGAGATATACCATCCTTCGGAGGGGATGTAAAGCCGTCGGTCCCTTGTCTATTAAATGTTAGGCAAGTAAAAGATCCCTACTCTTCTTAAGGCAAGAGGTTCGACAAAATTCCTGGTTGGGGGTAGCTCGTCTACAGGCGTCGGTGTTAGGCCTCAGTAGCGGAAATAGGCCGACGTTAAATAAATGTATAAAAAAAAACTTTGAAAATGGGCACTTCATTCTGTCAGATCGGTTATTTTAAATTATTTTTTCTAATAAACATTATTAACCTCAATCAGATTTTTGTTCACGTTTTCCGATTGAAGAAGTAGTATGTCGCAAGATTTAGAGCATTATTGTGCACCTTGATGGTTGGCAATGAATTTAATTCCTTAGGAAATAGCGGAATTTTTGGTTTATCGTGTTATGTATTTTGCTACATATTTATTGTTGTAAACATTGTTAATATTTTTATTATAATAATAATAATGTATACTGAAGTACAGTTTTATGCAGATTTTATGTCAATTTACATCTGATTATATGTCTGTAACTTTTGGTTGGAAACTCGTTTTTTTTCCTATAGTGAAAGAATATACGTCATTCTGATATCAATGATCATCCCTAAAAAGTTAATATTTCAGCACTAAATCGCATAAACTAAATTAATTCCATATACTTATAATAAAAAAATAAAAAGTCATATTAAATTTTCTCGCGATATAAAAGGAATCTCTAATACTTTTGAAGTATCTTTAATTAATATAAAAAATATATTACTTTCTAATACCGGCTGTAGCAACACACACGAACGGAAGGTAACTTCAGCCTTCGTGCGGAAAATCCGTAGTCATTTAAGGGTAACCAGATTTATGAAAAGTTGAATGGTCAGTTAGGGCAGACTTCCCCGAGGGTTAGAAAAACGGCTCCGGCCTTACTAAATCATCTTCTTCTGGACGCGTTAAATCCCCATGGATCTTCATTAAGAGTCTGTATGTGTGCTATCTTTTTGTCAGTACGTGCTAAAGCGTTGAAACGTGGTTATATTTTATATCCAATTTAATTTTTAAATACCTGATGGATTTTAAGATTTAATGCTCTCTTCATTATTGATTTGTTCTATTTAAATTATGATTAATTGTTTAGGAGCAGGTGAGTTTGTTAATAAAAAATACAACTAAATTTTTAATAAAATACGACACCGTACTTACAAAAACTGTTTTAGAAATTTGCTCGCCGGATGAAAATATTTATTTGTTAAAGGTTTTTTTTAATATACGTAATGAAAATATTTTTTACTTCATGCTATGAATTATTTATGCTATGACAAATTTGAGAATAACTTTGAAATTAAAAAACTTTCGGTGCTCCAGATGCCTCCAACACGACTATAAAGATTGACCATTTCTACACAGCTGTGATACTGATAGATAATAATAATAACAATAATATAAGTTTACTAATCCTGTGTGTAGGAAAATTCAATTTGTATTTAATTTAATTTTGTTTGCTTTGGTTTCGACATAAACAGAAAATACAACAAGTATTTAACGAAAGTATATGGAGTTTACGGAAGATGTTGTATTGTCCTCAGTTGCCGAATTCGCTCGAATATCGAAATTTTGTTTATATCCTAGCACTGAGTATTGCACAATAGGTCCATCCACAAGGAAAATAATATACGTTAAAAATAGAGCAAAATAAAGATTTTTACCTAATAATAAAGATATTAGACCTGGGATTGAAAAAAGTCAATCCGAACGACAGCAGAGGCCATAGAAATTGCTTGCTTTATTTCAGTGAGAAAAACGCATATGACGTCACATGCTTGCTGGCTCGACAGGCACCAGATCCTCTGTACTTTGTGGGGGTTTATAACACTTATAAATTTATCATTTCCAATTAAAAACTAAATTTTATGGACAGACCCATTTGCGATTAGCAACAAGTAAAAATGACCATACTGCAAATTTGTCAAATGTTAAGGGCATTAGGAACATTTCATGAAAATACAAATTTCCAGTCAATGGATAAATAAGCTTGTATGTTGCAATATGGTTAGAACTCAATCAATCTTCATGATATACACGTACTAGCCACTATCTCATTTCCACTAACTAGGAGACAGCGAGTATCTTTTATCTCATAAAGTAAAAATAGTTTTCACAAAGTTATTGTCAGTCCATTACCACGAGGCGGAGCGGAGCGCTGAATGCTCTAAGACCTGACCCCGTTTGTTAAATCCACATGATGAGGAGTCGATCCCTTTTTGTTTTGTTTCTTTTTAACTGAAAAGAGCTCTCCAGTAGCACTACTAGTAACAGTACAGTACTTTTTATTAATTTCATTCTCCATTTCTAGAGCAGTTTTATGTCCTATGTGTTTATGAGATTTCTCCAGTATTTTTTGTAACGTAGGATTGCAATATTTTTCATATTTATTTTGTCTACTCCACAATAATCACAATTTCAAATCAGGTTAACCGGCCCCGACGGTAATATAGGGAATATAGCTGTTCATTTTATGCTTCAGTTAGATGACAACTTGAATGTAATTTTCTTCTGTTCGTAAATTGCTAATGTTGAACTGTCAATCATTTTCTAAGCCACAGTAATACGATATAATAAAAAGAAGAAGAATTACACTAATTTAATACACTTACATTATTTTCTACGTTTATGACCTTTTCCTATCAGATAGTTGGCCAACACTTAGGTTATGTGAAACAACATAGGATACTAGAGATAATTAATCGGAATTTGTGTAATTAGCAACGTCCATTTAACGAGGTCCCGAACATCAAAAGTTTGTAGGAGCTTTTGCAATATATTTCCCCCTCTGTTATCGAGAATGAAAAAACCAAGGAAAAACCACCGCTTCTCGGCCTTGGGCTTGCGAGGGATTGTCGGATCGGTTTTTTTTTTTTTTGGAATAATACTAAATTCAGTTAATTTACATTAGAGTACCCCAGACCGATCCCGGAGGTTGCACCTGCCCCCACCCGTAACAGCAATATCTCCAAAAAATAAGAGAATACGTACTCGATAAGGTTTTTTATGGGTTTTCGTGGGCAGGGATCGTGATGGAGGTGCTATTTTTCACCCTATCCACCCCCTCTTTCATGCTGTCGATCGTAGGCACGGATCGTCGGATCAGGTTTTTTATGAGAATATCAGGGATTACTCAGACAGTTGACCTGAGGAACCCCGGAAACAACACCTATATCATAGAAAAAGGGGAATTTTTATACATTGGGGGTAGGCTGAAATATAACACTACCATCGGGACTCTCGCCTTCGAAAATCCGTGAGTGATTTCAGTGTCCCGAGTAGGGTAGTTTAAACCCCCGGGGATGTTTAGGTCAACTGTGGTTGAATAATGGTTAGTTTCCCTGATATACCCTTAAGAACCACGGTCCGACGAATCCACGCGTGCCTAGGACCGGCAGCGTGGAAGAGGAGGTGGTTTTATACGTTGGGGGTAGTTTCGAGAGGGTATAGTGAAAAAAATACCACCATTCTGATTACCGCCCTCGAAAATCCGTGAAAAGCCCGTTTTCCCGTTTTTAGAGTGATTTCGGTTTTGCGAGCATCGTAGTGTCTACCCCCGGGGGTTGCTTAGGTTAACTGTAGTAGCTAACTAGTAATGGTTATTTTCCCTAATATTTTCATAAAAACCCCGATCCGACGAATCTCCGCGTGTCTAGGACCTCCATCGTGATCCCTGCCCTCAAAAATCCATAAAAAATTCTGTGAAGTCCGTATTTTCTTATTTTTTGGAATATTGTTATTACAGTCTGCTCCGAGGTACTCTACCGTAAATTAACTGAATATATTATTATTTCCCAAAAAAAAAAAACCATCAGACGATCCCTCACAAGCCCAAGACCGAGAAGCCGGAAATAGGGGTGGTTTTCTTTGACAGGGGTAGTACGCAAGGATTCCAAAACTCGAAACCATCACCATCGTTTTTGTCACCCTCAAAAACAGGGGAGGAAATGTATTGCAAAAGATCCTACAAACTCATGACGTTTTGGCCTTTTTTGTACCTCGTTAAATTGACTAAATTGGGATTTGACTATTATTTCGTACTCAGTCTGTGAGATATAAATATATTTCGTGGATTACGAATGTTGACTTGTTCAATCCTAGGATATAAACAAAATTTCGGCATTTGAGCGAATTGGGCAATTGAAGCCTACATACATAATGCAAATAGATAGTATAACATATAAGAGATATACATAATAGACATATATTTTTGTGCTGCTTCATTTCAAGACGATTCATAGTTTAGGGTATGTAATATATTCATTTTAATTACTAAAAATCCGCATACTTGGGCAAGCAATAAAATTGTTATTAATTGAGTTGTGTTGTTGTGTATTCTAATTAATAAATTGTAATTGTTAACATCGAACAAGGGGTAGTGCATTACATAACAGGGTATACATATATATAAGTAAGAACGAATGAAGTTCTATTTTGTCGAGATAGATTGATTGATTTAACTTCATTTTTATATTTTTTTAAACAGGTTATATTTTTTAGTTCAGGTGGAAGCAACTAGTAGATTTCCGGACAAGGTAAATGTAATTGCTTTGGCAGATTGTTTTATTAATTTTAACTTTAATTATTTATTTGTTGCCAGTGCTGTATATGTGATAGCTGTTTTAACAAAATATTAGTCTAATATCTATTTCCTTTGACAGATTGAATAGATCGTTGGTATGGCATGAGATCTTTTTATTGTATATATTAATCATTAATTCGCAATTCTTGCCGAAGGTGTCTATCAATTATTATATCTAAATATTAAACATTTTCAAATTTACTTTTGGCTGTTTTCCAATATTCAGTATTAATATATTATAATAGTATTATCGTCGATATTAAGTATCTAATGCAAAACAGACCATTTATATTTTTAGAACAATTCCAGTTTTATTAATTTTTACATATTGCTGTCTACTTGTTAGTAACTTTCTAATAGTTTATATGCATTAAGCCTAAAATCGATATTTGCCGACTTTCTAAGTAGTAACTGATGGCTAGCGGTATTGAAGGGTTTCGCCAGGTCGATAAATGTACACAGTATTTCTTCGTTAATATCCAAGTATTGTTAGATATTATTAGTAAGGTAAATTGTGGTCAGTTAGATGACCACAATTACTCGACACGTTTTAAAAATAATCTTATCCCTAGTCAACATTCGACAACATGTTATCAAAAAAGTGAATACTTTAAAGGGTGCAAAATATTCAATGCGTCACCAGCTACTGTAAAAGAATCTAAAAACATTTACATTTTCAAAAAGGGCTTGGAACATTACTTATTGATAAAAACTATTATATTCTTGGCACTGTTATACTTTTTAGTTTAATTTAATTTTAAAATCTTTTGTTACCTTGTGCAAAAACGTTTATATTACATTTTTGTTTTATGTTCTATCCATACTATATATGCACGTGTATATGTATTGTTTATATTTAAACTTACTTACTTGACGCTCGTTACAATATGTTTGTATTTTTTATAAAATTATTAATAATTGTGAAATAAGGAAGACTTATTATTATTATTATTAGTATTCGTTACATTATTCCTAATCTTTCATTCCTACTTGTGTGTATAATGCAATATGGGTAGGTGTGTGTATATACATGCATGTATGTTACTGTATAACTGTTTATGTTATTGTATAATTGATTTAGGTTTAATTTACATTACATTTTTATATTTTGATTATAATGCTTACTGTAACTTTTCTCCTGTAAGTGAATTTCTAGTGGGGAAATAAATAAATAAAGTAAAAAGTAAAAGAATCTTTTAAAAACTTGCTTTTCTTACAAAGTCGTACTAAAAAGTAAAAAGTAAATTTTCATGTACGACTTCAAGAAAAGCAAGGCGTGCGCACTTTCTGTTTCCCCTTGCATACAATCATGCGTACAATTATACAAAGTGCGCACGCATTGATTTTGTTGCAGTTGTACATGAAAAATTATTTCTTACTTTTAAGTACGACTTTGTAAGAAAAGCAACAAGTATTTAAAAGTTTTCTTCATTTTTCTATTTTCTACTTTTTAATCATACTTTAATTAAAAATTAAATTAAATTATTGTCATGCAGGAATTATGAATATTGTGACGTCCCTCGTAGTCGTCTCTAATTAAGCGGAAAAACTTCTGTATTCTACGTTTTGCCAGAGGTGCCGGTTGGATAGTATATATATATATATATATATATATATATATATATGGCATATATATATGACCTATGGCATACTGATGAGAACTAATAAGTTCGAAACCGGTCTATGTCTGGTCAGGGAGTTGACAAATGACATTGGCTACCAATTTTTCATGATTTATAAGGTATAATTCAATGCAGGTCGGGGTATTTGCCCGCTGAGTAGTTGTTTCCTGCAAATCATGTATAATAACAATATATATATATATATATATATATAAACAATTTTCACCCCCGCTGCCCCTACGTGCGGATATTTAAAAACGTAACGTGGAATACTGTATTGTTATCCGATCTTAGTAACTGCGCCAAATTTCATCAATTGATTATGAAGTGTGTTAAATAAAGGATGCAAGATCTGGATAAAAATGAAAAATACTACATTGTGAGTTAAAGAAAAGCAAGTAAAAATGATGATCATAGGTATTTGCAGTCGAGCCCATCTAACTGCAGCTTTTACCAGTTCCTATTAAAATAAAACAGTTAAGTCAAAGCACCTCAAAATAAGATTATTCTGGATTCAAATAGAAATTCAGCAGGAAAAAAACTCTTAAAAGACTTGATTAATTTAAGAATGTGTTTTTCTGTTAGCCATCAAATTATACAATTTCTCTGAGTGAGGCATTTGCTTAATGGCGGGTAACATTGGTTTAATTTAAAACAGGAAATTTGTAACTACCTATTCCATTTACTAATTAAACTTGTAATTTCAAATAATTAAATCAGTTTAAAAACAATAATTGCAGAATTTATATTAAATGTGGTTAAATTATTACGGATTAAAGTTTAATGAAATTAATTACAGCAAATTTGTTAGAATGCAATTTGTAGCATGCATCAATAAAATAAATAGGTGTATGTTAAATCATCAAAGTGGCATAAATTTCGAATGTGATACTAAGTCACAAAATATACTAAATAATTCGTACAATGCTTGTTGAAGTAAGGAATCAACAAATGAGTTATTTATGTACCCCAAGCAACAACTAAAAGAACCATTTAAAGGATAGATATAATTCATACACTAAAAAAAATTATAAATTTATTTATTTAAATCAAACGCCAAACAGATAACTAATTTCAGAGTGGGAACATTACAGTGAATAAATATAAAAAAAACATAATAGAATGGAATCACAATAGAAGTTCATACATTAGAGTAATATAAAAACATTATTGCAGTTCTAGCAATAGAACTTCAGTAGAATAGTACAATAAGTGAAGGCTATACAGAGTGTTTGTTTGTAACTTACCCCCTAGACGTATCTTGAGACTGAATTGGAATATCGTTTTGAAATTTAGCACAAATGTTTTTTGTTTGGTGAAAGAAGATAAATTAAGTTTCACGATATATCCTAAAAATTTAAATAACTTTGCCTTGGTACCAATTGAGTGATGCTCCCGCTCGTTGCTCGCGGGCGGTAACAACAGTCCTTGACAAGTTCTTTGAGGAACGGTGGTTATGTCCCTAATGCCCGTGGGTTTCGCCGGCTCGATTTCCAGATCTAACGCCGTTAGCTTTTTCTTTGCGGCACTATAAAAGCTCTGGTTTATAAAACGCCAATAAAAAATGTTGAACAATTGCAGGAGCGAATCATTACAGCAGTAGCAGAGATTCGTCCTGAACAAATTCTCGAAGTTATTTTGTTTGTAGAAAAAAGAGTTCTAAAATGTTTGTAAGTAAATGGATAACAATTCTAACAATTTTTGTAAAATTTTCTTTTTATTAACTTCTGTTACTCTGTTAACTTCATTAAATAAAAACAATTCGAGAAACGTTAAAAAATGAATTCATTTTTTTTTAATTTTCTCAAAAGATATCAATTTTAGCCGCATAGCTTATACCTTTTTTACTAAGATCAAGATCAGTTCATGTAACGATATAAGAAAATATGGGGTGCTATTTAAAGAAATGAAGTTTTTTACATTTTAAGTTTATAAAATTTTCAGATACGTTTTAACTTAATTTTAAATTTTTTAATTTTTTTTTTACATTTTGATAACTTGTTACAGTGTTAAGAAGATGTGAAAGAATCATTAATTAGTATCTATTATTTTTGAAGATAACCGCAATAAACGGAGACTGATTTTTTTTTAAATTATGAGAATTCAGAAACAGTTGAGAGTCAAGGTAATTATACATACTTAACCATTTAATATCTTGGAGTTTATGAGATTCTCGGTGGCGCCTTCTAATTCCACAAGTAAAGCATAAACATGAGTTTTGAAGTTTCTGTATGCGTCGAACGTCAGTGGCGTCTAAACAGGGTCCGTAAACACTATCACAGTGATTGAATTGGGATAATACAAGTCGCATAATTTTTTTTAATATCATGGTCTAGAAAGTGGCGCTGTGTATATATCAATTTTGAAGATAACTATCCTTACTGTAATTTGCTTGTAATATGTTCTTTTCTATCAATTATAAGACCCAGACTTTTAGAATAAGTTTTAAATGGTATTATATCATTCCCAATACGCAAACTAAGATCATTGTAAATAGTATTTCTTATATTTTCAGTACAAGATAGTACGACACAGGATTTACTAGGATTAATCTTCAACAAATGGTTAACAGAAACGGTAAAAAGTGCATCTAAATCCTTGTTGATCAGCTGGTTGGATTCCTCTAAGTCGCTCAAGTTGAAGGAACTATATAATTGTGTATAATCAGCGTAAAAGTGCAATTTACAAAATTTTAATGATTCGCAGAAAGTTGACGTATAAACTGTGTACAAAATTGGACCTATGATACTCCCTTGAGGAACACCTGCTAAAACATTACGTGGTTCTGATGTGCTGTAGTCAAAGTAAATTTGCTGAAACCTGTCCGTTAGAAAAGAAGATAACAGTGTGCATGTACTGTCATTAAATCCAAGGAACTGCAACGTAGATATTAATATAGTATCATATCGAATGCTGTCTAAAAGTTATTTTGTGACATTCTACGAATATTCTTTCCTATTATTTGGGTTTTTACTACATGTATTATTATCCTCTTCAAAAACAAATCACCGAATCTACAAAATAATAGAATTATTGGAAAAAAGCCTCTGCGCCTGTGACGTTTACATCAAAGAAACAGTCAGAGGTTATGTTTTGCAAATAATATAAATCGGAAGAAACACAGAAATAATGTATTTTGCTGACGTTTCGGAAAGTAGTCTCTTTCCATTTTCAAAGCGTTTTTTGGAAGAATTCTTATTCTGTTGTGTATATCAAATACACAGCTTTAAGTTTCTGTTTATGTTATTTCCATAGATACTTACTCTTTACACAGAACACAGAACTGATGATATTTTCTTTTAGATAATGTTGAGTTTGTTAAGTTCTTCTTTTAATATTGGTAGCCAGGTTGTACAAATATCTACAGAACAATTCGATACGCACTTATTGAATGCCTTTCAATAGTCTAATAAAATTAAAATACTAATCTTAGTTTCATCGCTCGCTTTAATAATGTCATCTGTTATATCCAAGAGAGTTATAGCACAACTAACTATAACCCTGCCTAAACCCGTAATGTTTAGCTGGTAATATGTTATTGGTGTTTAAGTGTACTCTTATCTGTAATTCCATAACTTTTTCAAATATTTTTGACAAAATAATATATCAAGCTGTTTAATTAAATGAATACTACAGTTGGATATATCAAGGCGATTTCACAGTAGATTGTAATTTTTACGAAGGTTCTAGAAAAGCCTTGTGTGGGAGGGGGCTATACATTTAGAGACAAGGGACACAAACCCAATAGCCGCGTATAGTGGAAAAATCTCTCTCATAGTATTTTCCACTGCCACGACCGGCAATCGATCCCGGGACTTTTGGGTGAGAGGCAAGTGCGCTTACCTCTCAACCATCAATCATACCATACCAGTTCATTACATACATTAGGTACATTAGGAGGAGGAAGATAGATTGTTTCACAATTCCAACATGTTATATAGGGTATGTGAAAATTCAGTTGCTCTAAAATAAGAGGGCAATCAAACATGCTATGAATAATTTTGTAAAGAATTTTTTTGAATACATAAATCTTCTATTTTCTAAATTAGGCATGTTAGAGCTTTCCAACGTAACATTTTGCAGATATGCAGTTATCGAATACTTAACAAAACAGCGCTGAATATTCACAACATTACTTATGTGAATGTGTTGTTGTTAGATATGTTGAGAGGCGAGTGTTAGATAGGCACAAGTTTATGTAATTCTGTACAGTTTTGTAAACTTGTTCGTTTTCTATGGCACAATAGAATTATAAGTTATCGAAATATAAGAGGATCTCTACTTCAGTGCCAGCTACGATATCGTTTGTAAAATCAAGAAACATTAATTGGCCCAGTTCGGATCCCTTGGAGACTCCGCAAGGGGCCAAGACGTCAAACGTCTTGCAACAGGGTATTCCACATACTGTCTCCTATTTTTAAGATATCATAACGCAAATTTAATTAATTTTTCTTGTAGAATACCATGATCTAGGGGGTCAAAAACCAAACAACTGGGAAGGACATCGACAAATAGTTAGTTGGGTTTTGAAATCAAGAGGACGAAAGTGTATTGGTTGTATGATGCTTGGCCCAACTCTCCTCCCAGGGTTTGGCTTCCGAGAGGGAAAGGAAGCAGAAACAGAGTAATGCTTGGGAGGCATGTGTTTATCATTTATATAAAGTAATATTTTATAAACTTCACCAAAAATGAGTCCCGATGCCTCCACCATGTCACGTGTCCATTAAGGGAGCGACTTAGACATGTAATTGTACATTAACGTACATTGTAAAAATGTTTCATGCCTGGTAATTCGGTTTCGTCAAGTTGTTCAATTTTATCCAAATAGTCATAGATAAATACCTCTTTTCGCATTGACAATTTAAATTTTTCATCATCTAAATTAGAAATTATTTTTCTAAGGTCTTTAAAATTTTCCTCTATCACTCTAGAAACTAATTGATCTAGAGAGAAACCCATGAATCTAATGGAATCTATAAATTTGGATTTTAGGTTAGTTTCATTATCGTAAACCGTAAAAGTGATATATTTTTCCTTATTTACTGGCAGCAGAGTAACGTGATATCTCTGTCCAAGGTCTCTGATTATAAAATGTGCGTTATAGCCCCCGATATTGCGGAACACCACTGGAATTACGAAAAAAAATGTATAGTTTAAATTACATTTATTGTGTGTAAACCCTCTAAAATTTCCAATAAGGTGGCAAAGATCTCGAACGATTTTGTCAATATCATTAAATTCTTTCTGGCAAATTTTACATGTTTTACTAGCATCTTTTAAAGTAACTTCAGTACTCAGCTTGGAGGAGAGACAAATTTTGCAATAGTGTTTAATTCATCTGCAAACCAAGACATACAATCTGTTCCGCCGTTACTTTTGTAAACCGACCAATCGTCATTATAGTCACATTTAAAATAGTGCCCGGCACTGTATGCTCTATATTTTTGATATCCACAGGTTTTCGTTGATGGTTCTGATTCATGAAGATCTTTGTACTCAAACTGTTTATTTATGGCTCGTATATCATTGAAAGTTTCAAGAAAGGATTCGAGATCTGCATAAATAATAAAAGGTACCTTTTTCTTTATTATTATTTAACGTACAGCTCTTTTGAATTTTACAATCGTTTACTTTTTCATAATACACAGTATGATCATCTAATTTAATCTGTGAAAAGAGATAATTTTGACATCTATCGCAAAAATATGAATAAAATCGATAACCTACATAAAACAGGTATATTTGCAATTTTTACCCCCTTGGTAGGGGAGTAGGTCATGCGTTATTGGGTCAAGCGTCATACACCCAGAAAAGATTTCTTCTCTTAATTTCAGAACCTAACTATCTACTTTTCAAAGTTCCTCCCAGCCATTATTCTATAATGCACTAGGTAGTTCAAATAAATTTGGAACTATAATTACTTCATGATAATATTTATGTATCATTAGGTGCCCATTTTCATTAAAGTGGAGCCCTAAACATCAGGGTCTGGAGCACTACGAGTCAAATCCTTCTTTCAAGGTTGTATTATCATCATTATAAACGTCGGGACGATTCATTTCATCCTCCACGTCGTAGCGGAGCCTTAAATACGGAGGCCCAATTTAGGGAGGGGAGTCCGGTCACAAGTATCGCTATACCTACTAACAATTTATCTAAATCTCTCAATTTTATTCTCTGTTGCTGCACCGGCATCAGTCGGCAGACAAATCTATCGCATGTCACTCCAGTTTAGCGTAGATGGTTCCCATACGCATGTTCCAGAAGTATTTTCACTACTGAAAAAACTTTCCGGAATTTATTGGGTTTAACACTGTACGATTTTATCTACACACAATCCATCCGGTATAAGACATTTACTTTGATTATCTTTCATGAATACGTCTATGATTAATAACGCATCTGGAAGTGATTTATCTCACAGCGCAGTAAAACAAGTTAACGATCGTTAACTCTTTGGTAGCAATCTTTTCATTAATAGCTAATTGCAATTTTAACTGCCTGACATATTTCCAATCCACTTGAGACATAAAAGAGTCAAGCCCTGCAGATTATCCGGCATGTTAAAATTGGCGTAGAATAGAAATATGCGAGTGCCGGGATAGCAAAGATGAGTTGGGCTAACACGCACTAAGTTTATGTCGTTTATGCGAATGTCATTATAAGTACTATAATCCAGAAAGGCATTATGCTGGTGTGGCACGTGCGACAGATTGGGTATGAGGATAACGTAGTAATACCTAATGCCATTCGGATCCGAATATTGAACGATGGTAAATTATCCTGCGCTTTTTTCCAATAATGTAACGCTGGGACCCAGATTTAGAATATACCTATCAATTTTAGTAAGGTAGTTAACCCGAATAATCCAACTGACATTTGGGATATTGGACAACACGTGCATATTTTCATTAACGATAATAATCTTTGTATAGGTCCTTTAGATCAATATACATGAAGGGCGAAATGCGATTTTAACTCCGTCATATAACTTAATCATATAATGGATATGTCCAGTTGATATCGAGCATAGTAACAGACGTTCAAAACTGTTTCTCTAGGAACGATTATCTAGGGGCCGTATTTTTAGATATTATGGGTACCTATATATAATAATAATAATAATAATAATAATGTTTATTTTTCCATAATTTTCAATAATTTTTACAATAGCAATTTTTGTGTAAGGTATACTTATGCAAACACGATTTCAAATAAAATATAAATAAATAAAATAAACATTTCTTGGTTACTCACTGAAGTATTCAACAAATACTTGTTTGTGAGATAAGCTGTTAATACATCAATATAAGTACGTAGCTGCAGTATTTGAGCAGTAATTGATATATAAACATATACATATATTCACATTATACATTTATATTCCTATATACACATATTACATATTACAGTATAATAGTAGTATCTGAACGTACCGGATATGATATTATTTATTTAATATGTCATGGAGGGCTTCTCTATCATACATTAACAACCATAGTTTTAATTTAGTTAAAGAGAAGATAAACTATAAAGTTGTCTTATATCTAATAATTTGCTTTCCAAGAATAATAAGTTTGAAGGGTAAGTACTTTTTTTGTTAAATATGATTTTTATAAATCTCTTTTGTATGACTTCCAAATTTTTTAAGTGATTTTTACTTATTCCTCCCCATCCTATAATACCGTATCCAAGCTGTGACTCAACCAGAGAGTGATACATGATTTTTAGTTGGCCTATTTTTAAAAATTGCTTGAGATATTTAAATCTGGCTAATAGATACCTTGTTTTATTTATAATATTTGTAACTTGCAGATTATAGATAAGCATCTAAACTTGCAGATCCCACTTTAGATGCTTATCTATAATTATGCCAAGATATTTAGATGAATCCGATTCTTCTATATAAGTACTGGTGTTTATATATAAGTTTCCCATTTTGGGTAATTTGTTGGAATATGAGGTAAAAGGCAGATATTTTGTTTTTTTGCAATTTAGTGTTAATGTATTAAAATCAAACCAGTTTTTTATATTTTTAAAATCTCTTTCAGCTTTTGATTTTAGTTCCTCCAACGTGTCAGCAGAATAAAAAATGACTGTATCGTCAGCGAAGCTTAATATATTTCCAGAAGTTTGTAGTGTTAATAAATTATTGAGGTATAAAATAAATAGAATAGGTCCCAAAACTGTACCTTGCGGAACACCATAATTTATTTTTCTTGGGTTACTAATGTTTTCTGCTATTCTAACATACTGACTTCTATTAGACGAGTAACTTTTTATTAGATTAAAAGCATTTCCTCTAATACCGTAGCTTTCAATTTTCTTTAATAATTTTTTGTGACACACTGTATCAAATGCTTTTGCTAAGTCAACAAATATACTTAATGCAGGTTTACTTTCGTCGGTATGACTTGTTGATCCTAAGAAACTCAACTTGCGCCAAATGGTACATATTATAGTCGGTAGATTTTGCTGTGATGTTCCTATTTTTATTAATGCCGATAATTGCATTGGGTTAATAATTTAGGGATACGCTATTGTTCGCCTTTTTAATGACAGGATCTACCCGAAAGTGTTTGTATATAACAGGATGCTCGTTAGTCATAAATTAAATATTGATGTGGGAGGGCTAACGAAAATGGGTACGCAGTGTTTAATGCAGGATATTATTTGGTTCTTTAGTAAATTTATTTTCTTTAATGATCTAAATACTTCTATTTTAGAAAATTATGTTAAGGGCAAACTGAAGCTATTGCTGATATCTTCGCAAAGGTGATGTTTATCTTCATTATTATAAAGTTTCAAGTAAGTGGTTTGAAAGAAGATAGCACGGGCATTGACAGTATGTTAGTGGTTTGTATGCTGAATATCATTATGTGTAATATTATCGAGAATAGATCTGCTTCCTCTTTTATGTTAATATAAAACACACATTTTTCGGATCTCTATATTTTCAGTAGATAATTTCATACAACTGCTTTAACTCATCTTAAGTCATTAAATTCCATAATTATTATTATTTTTCGTTTGTTTAAACATTTTTCGAAAGAATGCTTCTTTTATATCTCGTTCTACGTAGCTTATGTACTGTGGTGCATATTTAGGTTATCTGAGAACGTATTCAGATACAGTCTTATCAAATATTTCTATCAATTTTGAGTAAACCTCAGAACACACAATGTTAATATTGTTTAGTTCGTTTAGAAAAGATTAATAAGATTTAAATAAAATGTCGTATAGTTGCAGATAGTCTGCTTTTTTAAAAGCGCAGATTTTTGTTCAATGGAGTAAGATATTTTCAGAAGGGGAACTATTTATTGTTATTGAGATATCCAAAGGTGGATGGTGTATATCTTAGCTCAGTGGACATTCTAGGGATCTTCTAACATACCAACTTTTGCTTGATGAGATTAATGTAACATTATTGACATTTAAAACAGTATTAAATTGTCCTATGATGTCAAGACACTCTAAAATCTATCGCAGAGAGTTCCCAGGGGTGTTTGAAACAATATTTATATTATTTTATTCTAGAATATTAAAATCTCATATACAAAGTGAGGCAATAGTGCGTCAGATCTCGATATTTTGAGTTCTACAATAGCAAGAAATTTTTTAAAAAATTGTAAGTAAACTAGATAAAAAAATCTATAACTGAAAATTATTTTCGAATATATAGGGCGAGCCAAGACGAAATTACAGGAGCAAGTGCTTTTTTTAATGGAATGCTATGTATATCAGTAAATCTTTTTAAGTCTCTTTCTAAGCTCTGTTCATTCCTATATTAGCATTGAATATCTCCCAACCACTTGGATGTAATGAATTTTTTTTTGTTGAAATAATGCAATCTACAGATGGATATTAAAAAAAATCACCACAGTCACAATTAGGGGTTTAAGAAAAACTTATGTGAATACCAGTTACGAGACACCTAATTAATGTTTTTGAATCATTTTCATTTCCTAAAAATGTACAGGGTGGCTAAACATTATTTTTCAATTAAGAACATTTTAAATGATTTCCTCAGTTTTTTTCCAATGGAACACCCTATATATTTTTCGACGATGTGATGTAGATATGAAAAACGAACATTTTTTGTAAGTACTTCCCTATTTTCGTTTTATAAAAAAATAAGTGTCAAATTCAAGAATAAACTTAAAAAGGAGGTTCCTCAAATATTTCATTAGAAACATTTATAATAGGTGTTCGACATGTTGTCCATTTTGATTGACACACGTCTTTATGTAATTTTGAACTGAGGCCATTTAGTGGGGGCATTTCTTCCAATCCATTGAAATGAGTAAATAGTATTTAACCGGTCCTTTACTGTAATATTTTTTGTACATTTTTTGCTGTTTTCGTTATTCGACAAGCAATAAAACCTCAGTTTGGTATAAATTGTCGTGTACAAAGGAGCATTTATCACACTTATCGGTCGTTATAATTTGCATTGAATTTAAAATATTTGGAATTTTACACTATGAATTTTAATATAGCGGAACTTAGTAGAGATGACTTTTGTTTGGGCGAGTCAGACAACAATTGTTTACTTGCCAATAGAATCACCAACGCTATCCTGAAAGAAGGATTCCTGATGTTGGCAGCTTCCAAAACCTTCTCGATAGATTTCTGGAAACTGGAAATGTCGAATATTAAAAAAAGTGAAAGAATAAAACGTGTTGTGAACGATGAAAATGAGTTTTCTGTGATCCTTTCAGCGGTTGAGCATCCCAATGTTAGTTATAGAGAAGTGAGTATTAGTAGGAATAAGTAGACGGTCTGTGGGTCGAACCTTAAAAACAAATAAGTTGCATGCATATCATATTCAAATGCACCAGGAGTTATCTGATGACGATTTTCAAAAGCGCCTACAATTTTGTAATTGGGCCAGAGGTGAAATGCAACACGATGTCAACTTTTTTAATACTGTTTTATTAAGTGATGAGGCAACTTTTCATAAAAATGGATTTGTTAATAGGCACAATTTCCATTATTATGCTTCGGAGAATCCCCACTTTTTTATGCAAGTTGATAACCAACAAAGATGGCCTATAAACGTTTGGGGAGAAATTATTGGAGAACATGTAATAGGGCCACATTTCTTTGATGGTACATTGACTGGAGTTATTTATCTTCATTTTTTGGAAACTGTCTGCCACAATTATTAGTAAATCTCCCTGAAAGAATTCGAAATAGGATGTGGTTTCAGCAAGATGGTGCTCCACCACATTATTTAAATGCAGTTAGAGACCACTTAAATAATACCTACCCTATTCAATGGATTGGAATAAATGACCCACTAAATGTCCTGCTAGATCCCTAGATCTTACAAAAATAGATTTCTTTTTATGGGGATACGTGAAGGAAATTGTTTATAGAGACACACCAACAAAGTACTAAATATGAAGGAAAGAATTATTGCCTTTACATCTATCACAACGGCAGTTTTAGGAACAGTGGTAACCTTATTTCAAAAGCGCATAGAAATGTGTGTCAATCAAAATGGGCAACATGTGGAACATTTATTATAATTTTTTTTAATGAGTTATTTGAAGAAACCTCCTTTTTTAAGTTTATTTTTGAATTTTGTAATTATTGCTCAACAAAACGAAAATGGTTACAATTAGCCCTAGGGAAGTACTTATAAAAATGTTCATTTTTCATTTCTACATCACATCGTCGAAAAATATACAGGATGTTCCATTTGAAAAAATTGAGAAAATTCAATTTAAAATGTTCTTAATTGAAAAAAAATTTTTGGCCACCCTGTACATTTTTAGGAAATGGAAATAATTCTTAGATGTCTCGTAACTGGTATTTACATAAGTTTTTCTCAAAACCCATAATTGTGACTGTGGTGATTTTTTTAATATCCATCTGCAGATTACATTATTTCAACAAAAAAATTCATTTATATCTAAGTGGTTGGGAGATATTCAATGCTAATATAGGAATGAATAGAGCCTAGAAAGAGGCTTCAAAAAATGTACTGATATACATAGGATTCTGTTTAATAAAAGGGCAGTTGGTCCTGTGATTTCGTCTGGGCTCGACCTGTATGTTCGAAAATAATTTTCAGTTATAAACTTTTTTATCTAGTTTACTTGCAATTTTTTAAAAAATTTCTAGCTATCGTAAAACTCGAGATATCGAGATCCGACGCACTATTCCCATCCTGTAAAATAAATAACGTCAATTAAATATTTTAGTTATTCAATCATTTCAAATAGAACTACATAGAGATATAGTGATGTTGGACAACAGAATACATTTAATTTTGTAATATTTCTAGAACCAAATAAATATATTTTTTAAATATTTTCAAAAACTATAACAATATTCAGGACAAAACTTTAATTTTAATTACGTAAATTACTTTATGTTTGGAAAAAAAAAATAAACAAAAAGTACACAAATACAGTCAATTTCATTGTTAACTCAAAATTTATAGGCTGGAGAAAGGCAAATCAAAGGACATATATTTCTCTTTTGTTCCTTTCATGTGAATGACTGATTTTCTCAATTATTGCAAACATTTTTCCGCTATCCTACACCCATCAATTTTATTTGTACCTATTCTTTGTAACGTCAGCTTGTTACGCGAAAAATATGTAACGATAAACGACCCTGTTTGTCTCTTTGAAAGCATTTGGAAACTAGAGTGCACCTGAAATATTCCTTTGTATGAGCCAATTAGTTTTAAAATAATTGCGTTCGTCCCAGTTTGAGGCGTTCATTTTACATCTCAACTGCGAGGGTAAGATTAAACATACCCCAGTAAGTGACTGATTATGAACTAACTTGTAAGTATTGATTTAATAATCATTATAAGTGGGCAAAGCGATTATGGGGCGGTGTAGGATATAAAATTTTATGGAAAGTCATTTAGAAACACCGCAAAAATATTTAATTACGCCTTTTCGTGATTAATGATTATAGGCGCTCGATGCTTTAAAAGTTTAAAGAGATACTATACAGGATGACTTCTAGGTTAGGCGCAAACTTCTAGGAAATTATTTGCATTACAGATGAATTGATGAAATATTAACTCTTGTAAATAAAATATACTGTTGGTTGTACTTGGTTATTTTAGCAAACTACTTTAAAAAAATTTGCAAATGTCGCGTCAGTATTAAAAATTAATTTAGTTATTCATACTTATATCGTCTGTCTATTACGAGGATCACACCAATTATCTCGCTTAATTTAATTTAATAATAATTCATTGTCCAAAAGACCATACAGAAACGTATAGGACTAGTCACAAATAAAAGCCATGGCTTCAATAGCAATGGCTGCAGAAGCTTAATAATTACATACAAAAAACATATAAAATACAAAAATTACACAATAAAATTAAAAATCATTTAGATTCTACACATTTAAATACTCTTCAACAGAATAGAAACCCATATCACTTAAATAATTAACCATTTCTCTTTTGAATGAGTTCACATTATTTATGTTTTTAATACAGTTTGGAATTTTGTTGTAAAGTTTAATTCCCATATAATTCGGACTTTCCTCAAACTTAGATAAATTATGTAGTGGCGTATTCAAATAATTCCTTTCACGACTACTGTATGTATGGTTAAAATTGTTTGTTGGAAATGCATTTAAATTTTTCTTAATATAAAGAGCTATTTCTAAGATATAAATACATGCCAGAGTTAATATATGAAAATCTTTAAAAATATTTCGACAAGATGAGTATTTAGAAACACCAGCTATATACCGAACTGCTTTCTTTTGAAGCCTAAAAATTCTGTCAAAGTGAGGAGAACATCCCCAAAATATAATCCCATATGATGCTCTAGATACAAAATGTGCATAATAATATGACATAACCGTGGACCTACCAGAGATCTGTGTTAATCTATATAATGCATAACAAACAGGAGAAAGTTTTTTTGCCGTTGAATCTATTTAAGGTTTCCAATTGAGTGCATTGTCTATGTATACGCCAAGAAATTTTGTCGATGGTACTTGTTCCACTGATTTTCCATTAACTTTTATGAGATGACTTTCATTGTACGTAGAAGTTCTTGGTAAAAACATTATAAAAACAGTTTTAGAGATATTCAGAAATAATTTATCTGCTTCAAAATAATTTGAAAATTTTGTTATGTTAGTACGCGCACTATTTATAACTTCAGAAAAAGTATTCTTATAGCATAGATACGAATTGTCATCTGCGAACATAATTAAAAAATCTTCAAAAAAATTTGGTAAGTCATTCACATAAAATAAGAAAAGCAGTGGTCCGAGGACCGATCCTTGTGGAACTCCAAAATTTAATTCTAATTTGTCTGATTTCACCCCATTTACCTCAACCACTTGCATTCTACTCGATAGGTAAGACAATAACCAATCATTAACTTTTCCCCTTAATCCATACTTTGCAAGCTTTTCTATAAGTATTTTATGATTTATTAAATCAAAAGCTTTGCTTAGATCCATGAATATACCAACACATCTATCGTTTTTATCCAGGTGGTTGTATAATTTATTCAAAAACGACATTATAGCAGTTTCGGTTGAACGGCTTTTTCTAAAACCATGTTGCGAATTTGAAAGAATTTTATGCTTTATTGCAAATGTGACAATTCTGTTAAAAACAATTCTTTCTATTATTTTAGAAATAGTTGATAAGATTGCAACTGGTCTATAGTTTTCAGGTAATGTGTTGTCCCCTTTTTTATACAAAGGAAAAACTTTTGCAGTTTTTAAGACGGAGGGAAAATGACCTTCAGCTAGAGAAAGATTAATTAAAAGCGTAAGAGGAGCTACTATATACGCAACAGATTTTTTAACTAGATTTGAACTTAAATTATCTACACCGGAGGAATTGCTGTTTTTCAAGTTTGTTATTATGTTGAAAGTCTCTGATTCAGTAACGGGTTCTAAAAACAAAGTAGGATATTCTTGAAGTGGTATGAAATAATTTTTTAAATTGTCATCTAATTTTTTGTTCAGTTTGGCAGGTAAATCGGTGAAGTATTTATTTAAATGTTGTGCTATAATATAAGGGTCATTAATTAAATTCTTTTCAATTTTAATATTATCAACACTATTTTTTGTTTGCTTGTTAGTTACAGTATTATTTATTATTGACCAAACTGTTTTCGATTTATTGGTAGAATGAAAATAAGTTAAATCGTTGTGAAGTTTTTTAGCTGATACTATAACTTTTTTGTATATTTTTTTATAATTCTTATAAAAAGTAATATCATCTGGATCGTTTGTTTGGGACATGACTTGGTGTAAAATTTTTAGTTTTTGAGCTGACACTTTTATACCCGGTGTTACCCACCCTTTGTTTCCATGCATTTTATGGATATTTACTTTAGTTAGAGGAAAACACAAGTTGTTGTAATAAATTAGGGTATTTACAAAATTAGTAAATCCTTCTTCTGGCGTTATTGCATTATATACTTTACTCCATGATTCATTACTTACATGGTTAAAAAAGCTTGTATAGTTTATATCATTATATAGTCGGGTGTCTCTATACTCACATTTACTATTTATGGCAGTTGAAAAGTCTAATTCAAGAATTTGCGATGTATGATCAGATAAACCATCATTGAGAACTTTACATGTTAAGTGGAAAGAATTACAGAAGTTAGTACACATGTAATCAATACAAGTAGAAGACTGACGTGGTATCCTTGTGGGCTCATTTATAGTCATATTAACATTGTAAATCTGTAACAAATCACACAAATCTTTTTTTGTAGGACAATCCGAAAGGTAGTCAATATTTAGGTCTCCACATAAAATAACTTTATCAATGTTTTGACAAATTTTATTCAAAACATTATCTAGTGACAATAAGAAATCATTTATACTACTTTGTGGTGGTCTATATATCGATAATATTTTAAAAGTATATTGATACAGTTTTAATTCAATACCAACTAGCTCAATAACTTTTTCAATTGAGGATTCTAGAACGTAAGATAATTTTTTAATTTTAAATCTTTCATCATCTCTACAGAAAATGACTACACCACCATTTTTATATTCCTTCCTACAAAAAATTGACACTCTCTTAAACCCGTTTATCTTTATAGCATCAAATTCTGTTGGCGTAAGCCAGTGTTCTGTTAGGCAAACAATATCAATATTCTGCAAATTTAAGTAAATCTCTAATTCCTCAATTTTATTCTTAATAATCTATCTAATCTATATAATCTATCTAATATCTATTATGGAAGAATAACGTTTTAAAAACAATTATCCCATCTTTTGTGAGCTATATTACAAAAATCCGATAAATAGGAAAACCACAAACGGGTATAGATTCCTTATTTGAAGAGATACGAAAAAAGTTAAAAGGATACATAAAAATACAAGTACAAAATGAACATCCAAAAAACGAAAAACTATGCATAACAGCTCTACCCACTACCAAACTGAAAAGAAAATGTGTGTAGTTATTTTTCTAACTATAAATGCTCGAGCTCAAATTGTGCACCATGCATTCTAATATACAATTATGCAGACCTCACGCATGGAGCATTCAGAAGTAACTGCCTCATGCGTTTCTAATTCTGGTCTTTATGTCCTTAATAATTTCAGGGGCAGTTTGAAATACTTCGTCTTTAATGTAATCCCAGACGAAGAAAATTCAAGGAATTAATATCCAGTGTTCGAGCTGGCCATAGAACGGGTCCATATGTATCTATCCAGGTATCTGGTATAACCTGATTTAAATAATTTGTACATATTACAGCAGTGTGAGGTGGAGCCCCATCTTGTTGAAAATATGGATAAGTTAATCTTTCTGTCACTGTTAATTCATAAAGAATATCTTGAAATTCGTTTTGCTGGAAATTAAGGTATCTGCGAGCGGTTAATTTGTCATCATAAAAATAAGGTCCAATTACTTTGATCCCTAAAAGACTCACCCAAACATTCGTATAAAATCTTTCATGAAAAGCAGTCTCTCTGCACCAATGTGTATTTTCTCGTGTCCACTTATAATGCATATTTCTATTAAAAAATTCATTATTAGAAAAATTTTATTCATCCGATCAAAGAATTTTGCTACATATCAGCGGGTCATTCCTTTATTCATTTAACTACCATCTAGAAAATCTTACTCTCCTCGGCTTATCTCCCTCACTTAAATGTTGAATTTTCTTCATTTTGTAACATCGAAATCCGTTTTTTTAAATATTTTTATTGCATTGTCTTTTTTATGTGACAATTTTTCTGAATTTGTCTCAAGGGGGTTTCTTCATTTTAGTTAACATACTTCAATATTCTATTCACTTTTCTTACATTATCCGCAACAAACCCTCAACTTGTTACATGGCCTATGTCCATTTAACAATTTTATATAATAACTGGTATTTCGTTTATATTTGGCACGATCTGTATAGCACTTTGATTGAGTGTTTGTAAGTGAGACTGTTTTCAACTATCAGAATTTTCCTTCTATAACTGCTAAGTCATTTCACATTGTTTTATGCACATATTTTTATATCTTAGGAACTCAGCCATGTGTTTTTTAACACTATTATGTATCTCCATTCTCTGATAGCACCTCAGAAAACAATTGTCGATTTCAAATCTACAAAACATTTATTTACATCCATATACCTATTAGTTTACTATGTGAGTACATCTGGTTATCTTGCTTACCTTTCTAATTAACCTGTTATATAGTATAGCCTATAAAATGTAACATATTTGCTAAATTCTTACAAAACGCTTTGTATACGTTTTACTATTTATTACGACAGTTCGTTAGTAGGTTGCAATTGGCAATAAATGTCATTATTTACCCATACTCGCTTATATAGAGTTATAGATTCCTTTATCAATTATATACCTACCACTATTTTAGTTATAAGTAAAGAAAATATACCTAAGACCTGCAGGTTGTGCGCTTGCTCACCAATTGTCAGATGGCGATACCTGTACCATTTTCTACATTTTACAGCTTTCCGTTTAATTAGTAAAAGTAGATTTTTCAAGTTTGTGTATTGGTATTATTTTGCAGAAAGTGGAATAAAAAAGTATACCTTATAAATTAAATTCACCAAGAATTCATTTGCCTGCTGCTATTGAACTGATTCAAACCTATACAAACTTAACTGTGTGAGTCAGTAATTCATATTACATTTTTGAATCCACGTTAACAACTATTTAATAACCAGGTAAATGTCATTTATTTGTAATTTAAAATTTCAGTAATTTTCAATTTTTGTCTTTCATGTAATTTCAATTTTTTTTAAATAAATTTAAATTCAAATTTAATTTTTTTTATTTTAATTACTTAAAATACTATATGTACCACATGGTTATATATTTTTTTTCTTTTTCATTTTTTTTTTGGCAATTTATAGTTTGCGAATCATCTTCTTCAAACTTGAAATTCAGCTTTATATATTTTATGTTTATGCTTTGTATTTAAGTTTTATATTTTTTATATTGAAAATACAGCTATATATCAAAAAAATTTGAGCTTCTTAAGAATTTATAGTAATTATAAATTTATATTCTACGTTAAAGGAATATTATTTCTTTAGATTAAAATCTATAACCAGTCCTTTTACATTCACGTTATTTGTTACGAAAATTTGCATCTACATTTGCGTTCATTGAGTTTTCAAAACCATAGAGTTGGACAATATTTCTTCAGTCTTCAAACTTCATTTCATTCGAGAAATGTAAACTAAATTGCCAAGAAAATCCTTAGTTTGCAAGAGACAATTGTGGGCCTGAATTGCCGTTCCACAACTCTTCACCGTCAACGATACTCAATCCAGGAATCTACGAAACTGGTATAATATTGTAATTGATTTTTTAGTATTAATAGTTTTTTGTTTGCTGATATTATTAAATAACTTAAAATCTCACATTTCACATTATACAATTAATTTATTTATTCACGTAATATATTTGATCATTCATTTTACCCAATCTTTTTGTTTCTCTTACCAACAATTTCAGTCTGGTCTATAGGAGACTGGTTATTCGAGGAAAAGAGACAACTCTACTAATTTTCACTATAGATAGTGCCCAATTAACATCAATTTCTCTTTGTCTCCTTTTCTTGAACTAATCAAAAATCTGTCATTTATACTGCACATTCGAAAAGGGTAAGTTTCACTCTTACGAATACTCCGGATCTACGACTCTTTGCTCCGACTTAAATCTGCTAGTCGTCCACATATGTTGCCACAATCGTTTCCCAAAAATATATAATAAGGGAAAGGAGGTAACAGCCTTACTACTTTTTTGAAAATGAACCGATTTTGAACGAACTTCCTAAACATAGTTCGATTTGGCTGCGGAGCATCTGAAAATCTATCTCCGTAAACTGTGACTGCCATCTCAGCATCAAAATTGCACTGACAATAAATGCTAATCATATCGAGTTTGTTATTATTGGTGTACACCATAATTACTGACATAAAACTTGCCTTAGAACTCGTCAACGCAACATACAGCATACAACATGTTAACAATTTGTTAATAACTGTACACATTGTTTTTCAGTAATCATGGTATAGCTGTTATTTATGATTCTATGATATGAATTGTGGTTTTCGTAAAATATTAAGTATTGACACTATCAGTTAAAATAAAAATAAATGGAGTTAAAGGTGTCATGGCCCAGTTTGATATTTATTCTTTTCATTTTTGCAGAAGAGCGTATGTCAAAGTCTACTGCGTTTATATTATGGCCTGTTAGGAGACGGTGTTGGGCAAGTGATGATGTGGGATCGGATTTTCTAACTGCAAGACGATGTTCATATATTCTATTTCTAATCCGTCTATTGGTTTGTCCAATGTAGGTTTGGGGACAGTTTGAGTAAGGTGTTTCGTGTACACCGTGGGAATCATTAGGTATTTGGTCTTTTGGGGTTATGATTAAATTGGAAATTGTTTAGTGTGTTGTGAATATGGTTTTTATGTTGTTGGATTTCAGAACTTTTGAAATTTTCTCTGACACCTTTGATGTAGGGTAGGAATGCCTTTTGCTGAGGAGGAGTTTCTATCTGTTGAATTTGCGAAGGATTTCGTTGTTTGTATATGGATCGCGTAATATGTCCTTTGTCGTAACCGTTTTGTAGAAGTGCCTCTTCTAATGTTTGTAGTTCGGATTGTCTGTTGTGATTGTCTGTTAGTCCGAGAGATCTGGTTACAAGAGTGTTGACAACGGAATTTATTGCTTACTTGTAATCCTTTGCTCCAGTATCTTTTCTACAATTTTAGCTATGCTTGATATTAAAGAAATAGGCCTACAATTTATTATCTCAAGTTTCTCACCGCTTTTGTAAAGAGATTTTATAATACCAGTTTTCAGTGATTTTGGGAAACATTTATTAAAAATGTTAGTTGTTTAGATATTTCTTTTGCTACTTCCTTTATTACTTCTGACCTGATATTGTCAAAACCAGACGTTTCCTTAGATTGTAACTCCTTTATAATTTTTAAGACTTCCATTTCATTAGTTTAGTGTAAGTACATGTTGCAAGTAATGTTTTCTTAACCGCCTCTCAAGTTACCGAAGTAACCCCCTGGAAGATCTCAAGGATCTTGTGCTAGGCAAAGAGAGACGAGGTCCTACAGTTTATTGTGGACTCCCAACCACTCTTGGGGCAATTTTTTTAATGAAAAATTGTTTCGCCTTGCGGGAATCGAACCTACTTCGCTAGGCAACTCAGTTTGCTAGCCAGTCGCTTTAACACACTGAGCTACCATTCCCCAACGAGTCGTACACATCAATCAATTTGTTTTTCACGGCCAAGGACATAAAAATATTTACATTCGGATAATCATAAGTATTACACATAAAAATGACGAGAACATTATAATTTAGGTATAAACTTTAACTTTTTGGAATAATCTGCGAAGAATCGATCCAGAAGTTTCACAATACTCAATTTTTATATGTTCAGTATATTATGTATACATTTTCAATAATGCATGGGCCTATGCGTTCTTTATAGGGCAATAACGAGAAAAATAATATCGTCCGATGTTTCCCTTTAAAATGCGAATAAAACGGACAGGATAACTTCGTTTAATAAATAATATTCAGCCGAATAAATCGACAATCCCGCATTTATATTTATAAAATGGACAATGATGTTTAGGTTGGCAGCTGCGAAAGAAAAATAAGTTAGGTTGATGGGCTCTGAAATGGTGATTGTTCAGGGCGCGGGTTTCTTTGATGATAAAGTGCAGAAATAACATAACGCATGGAGCAATATCGAAAATGTAGTCGATTGGAATAAGAATAGAATATTGAATGAGCGCTGCTGCGATGTACATTCAGAAGAACAACGGCTTGCATCAGCTTGCTCGATCAAGTGTACCGGATCCTTTTGCAATATGTGTAATATCGGAATGATGCGGCAGCACAGCTCCATTCGTCGGACAGTATCAATTCTCCTTATCCTTTTTTTATATCCTTGCGGATTATTGTTTATCCTATATTCGACGTCAAAAATATGGCTTATTCTGTAGCTTTACAAATGGAAACTTCGAAATGTGAAATGCTGTGATTTTTATAATATAAAAGAGCAAATCTAGTAAATATGAGAGATTTGAGGAAGATGGCATTAAGAAATCGTCGCTCATCTCATAAGTCATGTGAAAATAGCGGTTTGGCTTTACGATATATCACCGGTTATACTCTTTTCAGATAACTTAAAGATAATCTTAAATAATTTGATTTATTGCATTTCGTTTAGGATTTCTGAGGGCAATAATATTTTAGGGTAAATAATTATGATGAAATAATTGTTATAAAAAAATTTAATAACAATAATCCAATATTATCAAAAATCTTAGAAAAAAATCTAGGAACACAATTAAGATCTCATATCAACAAATTCAAAATATTACTAATTAACCAGACCGGGTTCAGATCAGGTTATTCTTGCGTTATAGTTCTGACTTCTGTACCCGATGATATCATTCGTTCTGTGGATGATCATGATCATGCACATTTACCCTTTTAGACTACTCTAAAGCTTTTGATTTATTGAACCATGAAATACTTCTCGCAATTTTGCATTTCGTAGGGTTTGGCGACACTATCTGTTCTTTAATGGCCTCGTACCTTTCGGGAAGATATCAACAAGTTTCACTGAGTAGTCCATAGTCCAATGTAGAAATGGTAACCCAAGGTGTCCACAGGGCCCCTAATGTACACTATCTACACATATATTTTCATAAATACTTAAAGCACTGCAGCTACCATCTTTATGCTGATGATACCCAGTTGTACTATTAATTTGAAATATCTGATGTGAGAGAAACTAATGAAAAAATCAATCATAACATAAATATGATTTCAGCAGTTTCTACCTACCACCTTCTCAATATCAACGTAAAGAAATCCTGTGCTGTTTTATTTGGTAGTGATAGCCTAAAGTATACTGCATTAAATAATATAAAGCTTTAATTGGGAAATGATAGCATACCTTTCAGCGAATCCTGCAAGAGTTTAAGGCTGATTATTAATAATAACAATAATAATAAGTTTATTTGCGAAGGAAAATACTAATATAGATTTGTAAATAAACTAGCTACTTCATAGAAGTGCAGAACAAGCACTGTGCATGAAGATAGGAAACATTCTAAAACAGTTTATATAACAATAGAAATAGAAAAAGTAAAATGTTATAATTTAATTAAATTTATTATTAATCCTAAAAATTTAAACATAAAATTTTAAACCTAAAATTAAAGCCGGCGGGTAATGCAGTCATAAATACAAATTAATAATTTTGTAGACAAGAAATACATCATTTAATTTGACATCTAAAATGAAACGGAGACCTAAAATAACGTACTGAGATACTGTTGGATTGATGATTTGATGTATTACATCCCTAGCTGTTTCTAGAATGTATTGTTTAATTTTGACCTTTGCGCTGTATAAAGAAGATATGTTCTTAATATTATTTGGTATCGTGTTGTAAGCTCGTGGACTTAGGTATGTAAAACATCTTTGCCCACATGTTAAATTCGTTTTAAGAATTCTTCGGTGATTATTTAAATTTCCTCTGGTTCTTTGAATACCTCTGTTTTCTTGTCCTTTTGGATTCAGCTGAAGTAAAACGCATTGGAAATAGAATAATGTCCATTACACTGGTCTTTTTAAAATGGCAATTTGTGGGGTAGTTGAGTTGCTTGTTTAATATAATTTTTAGTAGTCTTTTTTGCAATGTATCTAAATGTTTTAACTGAGAATCGAGTACTCCTCCCCAGCCTAGAATACCATACATTAGGTGGGATTCGACAAATGAATGGTATATTATTTTAATTTGTTTATAATGAAGAACTTCTTTTAAATATTTAAATCTGTATACTAGTTTTCTTATTTTCTTTGATACATAATTAATATGTAGGTCCCACTTCATTTTACAATCTATAATTATGCCTAAGAATTTAATGTCTTTTGCTGGTTCTATTCCTAATTTATCATTAATGACAAGTTCGTTAAATGGAGGGGCCGATTTTTTATTTGGATAAAAAGGTAAATAATTTGTTTTAGATATATTTAAGGTTAATAACTTACTATCAAAATAATCTTTAATTTTTTTCAGGTCATTTTCAACTTTAGTTTTCAGGTTGTCCCAGTTAGAATCTTTATAGGAAAAAAAATAGTATCATCAGCGTAGCTTATTATTGAGCCACAGGTTTGTAAATCAAACAAGGAGTTAATGTATATAATGAATAGTATAAGCCCTAGCACTGTTCCTTGCGGTACACCATATTCTAAAGTGGCAGACCTACTTCTTATTGAGTTTATTTCTGTGTATTGTACACTATTTATGAGGTAAGATTTTAACAGTTTTAGACTATTATTTCTAAAACCTAAGTTATTTAATGTCTCTATAAGTTGAGTATAGCATACCGTGTCAAAAGCTTTTTTTAGATCAATGAAAACAGCTAAGCTTTTATCTCTGTTGTCTAAGGTACAGTAGATCTCGCCTACAAGGCTTGAAATTGCCTTTTGTGTACTCATACCTTTTCTGAAACCATATTGTGACCTAGACAACAAGTTATATTTTTCGAGGTAGTTTATAATTCTCGACTTAATGACCTTTTCAAAAATTTTTGCTAAGTTACTGATTAAAGATATCGGTCTATAGTTCGTTACCTCTTCTTTACAACCACTCTTATTGACTTCAAACTTCGTTTCAAAAAACACTTATTAAAACAAGCATATACATCATTAAAATTTGTATACAATCAAAGACACTATTTAAATAGAGATATAAAATAGTATATTCTGTAATAAGTTTGCAATGAAGCATATTCTGCGCGAGTGGAAGTTTGTCGGTTTGACGGTCATTTTTATCTCTATTGTTGGTTGCATGTTTTGGTTTTGATTTTGTTAAACGTGAATAAAAAATGTGAAATATTATTTATTTGTCGCTTTTTTAAAATTAATTGTAACATTACAATTATTAAAGGTAAGGTTTGGTGCATTCGTTAGATTTTCTTTGTTTATAATTGCATTTAAAGAGGTTATGGTTGACGCTTCTGGTCCAGACTTTTCAATTTGGAAATTATTCATTTACATATGTTTAACTGAACCTGAGAAAATGAAATCTAGATTTTACCACTACAACGGTAAACGTGAAAGGTTAACTGTCGATAGAAACGTCAACTGTCAACAGAAACGCAAACAGTATTACAAATTGCATTACTACTAGATGGTGCCACTTTACTTGTTACATTCTAGGCATGTAATAAATATTACATATCAGCCACTGTAATATAGGTCATTCCTTATTTAAAATCGACATCGTGATGCTCTTATTACATAATACGCGTAGAAAAAAGTTATTATGTGGTTCTGTCAAACTTTAATTATTGTGACAGAATTTACGGTCCTTGTCTTGATAGTGTAGATATACATAGAATTCAGAAGATTCAAAATTGCTGTTTAAGGTTTATCTATAGAGTTAGATACAAAGAACATGCATTTCACGTTGAGAGATGCTCAATGACTGAATATGCACAATCGGAAAAATTACGTATGATATGTTTCTTCTTCAAAATAATACAATATAAAACACTTACTTATCTACACAGAAGATAATCATATAGAACCGATGAACACAACCTAAACCTGCGTCATCAAAACGCACTTACCATAAAAAGGAATTTTTAAAAGGTAGTTTTCTTATAATATAGCGACTTGGGATATATAATTTATATTACGAATCTGCAGTATTATTATAATTTATTTGTATCATTAAATATTTATTCTAATTATATATGATACCACGTGTAGGTTTCCTAATAGTATCTATGTAGGAATTACTATTTGTTTTCTGCATTTGTAATAGCCATACATTGTTTAAAAGGCCGAACGCTTGCCAGCACTATGCATTTTATGGACATTCTAAAAGTTTTTTACAATTCGATAACTGATCCTGGACTTTTTCTTTCTCTGTAGCCTACTCAACCTCAATTTTATCCAGGCTCCTTAGTTCAATCAGAAGTTAGGAGAGAGGTAAAGTCTTTGTAGGAGCACTAAGTATCATCTGACAACAGAAATTTTTCTAGATTGATTTTTTTTTTAAATTCCCATTCGCTCTTATAACAGTCATAACAAACATTTGTCGTGATATAACTTTTGGGTGACAACTAATCATATTTCTCCACTTTATTATTCTGATACCTATGAACTTGCACAATATTTACCATAATTAATATGAAACTTATGCATTGTATTTTGCACATTTTAATTTCTGTACATATTAAACATATTTGCCTGCGACAATATAAAAAAGTTTCGAGAAAAATATACTTAGACCCCAGTGTAAATAATTTAAAAATTATTAAACAATTTAATATAACTTCTCTATTGATCGTTGTTATTTAATTTCATCCAAATATGGACCACAAGATAATTCGATGACTAGAAATTAACTTAAATAAAATTTGATTGATATCATAAAGCAAATTATTCGCCGTTTTTACGGTGGAGAAATAGAAGAGGTTTTATTTTCCAATCTAACATAACAGTAAACTACTGACTTTATAGAATGGCAGATCTGCAATAATGTCTTTAACGTTGCGTTTTAACAAAATTGTGGAAAAACATTTCAGTCTCTATGAAATCTAAAGCATTTGTAGTATTTTAGTAAGTACCTCCTTATTTATTTATGATGATTGCTTGAGCTACTTAAAACTGAATTGCGAAGCGCTGATTTTATTCGGTAGTCGTAAGGAATTTGCTTCAAAATTTATGGCAATCTTCATTTTTTGTGTGTTTATTAACTCAGAGTTAATATATGTCTCTTACGTGTTATCTACACACGCTTAGTATAAAATACTAGGCATAACACGTTACAAATAAAAACCATATTACACATACATTAAACACTATAAATAAACTTCGAAAGATAAGCTTTACAAGCTTATTATATCCATTTGATTTTATCTTAACCGGATAAAAAAAATTATATCCATAATACAAAAAATGTACAGAAATCTTTTTCGTAATGGAATAATAATATAGTTTATTTGCCATTTGAATGCAATACAATATACAATACAATGTAACTAAGCAGAAAGGAACTCGGAAGTAAATATTTATTTGCTAAGTTGTTTTTGATTGGTCAGCTAACCTTTGTCGCCACGCCACTTTGCGACATGGCGAAACGGCGCGTGCTGCGGGACATTTGAACTTTTGTACATGAATTTTAATTATAACGAAATATAAAAAATTCTATCGATATTTATACCTTAATGCTAAATATTTTTAACTGAAAATATGTCTTTCAGATATCCATCAGATATTTAATTGTGAAATTAACAAAATAGCATAATTATTTTTCAGAAAGTTTCAGAGAGTTTAAAAGTTTCTGGATACGCGCGCAGCATGCGCTGTTCCGCCATGTCACAAAATGGCGTGCTGACAATTGACCAAACGAAAACAACTTGGCAAAAAAATTTAAAAAATTGATTTAAAGAAATTAAGCATCGTAAAGGGGTATCCCGTATCAAAATTGTAGAGAATTTCTTTCTCTACAACATGACATATATTTTTTAATTATTAGAAGAATTTTATGGCCGCATTACTGCGTTAAAGTCAAGCAAGGCCAATTTGTTAATAGTTTTTATTTACTTACAAAATATCCAAGTCTTAATCTTTTCAATATGTTGTCCCTGACATTTTCCTCCATCGATTGATCATAAAATTATCCTGTGAGAGGTGAAATTCAAAAGATGTGAAAAATTGGTCTAGATTTATTGTACTAATTCGGGAAAATACGTAAAAAAATTAAAAAGTGCATATAACTTTTGAAGCTCCACTGACTTTTTGGAGAAAAGATTTTTTTTCATAATCAGGATGACCTCCTGAATGGACAGTAAAATTTCCCTTGGAAAGTTATCGCCGAAAAAAATTAATTCACCTTAATTCTACGGTACTCTGGCAAAAAACTAGCTAAAATACATTTTTTTTGAGAACAGCGAAAAAACGTTGTAATTTTAAAAATACTAACTCTGTCAATTTTTGTCTAAGAACAAAAAGATGCAAGTTGAAGGTGATTCTATATGTTTTAAAAAGGTTTCGTGGCATTTTTCGCTAAAAACAGTATTTTTTTAAAAAGGCGTTGAAACCTGCTTTTTAGACATTATTGTCAAATACATAGATGAACTAAGATGGTAAACTTTTCAAATAGTTCTTTTACTTTCAAAATTATAACGATTGGAGAAGTAAAATTATGAAATAAAATGAAAAAGAACCGCTTGTATTTTCTATTATTTGGCGGAGGTGCCGGTGTACATGGGGTTACGTGGTTAAGAAGTAAATATAATATTTATTCAAACAGATTTGTGTAAATTACGTATTAAAAATCTTTTGACAAAATCAGTGCTATACCTAAATCTAATGCAGATTTCTTTGTGGACCATTGAAACGCATTTTAAACAACAAAATTATATTTTCTTAATCATACATTTTTTAACTTACTTTTACAATTTTGCATATTTATTACCAATACAATAGACAATAGTATATGGAAAGGCAGAGTAAAAACACCAACTGAAGACAATTTTTGATTGTGTGCTAAAATATATCTATTAATAATAAGTTTGAAAGTAATATAAGTAATAACTCTGTAGAAAATGTAGTATGTATTTATAATAATGTGTCAGCGAACATTTTTTAGAAGATATTTATTTATTTCTTTTATTTTTAAAGGAAGACAATTGAATAGTTTATAACCCTGGATGAATACAAAACGTTGTGAATGAGATTTATTAATTCTAGGAACTACAGTTTTTTATTTTCTTTAAACTGAGTTATATAATCAAGCGGTTTCCTATATTTATCTGTTAATATAAATATCAATAACAAACAGTGATATATGTAAATATTTCTTATGCTAAGTAGCCGCGACTCATTATATAATAGCTCACTTAAAAATAAAAAACCTTTTTTAAATAATATTTTCCCAGTCCTAGTCTAGGACGGTAATATTATAATTTAAAGTAGATTTTACTAAATAGTTGTATACAACTTGAAGGTTTCCTTGTCAGAATATCTCTTAATCGGTAAAATTATTGAATTAGTCAGATTCTTGAGGCTATACATGACACATGTTCGGTGATAATGAATAATTATTCCCATGTATTTGATTTTTCAAAAATCAAAAATCCGTCTTACGCCTGGATAATTAGAAATGTCAAAGAAGACTGACTTAGTTTTACGATTTTTAAACATTTCTCCCATATGGCGTTGCTATATTACACAGGGGACCTTTACGAAAGATTGATTATATCAGTTGACGTTCCGTATCCAGTTTGAACGATTTAGTCAATTTAGGGATTTTAAGGAAATTTTTCAACAACGTCAAAATCTCACAATATCATATGGATGTTAAAACCTAACCCGTTGCGTCGTGGGTACTTTCAAATGTCTCAATTCTAGTGAATAGAATTTAACAAATCTTAAATTCACTTATAAAAACTTTTAAAAAGTAAAATTTATTTTCAAAAAATACGCAGGTACACAGGCCCAGCCAAATAACCGCAACACATTATTCTCACCATTCTCTTTTTGTGCCTCTGATTGCTACTTGTTATCTATTCCTCATATGGTGGTTGGACACTACGCTTTTCGAGTTCCCCATACTCACCGTATGTGGTATGGGACTAAATAAATATATATATTAAATTGCTTTGGTTGAACTGCATATTTATATTTATTATACACTACGTTTTTTAAAAGAAGTCAGTATACGGTTTTACCACACATCCTCTTTCTGTATTTCTGTGTTCGTACTTTAAGGAAACTAAATCTGCTTAATCCTGTGAGTGTCACAGGTTTACCCAAAATAAGAGTAACACCTTCCCGTAGACTGCAGTAGACCAGATGGTGCACTTACGTCGTATTTTGGTTTCTGATTTGATCCACATCTCTAAGGGGAGGTACATCATGATAAAACGAGTAGCTGGTAATAGATCGTACATCTCTTGCGCTGAAAGGATCCCCTTGAGGGTGATGTCTGTCTCCGAAGGTGCGACAATCGCCTTTACATAAAAAAGATGTGGACAGAGTGTCATTCAGTGATCAGTTTTAATCATCTTCAAAATACACGTTCAGTATAGCATTTAAGTGTATAATTATTGCTTAGAAACTTTGGGGGCTATGAAAGTGCGTCATGTCAGTATTTCCAAATAGTTATGAAGTGGTTGGACCAGTGTTGTTCAGTGTTAAATAGAAGAGTTGAGTTTTCTGATTCAAGGATGGTCTTTATAGTAAACATATAACATTAATCCATTCAGTAACAGTATGAATGATTATTAGCAGAAATTTGCATTTAATTCTTGACTTATTAATAAACAATAGTACTAACCATCGTTTGATATGTTAAAATAAATGGATGATATTCTGTCTTCATTTTATCATTTTCATTTGTCAATTTAACTTTTAATTCCCACTGTAATTACACCATTTTTACCCATTTCTTTCTAGCCATTATTCCCAAGAGAACACAGCTTGTTAATCTTTTTGAGAATAATGTAATCTGTTATTAAGTTGGATTTAACAATGTGTAATTGAAAAGCTAGAACATTTCAGCTTTGAATAGATTTCCTTTGTTCTAGCATGAAACTAATTACTGCTTGGAAAAAGCATTTTACAAGAACGCAGCAGAACATTTTTACTTTTATCAGTTATTTAGTATATAACAATAACTAATTCGGAACGAATATAAATATATACGGCAATATTCTAAAGTAATTCTTTAGAAGAATTAAGAAATACCAGTTTTGAACTTATGGCTTAGACATATTAACGGCTAATCTTTCGAAAAAGAAAGTGAGTTGATTTCTTATATAGAGCTTTACATTTATAGAAAAGTCCCAACTAATACCGTTCAATTCAATTCAACATTGCTTTATTTATATTAGACGGTACAACGGTTGCCTAAGGGACCGATCATGCAACCATCGCGCTGATGCGGTGGTGGATTGCAGGACGGAGCGGAACAAGTCTGGGTCGGCGAAGAATAACAATATAAAAACTAAGCCATACACCTTTTGTGTGAAAAACTAAAAATAGGTAATACCATTTCAAAGAATATCCCAAGAACACAATTAACACAACTAAAATTACACAATGTTTTAAAACTCTCGCACATAACACTTTTTAATTTTGTGCCTGACGCAGGCACCTTAACTTGAATGAGGTGCCTTCCACAAGATGCGTCAATGCTGAGCTGCGCAGGGCTGGCCCAAACTTTGATTTTACAAAGTTTGATTTCGAAAAGGTTTTGATTTTCAAAGGATTTTTTCTCGCTTAAATTTTACAGTGTGAAAGTTAAGGTCGATGATTCTTAAGATGAGTTTAGTGCCAAGTTCTTATGGCATGTGACAGATGATGCGTTTATCACCAATGACTCCAGTACTTATTAACATAAGTTCTTTCATTTCAGGAAAAGGCCAATGTTGGGAGAATCAATCTATTAATTTTTTCACGTCGTTATTATCACGATTAATCCGTGAACTTGTCGATTTAAAATTCTGTTCTGAAGTGCCAAAATCTACAACGCAGAATTTTTCAATCTCGTCAGGAGTATTGTGCAAGGATGGCATTCCCACAGTCCATCTGAAAAGCATGCTTTCCTTGACTCCTCGCCCATGAGTTAATCCGTCCACGGTTTTCATTGTTCGCATTAACCGCTGCTCAATCACCATGTCTAATTGTGAAGCGCCGTCCATTTCTGAAAGATTCATATTCTTCAGTATTCACCGATGATTCATATGCCTGGTTATACAGTTGAGAAGATCATAGTGGTGGGAAGGACGAGGTCAATGGTCAACTGTTGCATCCAAGCGGTAGGCTTAACACATTAAATGTGTACTGTTTTACGCATTACGTACTTGTTAAACTTTGTAATTCTCCTACGTAAAAACGGTTAGTTTCATAAAAAAATTATAGGGATCCATATTGTAGAGAAAATTGTGTAGTCTAATTTATTACAAAACCATTTTTGTTGTCAAATCACCCAGAAACAGGATATGTACAAAAATTGTTTCAGGTCACTTTTTTATTTAAATAGTGACATCAGCGGCAAAGGTACGAGGTGGTAAAATAAAGAATCGAATAAACCAATTCAAAATACATACAATCACCAAATGACAAAGCTTCCGCAATTTTTTTCAGGCAAATTCACTTGGTTACTAGACTAGATGTACTAGCCGGGACAGTTAGGGTCTTTGAATGAATAAATAGATGTTTTCTATTATCTATTTTATTGAACAATAAACTGGAACTAATTATACACTTTCTGACATGATAATGTGAACGATCCATCTTTTGCGTCTGAAGGACTTTTCTATATTTATCAAAAATGAATGTTAACGTTCACAAAATAAGGGTTCAAAACAACTGTTTCAGGCGGAGAATAATATAAAATTTATACTTACTGTTTGTTTTTGCTTAACTGCTGCTCTGATGGTATCTATTGGACGTCGTAACACTATAAATCTAACACAGTAGGTACTAATACTTTCTTAAAATTATACCTGAAAGGGAATTTTGAAAACACAAGTAAAATACAATATAAAATTCAAAAATATATATTAAATCTGTTTAAAAATTCATGTTTTACAACAACTTCAAGAAATATGTTTTTACAAACTATAGTCTGGCCCGTGTACAACACATGGTGAGGAACGGAACGACTTATAATGTACCAACTACCATCCAATATGCGGGCGGTATTGAGCTAACGATTACACAAAAAGTTTCAAGAAAAGTCCAATGCTTATAAAATTTTGGTGGGCTTTTGCTTGCCTGTCTATTCACGTATCAATTTTGGTCGCCCCTCGGAGTTTTAAAATGCTTGAATCGCAACGACTTTGAATTATATTTAGGCAGTTACAATTTCATGCGTTCAGGCAATTCGGTCCCATGCACATATGAGTACATGGTAAAGATACTTTTCTGACACCGAATCACTGAGGAACCGGTTTAGGGCAAATCCCGTTAAAACTCATCATTTTCCCGTCAAAATCGACTGCTAAGAAATGATGGGAGTCCCATGTCGCTAAGGGCTATTTTCGCTAAAACTCACGATATACTTTGAATAGAAGCTGGATTAACTTGTCCTCATATTTAATACCACGCATGAGTTGCAGTGCTTAACAACGTGGATTCGTAAAAGGGTTTTTAATTTTGAAATTTCCGAAATTGAAGTCAAATTTTGTTACTGTTTCTAAATTTTGGTGGTCGGGGCGACATTACGTCCCTGTGCAGCGACATTTACTACACTTTCTAAAATTACGCTCCTTGAGGAATTATTGAAATTTTTGCATAAAAATCGCTCCGTAGAGCGAAAATATGATTAAAATATTAAAAACCTCTTCCACGATATTTTTACGTGAAGCACGCTTTTCATGCGAAATAAGTCGGATTTTGTTACAGTTTTGAAAAGTACATCGAAGGTTTTATCGTGTTCTTTAACAAGAACAATTGACTTTGTTCATGGTTGACCTGGACACCTGCACATATCTTACAATGGATTCCCTATTTATTTACATGTTTTTTAATTTACTACATCACAAAACACTTCTGATATGTTGTGCAACAAAAAATAGAAAACTAATTTGCATTTTTACAATAATCAATGTTTCTTTTAATTCCCATACACAAGAGAAATTCTCTAGTTGCTATTAGATAATCAAGTACGGTTCACTATTTCACTTGAAATAACTTCCTTAATGTTACTCCTTCATAATAATACGCGTATTAAGTTTTCTAGTAAAAACAAAATAAACAACGCCGGCATCGAGATACCATCAAAACTACCGACGGAGGACTAGTCTGGCGTAGTGATAAGACCTGATTACATATTATAAATTTTAGAAATGGTGTATAATTATTTTGTTGTAACGTACAATTCCACCAGATAAAATAAATCAAGCGAGCAAAGAAACGAGCCACGAAGCAAGTACAAACCCTGACACATGTTAATAATCAGAAGGAACACAACTCCGCCCTCGTAAAAAATAACGAACTGCCTTTCATCAGGCGCGGTATACACACGTACTTCCGGGACAGCAATAAAGAGGGAGGGCGTGACTTCCGGTAGACTGTTATCACATCTTATCAGCACAAGTGGATATTCAGAGCTCGGCAATCATATGCTAATGCGCTGAGGCTCGCTGATTTATTTATAAGGCCAACTGTGTTTGCATTGTATCCTCATGAATGGAATGGAGTGAGTAAGTGAGAGGTAAGGAAAGAGGTCTATTGAGATGATCCAGCCATGTGCTAATACCAAATAACCCTATTATTCACCAATCTTGTTTAATCTCATCAATAATGTATGGTTATTAGAAAGGGTTTCCCGTACATAACTTTTCGTAATAAATATACGGGCCGCTTTTAATTGCTCACTTGCATGATTTATTGGCAGCTGGAGATTATTTTGCTAATAATGGGAATCCATTGTTGTCAGGTGCTATTATATTATACACACTAAAAAATATCTTTTGTGCTCCATGAACTTGAAAAATGGTATTTTTGGACGTATTTTCTTTAAAATAATTATGTTCTATTGATTGATAGCTATTACAAAAACTGTCATAGTTCGGAGGCTCTTGCATAAAAAAATATACGTTTCATTAAAAAAATGATTTGATAACACAATGAAACAACATAAATTAATTCAATTTTCCTTCTCACTTTCAGCTGAAATAATGTTATATAGCTTAGAGCAACGATACAGATAGCATCTTTGCAAGATGCTTCTTCGTGGCTTTGCAACAACTGTTGTATTTTCATTATGTTTAGTATCACAATTATGTTTAATTGGAATCGGTTCACGTTTGTTTTGATGTCTTATTAATACTCGATTAAATAAAAATTGTAAGCATATGTCCATATATTGTTCACTCAATTAAAGAGCAATGGTTGGCATATTAGAGTGGTGTGGTAATTAAAGTGGTGGTGTGTAATTAGATTAATGAGAGGTAATTAAAGTGGTGTGGGTAATTAGAGTGGTGTGGTAATTAGAGCGCACTTAGAGTGGTGGCTGGCAATTGTAGTGGCGGGTGGTAATCTAAGTATAATTAAGGGTAATTGCAGTAAAAATAAGGATAATTAAGGATAATTGCGATAATAACGAGGGTAATTGCAGAAAAAATAATGATGACTAAAACAATTATATCTGCCCATCCGTCCATGCGTTTACCCACTTATTCATCTGTCTACCCACCTGTCTGCTCTGTTCGTTTGTTCGACAGTCATTGCATTGTCCAATTGCACAATTATAGCATCTGTGTATTTTTTTACAATGATATAACAAACATTCATTCGTGATTATATAACTAAAGTTACAAAATTATTTTACCTGCCTCATCTTTTGAGATGGAATGAAATGTTTAATTTGGAAATAGTTTAATAAAATATTCTTACCTGAATAAACTTTATTGAATAAAATCCTCAAATTTACTAAAGTTATAATATATTTATTATAAAAAAATAAATCTATATATATATATATATATATATATATCAGATATACAAAACATCAATATTTTAGTATAATTAATTATCACATTGTTTAAAAAATCATCACAGTTTTATACATTTGTGAAAATAATTATTCATTATTAACAAATTAACTAGAAATACATTGTTTTATTGAGTAAAAATCAATTTTGTTATAAAAAATAAGATTTAAAACAATATCAAGGTAAACGCGATAAACATCGAAAAAAATGGCTAAGTTTGAGCAACTATATCACCTCCATTTTAAAGAAAATTTCATCAACTTTTTTCCTATGAAACAATGCCTATACCTATTTCCGCTAAAAAAAGTTATAGGCAAAAAAGTAAAGAAAAAACAAAAAATTGGATTTCGTGTTTCTTTTATAATTGTTTTTGTATACCTTTAGCACAAAAATTGTTTTTCATTTTTTCAGATAACCAATTGAGAAATTTGATTCTCTACTAAAAGCTTCCCTATTAACTGTACCTAAATTTTGCTTCGTTTTCGAGTTATATTTAAAAAACCGAAAGAGTTGCATTTTCACCCCTATCTCCAATTTGCACCCTCTAATTTAATAACGCTCCGCGGATTTCTCATTTTAAATGATCAATTGAACGATTTATGCAATAAAAACCCTTGGACGTCTTAGTTCCTTATTTCCCTGTTTTCTATGACATAATCAATAGCCTACAATCTTCTGTCGATTAATTTCGGCTGACGCCCCAAAAATGTTTGTTTATGAATTTCCAACCTTTTAAAAGAGATAAATTTTCGTTGTTTGGCAATTTAACGATATATATAAAAGCCTAATCCACGACCCTTCGCGGCCTACTATAAACCTACCGACAGGGGAGGTTTTGATGGTCACTCGGACCTTCCAAACTTTGGGTATGTCGTAATTTGACGTCACAGTTTTTGGTGAAGTATCTAAAGAAGTGGTAGCCCTTGTGTTTCTTTTCTACAATTTTTTGGCCTTGGTTGGAAACCATCAATCAGCCACACAGATAAGGAAAGAAACAAGAGAAAATTAGGATGCACGCATTTCACGCCCAGGGGTTCATCAGAGCTTAAAGTAACACATAGCACAACACATAACTCGAATACAACAACAGTTAAAGAACTATGCCACATTAAACTAGAAAACTATAAATTAATAGATATATTTCCATCTTTTCACTCTACTTAACATAGTTTAGATTCAGTGGTAGCTGAAAACTGATATTTACTTTATTTAATTCACTTCCTTGATTCAGCTGTTATGTGTGTAAAGTATAGTTAAATATTCTTCGGTAAAAAGTCAAAGAAATGGTTTGAGTATTATAAAAGTAGGAAAAAGGGCGTCGTAAGAAAAGTTCTAAAAGTGAATCAAATGATGATCAGCAGATTGCTTTTATAGCAAAAGGTTCATGATGACACAATGAAGTTCGAATTTACAAAACAGATCAAAGTCGGGAGGCAAATGGCTATTTTAGATCCTTAATCTTTTTATATATAATTTTCCGTTGGCTTATTTCCCTTATAAAGGCCTATTACCGATGCCTGCAGACGAGCTTCCCCCAAACAGGAATTTTGCCGACCCTTTTCTCTTTCGAAAGGTAGAGATTTTTAACCTGCTTAACATTTAATGGATAAAGAACCGACAGCTTTTCATCCCCTCCGAAGGATGGTGTCTGCACTACACAATCCTCGCCTAAGATTGCATAGCTTCTGCGCATACACCGATACATTTTTGTTTGTCACAAAGAGATAATTGTGGTACTAATTAAAAAGTGAACATATGTGTAGTTGCCCAAAATAGAGCTATTTTAATAAATTTTCCACTTTATGTTTAAATGTTTGTTTTTAAATGTTTTCTTAACCGCCTCTCAAGTTACCGAAGTAACTCCCTGGAAGATCTCAAGGATCTTGTGCTAGGCAAAGAGAGAGACAAGACCTTGCGGGAATCTAACCCACTTCGCTAGGCAACTCAGTTTGCTAGCCAGTCGCTTTAACACACTGAGCTGCCTATATGTCTCAGTAAATGCATTTATAAATCAACTTGCTTGAGCCACTTATTGGCTAAAGAAGTTACTAGAAGCCACGTTTATATGCATAAAACTTTACCACAATATATTTTTATACCCATGTCCATAATATCTAGAAATTCTTTAATACCAATTTTTTAAGCAAGGAATTGGCGTTTGACATTTACGTAAAAAAGACCATTATAATGGTGGGCACCTTACGTGTTACATATATACGTGTATAAATATATTACATACACCTATGAAAAGTTTAATTTTCCTGAGAAAATCACATCCTCAAACTAACGATATTATGTTCGTCGAGCTCCATAACTAGTTTAATATTTTATTAGTGTAACGGTAAGATATATTTACACATATTGCTGGTTTCATAAAAGCATTACGGGATAATGTAATTGCCTTTCTCATTATGCAGAAAGCTACAAGATACGTCGTAGACAGGTACGTAATCTGAAAATGGAATTGTTCTTGTTCGGTAGTTGAGTTCTATTAAATAAACGACTCCAAAAGTTCCAACCTGAACAGTAAACAACTGCGTCTTATCCATTTACTTTATTGAATACATAAATATACGTGTACAACAACGAAGGATAATGATATACAGGATGATGTTTGATTTAAAACTATTGTGAAACTTTGCTGAGTGGTATTTCATGAAAAATAATTTATAATAAAAATTTTGCTATTGCCAAAATATACAACTAAAATCAAAGAATGTACTATCAACAATATGTACTAAATTAAATACTTAGGCGTTATGTTGGATCCACAACTTACATTTAGTCATCAGGTCAATTATACAGGGTGTCCAGGGTATGGCACATTTTAAAAATATTTTGAAATATACAGGGTGGCTCGTTATAGTGGAGCATTCTTCGAAGTCACACTTTTTTTATGGAACACCATATATATTTTTACATTTATGAAATCAGCGTAAAATTACCAGAGACCTCCAGATTTTTGTTTTTTGACGTAGCGTTGTCAAATTATGAAAATATTTGTTGGAACAAGGTTTAACAAATTAATTCACTATGTACGTATTACTATTAATTAAGAAGATTTATTTTGCAATTATGTAGACAAGGGATGTACTATAACGAGATAACCATCAAATGTTGATTATAATTATACCGGATGTACTCTATATAAACGCTAATTTAGGACATTTTAAAGCGTATTTTCTCTATTTTTTTCAAATGGAACATTCTGTATAATATTGTATTTTTGAATTGCCACGTTAATTCTCTACGATTTTTTAATATAATATCCTATACCTAAAATCGATATTTCCGGAGATATTTTTACTTTCTCATTAAAAACCGTTAAAATTATAATACTTTTAATTTCCAACTGATCTAATAGCCATGATATTGCTATAAAGTGAGAATAATTTAAACTTATTGATGTTTAATTATTAACTATTGTGACAAAGTATTTACACTTATTTTAAGTTATAAATTAGTTTAAAATTCGCACTTTCCAATAATGAAATTTTCGAGAGAAGAAATGATCGATATGGTTTATGTTCTGGGTGCGAGTGATGAAAAATGTTTGCTATCAACTCGAATTTATAAGGAGTGATTTCCGGAAAAAAGATAGCCCTCTAAAAAATCATTTGAGAGGTTGATAGAACGATTTTACAGTACGGGAGTTACGTTGATGGCCGTAACAACCCGTTTTTTAAAAAGAATTTTCAATTTAAGGGGCCAAGCTTCGCCGACAAAGAATGATGTAAATTGATTTTAAACAGACTTTATTGTAATGAAGTTACAATAGAAAGTGAATCTTATTCTAGTCTGACATATATTTATAACATTATACAATCTGCGCTGAATAAGAGGTTTCTTAGCCTCTAGCTCGCTGCTAACTCGGGGAATGTTGAATATGAGAAAAAGGAACGAACAAAAAATGTAGTAAATGAAGAAAATGAAACAGTCATGCTTTTGAGCGTGATTTCAGATCCTCATCGCAGTATAAGAGAAGAGAATTGGCAAGAGAAAATGATATAAGAGGATCTCCAGTCCATCTAGTCCTACAAAAATGGCCCTGTGAATGGTCAAATTTATTTCTAATTACTGCAAGACAGCTTGGAAGGATTACTGGAGGATGTCCTCAGGGATATTAGGGAGAGAATCATGATGGAGCACCTGTTCACCACACTGCAGATATTTACGAACATTTAAACTAAGCTTTTCCAAATGGTTGGATAGGAAGAGGAGGACCCCATAGTTGGCCTGCCAGAAGGGGCTATGTTAAAGAGCAAGTATACAAAAACTCCTATAAGTACAAAAGAAAATTATGAAACAAAGAATAAGGGAAATTTTTCAGGAAATTGCTGTAGATATTTTAAGAAATAAATGTCGGTAGATCATTCGGAAACCTTCTACATAAATGCATAGACGTACTGGGAGGCCACTTTGAACAGTTCCTATAAATACTACGTATTTATTTCATTAAGTTAGGTTCAAAATAACTTATAATTTTTAAAATAGTGCCAATTTTTGTATTAACTTATACCGTATTTTCTGTTCCTATTATTCATGTCAACTTTTTTGTAATATTAACCGATTATTTATAAATTTTTAAGATAGACTCAAATGTGACTTAACTAAACTGTGAAAAAATACTGAGGCAACCAAGATGCATCCAGAAAAAAATTTAACACCACTTTCAATAATTCTCACTTTATGTCAAAATGATATCTACTAAATCAGTTCGAAATGCAAAGTATTATAATTTAACGGTTTTTAATGAAAAAGTAAAAATATCCCTAGAAATATCGATTATAGGTATGGGATATTATTCACAAAAATCGTAGAAAATTAACGTGCCATTTCAAAAGTACAATAGTGTTCCATTTGAAAACAGTCAGAAAATTCACATTGAAATGTCCTTCAATACGCCCTGTATAATTATAATCAATATTTGGTGGTTGCATCGTTGTAGCACATCCCTTATCTACATAATTGCAAAATAAATATTCTTAATTAATAGTAATACACACACAGCGAATTAATTTGTTAAATCTTGTTCCGACCAAAATTCTCATATTTTTTTGAATAACTCGGTAACGCCACGTCAAAAATAAAAAATCTGGAGATCATTGGAAAAGTAATTTTAAGCTGAATTCATAAACGTAACAATATATAGGGTAGTTCAAATGTGCTTTTAGAGAGCGGAATATTAAAACATAATATTTTTAGTCGCAAACTCCTCTATAAAATCCTTATTTTACTATAAGGAACGTGACCAGACTGCAACCAATAGCTACTCTCCGGGCTATGTACCCACCGAGCGCTGAATTACAAGTTACAAGCCTGGCGCGTTAAGTGTAACAATTCCATATTACCATCAAAACGCTAATGCTTCGATTGCAATAAACACCAGCCGAAAGACTGATCCTACTTAATAGGAGCTCTCGTGCCAGTTGTCACACACCACTTGCAGACTGCAGTTTCGAGCTGTTGGCAATGGACCGCTAGATGGCGCCTGCTGACTATTTTACATGTCGCTATCCCAAAGATACCGAAATGTACTAAATACTCAAGTGATCCTCGTGTCCGTCGTCACATGCCTACTGACGAGAGCCAACAGCTCGAAACTGCAGTCTGTACGTAGTGTGTGACGACTGGCACGAGAGCTCTTTTAAGTATAGGAAGCATTCTTTCGGCTGTTGTTTGTTGCAATCGAAGCATTAGCGTTTTGATGGTAATGTGCAATTATTACACTTAACGCGCCAGGCTTGTAACTTGTAATTCAGCGCTCGGCGTAGCACATAGCTCGGAGAGTAGCTATTAGTTGCAGTCTGGTTACGTTCCTTATAGTAAAATAAGAATTTTATAGAGGAGTTTGCGACTAAAAATATTATATATTAATATATAGGGTGTTATATTTAAAAAGAATGACCTCGAAGTTGCTCCGCTGTAGCAAACAATCCTGCATATTTCAAAATATTTTAAAAATATATGCTCTTTGACACTATATCACTTCCGTAAAATAATAATTTTCCAAAGTCTTCTAATGAGGTCGATATTGGACTTTGATGCACTATTGGGTCACTCTGGCTATGTAAGAAAACTGGGAAAAAAATTGGGTTTCTTTCCCAGAACTTCAACTAACTTAATACAGTGGAGTAAGTTGCTAATTTACAATACTATACCGGGTGACACAGAAGACATGTTACAGTTACAGTTAAAATTACGAACCCACAATGTCATAAAAACCAAGAGAGGAACCCAATTTTTTCATTTGACATACTTAAGAAATCTTCATTTATCTTTTATTTTTGTCCAGTACAATTGCTGTACCTATCCTATTATGCTTTCTTAAATTTTTTCTCACATATTTATTTTTATATTTAAATACCAATTAAATATAAATAAATAAACACAATGAGAAAAACGAAGTCCATCCACATTCAGTCACGGCTTTTATTTTCCAATGTTATGCTCAATATGAGTAGAGGTTTTAAAACAAACAGCGATTTTAAAAACGTCAATTAAATAACGACCTAAATTATTCTCATGTCATATAAAATATTTTTGTGTTTTTAATAATGCCAGCAAGTCATCTTCAGGATTTATTTAATGTAATGTCAGTGAACGTAGTGCGGAACAATTTTACTTTGCTATTGGGAAATAGAGTGCTCGAAATTACTTTTAAATTACTTTTTCCACATTCAGGATTCAGAAGCGTTTACGAGACAAATTGAAATAAATTATTTTTAAAATAGATCTTGTAATAAATCATTATACTCCGCTTTTGTTGTGTCACTTTTGGGAACAGATATAAAGAGTTTTCTTAAAGTTATTATTGGGAACAAATTAATTGTATCCAACGAATATGATACGCTTCGCGAACAATGCAAAAGACATTTTAATTTCTGTGAAATAACGAATGCCTTTGGATTCTAATCATTTCGGTTGGATGATAGTAAGGCTTTTATGAAATATTGTGTAATAAGTGCTTCGAACTCATTCAATTAAATAACCATTTGAGTTTAATTTTACGTGAAGTAATACCAGGTGGCTTACTGAAAACAGAACAAGCGTGTTTCCTGCTTACATGGTAAATTCTTTGAAAATCGTTTGTACCCACGCCATTTCAACGCTTAGGTGGTGATAGAATTCACCCTTGAGATTTTAAATGATAAAGGATTAAGATCTGCCATTTGTCTCAGACATGTAACTGGCAACGAAATAATATTGATCATACATAAATTAAAAAATATATGTGCAGCAAGCCCCTGATAATATTATAAGCTAATTAAAGCTGTCCATATCAACTTGATTAAACATTTAAAGGATACAATAAATTTTGTTATTAAAACAGAAAGATTGCACAATAGAAATAATCGATATTACCCCAATATTTAAAGCAGGAGGTCCAAAAACTAAAGTAATATAGGCCCATATCCCCAACAAATAATCATTCGAATTTAAACAAAAATTAGTATTGAAGATGCTGTTGACTTAATTAAAGAAGTTCTATATAAAACTTAAACGATAACAAGAAAAGTATTGCAGTTTTTCTGAACTTAACCAAAGCAATGTGGCATTGGAGGACCTACTTTAAAAATATTAACAAATTACCTTTCAAATATAATCCTCCAATAGGTACAAGTAAACAATGTCACATACACACGTACACATATTCCCATGCTTGTACTTTTGTTGCAGAAAATTAAAATATGTTATGAATTGTGCAACTTTGAATCTTCTTCTCTGAGTATCTTCGTTACTTGAATTACGTTAAAAAATTTAACACCATTTTGGTTTTGGAAGTATACTAATAGGAGTTTTCTTTCAGCTGTTGTAGGAAGAAATTCAATATGTAGAAGCGTAATCCAAAATGAAATGGAAACGACAATAAAAGGATGGTTACCTTCGTCTGATGTGAAGGTGGGAGGGAGAAAAAAGATTTTGAAAGGAAGAGATCAGCAGATTTTTGTAGATTTTAAAAAGGAAGAAATATATTTATATTTATTAAAGTTTATTCTTAGTAACTTGGTGGTCTTATCTTTCGGTTGTCAGACCTATGGTAACCTACGCATCATGCGTATGGTGCCCAAAAACAGAAGAAAAAATAGCACAGGGAAAGTTGCAGAAACTGCAGCGCCTTGCCTGTATAGGGACTACAGGAGCAATGCACTCGTGTCCCACAGCAGCTATGGAGGCTATGCTTGACCTACTTCCCTTGCACTTGCATGTAAGGAAGGAGGCAGCACTCAGTACCTTACGACTGCACCAGGCACATAAATTTAAACCAGGCAATCTGGTTGGTCACTTAAAGATTCTGGAATTAATCCATTTGAAGTCCATGACCAAACCCACTGACTCAATGCCAATCAAACAAGACTTTGACAGCCCGTTTGACGTGTTAATTGAAAGCCGTCAGACTAACAAGATATAGGCACTGCGATTGGAACAAGGGTCACCCATCTGGTATACAGATGGATCTAAGGGGAAGGAGTGCGCATAGCAAGGCCTAAATGTAGGCTATCCAAAGCCCTCGGTAACACCCCAACCATCTTCCAGGCAGAAATTTACGCTATAGATCTCTGTGCCCAGGAATGCCTAAATAAAGGCATCCGAAGGGCAAAGATCTATATATTATCTGATAGCCAGGCAGCACTAAAAGCTCTAAGGTCCTATACCTTTGAGTCTAAAATTGCCTGGGAATGTAGACAATCCCTGAAGCAACTGGCCAACAACAACAAGGTTACCTTGATGTGGGTTCCAGGTCATGAAGGAATACAAGGAAATGAACTTGCTGACAGCCTTGCAAAAAAGGATCTAAAGCACCATTCATTGGACCCGAACCGTTCTGTGGCCTGGCCAAGGGACACATAGCGGAGGAGATCCAAGAATGGGAAAAAAGTCCTACTGGAGGAATACTCCAGGCCAAAGACAAGCGAAAAAGTTTATAACTTATTCGACAAAGAATGCCACAAGGCTTCTCGAACTTGAAAAGTCCGAATTAAGGCTAATCACAGGCCTTCTAACTGGCCACTGCCCCTTGAGATATCATCTCAAGAATATGGGCAAGGCGGTAGACAACAAATGCAGATATTGCGATACTGCAACTGAAACTGCGGAACATATACTTTGTGAATGCAAGGTGTTATTCCGCACTAGGCTAAAATTCCTAGAACAGGCGGAATTAACACCTGAAGACATCACAGGCTTTGTAAACAGTCTTGGAATCCTGGGCAACAACTAGATATAGGGCAAATCACAAAAGATCTTTTAGGCCGAAGTGAAGTAAGGCTGTTCGAAGCCAAACGACCCCATAAAACAATCTACAATCTACAATAGTAACTTGGTGACAATTTTTAAAAAATTTGCAAAGAGCGTATTGAGATAAATTTGTGGTTTTCAATATATTCTAAATTATAATTTCATAATTTTTGTTCAAATTGAATGGTCTTTGGTTTTGGAAATTAATAACATCCTTATGATATATTTCAAATATATTTTTTTACTATATTGTGAAGATCAATTTAACCCACATAATTCCAGAATTTTGGTTTCTATGTATTTATATAGGGTTTTATATTTTGTATTCGTTTTTGTGATGAGTGTAATTATTATAGGTATATTTGAAAAATCCAATATTTTTTTATTTAAGGGACCTGTCTGACGTATGTCAGTGGAACTGGATCAAATTTATGTTAGATGTAATTTATTAGTGGGGAAAGGGACCCTTACCAAATCGTAAGGGATGACTACCAAGACCGGACGAAGAAGATTTGTGGAACAAAATGTTGGATTGAAATTTGCGAATTCTTGTTTTTTCCTAATGATGTATTACCTTCCCTGGGATATAGGAGGTACAAGGAAGAAAAGGATATGTTTTTAATTTTAGTTAAAATATTGATTTTTTATAAAGTTACACCGTATTGAACTATTATAAATTTAATGTGGGCGTGCCACAGGGGACAATTCTAGGTCCATTTCTGTTCCTTGTATAGGTGAACTCAATTGTAAATGTAACAAATTTTGATTGGAATATAGTACAATACACAAATGATATCGTCCTGGTAAGGCGATACGAGAGCAAATATATTTCTAAAAACTAAGCAAAGTATATCTTCTATATACAAATGGTTAAATTACAGTATACTTCTTATACATTTGAAGAAAGTAAATTTATATCTTTTACTATTTTGTAGAAGAACCAAACTAACATAGAAAGTATATCTATACATAGGATAAATTGTTTTAAAGATAACGATTCTGTATGTCCTTCTATAAATAGTATATAGCTTGGAGTGATGACATATCTGCATTTAAGATGGAATGAACATATTATTTATGTAAATAAATGAATGAGACAGTTAATACCTTAACTGTGTTATCTTTTTAAACGGAAAATGATGTCTAGTATACAATTCCCTTATGGTTTGTTGTTACCTCATTTCTCTTATTATTTATTTTTGAGAAAGAATTGAGGCAACATATGCGGACGACTAGCTGGTTTAAGTCGGAGCAGAGAGCCATGGGTCCAGAGCATTCGTAAGAGTGGAGAAACTTACCCTTTCTGACATGTACAGCATAAGCGACAGATTTCTGTTTATTTCGAGAAAAGGAAAACCATGTGGTACATATAGTATTTTAACTACTTATTAAATTAAAAAGAATTGACTTTGAATTCAAATTTATTTTAAAAATAAGTGAAATTATATCAAAGGCAAAATTTGAAGATTAATTAAATTTTTTTTAATGAGTGTAATGAAATTAAATTTTAAATTACCTGTATATTAAACACTTTGTAACTGGGATATAAAAATTGTAATATCAATTACTGAAGTCCACAGTTAAAAATTATATATGTTTGAATCAGTACAAAGGCTGCAAGCAAATGACTTCCTGGTGAGTTTTACTGATAAGGTAAACTTTTTTTGTCCTGTTTACTGGAAAACAACGCTACCAAAAAACTAACCTGACAAATTTAATTCCCTAATTAAATTGAAAGCCATAAAAATATAGAAATAGTACAGGTATGGCCATCTGTCAATGGACGAGTTAAGCGCAAGAGCTTGCAGGTCGTAACTTTACAATTTCCTTCACTCACAATTAAAATAGTGGCATATGATCGATAAAAGGAATTTATAATAAAAGTTACCACTGCCTTTGCTTCAGTTTGTAATTTCTATTTTATACATAACCACATATATGAACAGATGTAAATAAATAGTAAAACGTATTGACTATGGTGTGAACTTAGTAAATATATTACATCTTATTGGATATACTAATATAGAATGAGAAAAGGTAAGGAAAATAACCATATTTACTTCATAGTAAACAAAAATATAAAAATTGAAAAATAGATATCTGATGTAAATAAATGTATTGTAGACAATTGTCTCCTGGGATAATAATGTTGTATTACAATGGAAATGAGATACATAATAGTTAATAGAAAATGACGGAGTTCCTAAGGTATAAAACTAAGTACATAAAACAGTGTGAAATGTTTTGGCAGTTATACAAATAAAATTCTGTTAGTTGAAAACAGTTTCACATACAAAAACTGAATTGAAAACTGTTATACAGGTCGTCCACAAAACACTAGTTTTTAAATAAAACTGTTAAATGGACATAGGCCATGTTATTATTATTATTATTATTTTATTATTATTATTATTATTAGCCGTTACTCGAGTCCGAGTATAAAAAATGTTACAGTCGATAAATTGTGTACCATAAAAAAAAGTAAAATGTGTAGTCTATTGTAATTCCCATTCATCTACGGTGCACACGACTATGGCTATAGAGGCCAATTCGGGACAGCACATGTCGACCGCAGTCAGGACAAACATAGACCTGGTTAGGCCTTAGATTCGGCCTTCTTGCAGCAACATTTCCTTGATAACTGGCCACAACCCCTCGCCATTCGGTTCTGTCCGCTGCAAGTTGTTCCCATTGCTCGTCTGCAATACCGCAGGATTTTAGATTTTCATAGAGAGCGTCTTTGAACCTCTTTTGTTGACCGACACGCCTTCTTCTACCGCTTAGTAATTCACCATAAAGTGTACATTTAGGAAGGCGGTTATCATGCATACGATGAACGTGACCTGCCCATCTTAGGCGTGTTCTTGAAATAAGCACCTTAATTGGAAGGCTATTTGCTCTCCTGAGTACTTCCACGTTTGATATGTGATGGAACCAACGGATTTTCATCATACTTCTGAGGTGTCTTTGCTGAAAACGCTCTAATTCTTTCACATGACGACGGTAAGTGACCCACTTTCACATCCATATAGCAGTGTTAAAATGACAACTGCTCTGTAGACAGCCATTTTCGTTGACAAAGCAAGGTCGTGGTTGTCAAATACTCTCTCTCTAAGTCCCCAGAGTGCTCTAGATGCAGCGTTAATTCTATTGCGAATCTTGCTGTCCATGTTTGCTTTGTCATTAACAACGTTGCCTAAGTAATTGAACTGATCCACCACTTCAAGAGAATTTCCGTTAAGTGTAATGTCTATTTGGTTCACTTGATGAGGAGTTGACATAATCTTAGTCTTTCCAATGTTGATTTTAAGTCCCAAGGAATCATAGCTCTGGGCATACACATCTAAAAGTTCTTGAAGCTCTTCCGGCGTAGAGGCTAAAAGTGCACAGTCATCCGCATACTGGAGATCACAAATGAATCGTGTGCGTGTCTTCGTGAAAGCTCTAAAGCGCCCTATGTTAAAGAGACCGCCATCAAAACGGTATCTGAGACCTATTCTTCTGACTGCCAGTTTGTTGTCAACAATAATTGTTAGAGCAGTGGTAAACAAATTAAAGAGTAGGGGTGCCAGGACACATCCCTGCCTAACTCCAGTGAGGGTTTGGAAAGGTTCGGTTGCCTCATTATTATACATAACCTGGGCGTTGTTGTTTGTATGTAGACTGCGACATACTTCCACAAATTTTCTAGGGATACCTAAGCGGAACATAATTTTCCAGAGCACTTCCCTGTCCACCGAGTCAAACGCCTTGGTTAAATCAATGAAGGCCATGTGAATTTCTCCTTGATGTTCGAGTGCTTTTTCTTGAAGCTGTTTAAGTGTGAAGATTAAATCCGATGTGCCTCGGTTTGGTCTAAAGCCACTCTGTGTTTCAGGAAGTAACTTTTTCATAACAGGTGTTAGCCTATTTGCCATCGCTTTAGTGAGTATCTTCCCTCCAACAGCCAGGAGAGCTATACCCCTGTAATTTCCACAGTCCGCAGCGCTCCCTTTGTTTTTGAAGAGGTTGATTAAAAATGTATCACGAAACTCCTGCGGAGCTTGACCACTTTCCCACACGACATCAAACAGTTTTTTGAGGTACGGTATGAGCTCTGACGGCACAGCTTTAAAGATCTCAGCTGGGAGTGAGTCGGCGCCGGGAGATTTGTTATTTTTTAGCTGCCCAATGGCGGTTAAGATCTCTTCCGTTGTTAGTGGTTTATCTAAGTCTTCGAAGGTGTCATATTGAGGGATAAGATTTATAATATCGTGATCGGCTTGATTCTGCTGGTAAAGAATGTTAGAGTAGTGTTCTTTCCATCGGGCCCTTATTTCCTGGTCTTCTTTGAGGAGATTTCCATTTAAATCTTTAATAGGGCACATATTTTTCCGACTGGGGCCGTACACTGCTTTTACTCCTTGAAAGAAATTCCTGTAGTCGTGTGAATCGGCGTACCTTTGAATTTCTCTGGCCTTGCCTGCCCACCACTCGTTCTTTATTCTTCTGATTTCGTGTTGCGTTTCATACTTAGATTGGGTAAAAGCTTCTGCTTTTGATGAGTCGTTGGGGTGGGTGATAGCGTTTTGGAAGGCAATATGTTTGCGGTCAAGAAGTTCTTGTATAAAAGCTTCATTATCATTGAACCAGTCCACCTGTTTTTTACTTGCTGCAGTGCCAAGAATTTCCTCACTCGCACTTTTTAAACTGTCTTTAATTTGTGTCCAGGTAGCAGCGACATCTACAGAATTGGTTTCTTCTAGTGCACTCAAATTCTCTTGAACTTTTTGCTTTAGCTGTTCGACGGTTTGTTGGTCACGCAATTTACTAATAAGCCATAATAGGCCATGTAACATTGTGTAGTTTGACAATTTTATTTCTATTATTCAGATATGAAGAAATAAAGAAATCCGTCTGATATGATACCTATCCAGCTTATCCAAGGGTATTTTATGATCAACCACATGAAAAGCACGAGAAAAATCAATAAGTAGTCCCATAACAAACTACTTCTGATCTAGGGTATTAGCAAGTAATTCAAGAAATTTAGAAAGTGCTGTCTCCGTATCATGACTCTTAGAAAATCCTTGTTGACAGATAGAGGACAAATTAACTTCATTAAGGAAAGAATAAAACTGTTCCTTTAAGATAAGATGTAATAGTTGCTACCAGCACTAGGGTAGTTGAATAGTTGTTAGGCCGATGACCGACTGAGGAGTATTGACTTGGGGTAGGCAGCAAAAGGAAAAATAAAGAACAAACATTACCACACGTATGTGCCCCGAAGTATAGCATGGGGCTAGCTGTGGAGGGCCTCGGGGTCTAAGTACAACCAGCGTTACTGCTTAGAGGAAATACAAAATGTCCAATATAATAAAGTTTATGTATAAATTTAACCACCTCGTGGTAATAAAAGATGACAATAAATACTTACAACTTTCCCTGGTGTGGGCTATATGTGGGTTACGGGTTATATTTAAAAGAGTTTTTATTTTATGAGGTAAAATTTTGAATGTCAAATTTAAAGTTAAATTAAATCGCAAAAAATGTGACAAATGATTAGAATGAAAATGAAACAAAAGTTTATAGATGAAGGCTTATTTGCTTGCCGCCTTCCAGGAGTCGTCCATTCGGGTTCTCACTTCCTTAGCCACGGGTCCCCCATCAAAGTAGTTTTATAAAAAATTCCATCCGAAACCGGATCTTAAATTCTAGTCAAAAAGAAGAACTATTTTTTCTAAGGGTCCTAATGATTCTGTTCAAACTGCTTAAGTTTTGAGCTTCGTGACTATGCAAACAACCAGTGACACTGACGACATACGTATTAAAACCAAGTGTTAAAACCAACTTACATTAGCAGTGAACGATTTCGAGTGCCTAAAACCATAAAATTCCATAAGGATAAGTCTTTCTCCCATATATAAGCGCCAAAATTCACCAACAACGACACACAATGGTGGAGAATTACTTATCAAAGGCCATTTAACATAAATCCCTAGCGGATGATCAAAAAGATCAAAGATTAAAATAGCCAAATAACACCAGGCATTCTTACCGGTGGTCAACCGAAAAAAAAGAAAGGAACAGCACCCAAGCAAAACACTTTCAAAGAACTAATCGCTTCCACCGAAGCCATAGTCAGATCGCAGACAGAATACAACAGAACACAGCACAGAACCACATGCTATCATAGTCGTGCAGAATTGATGTTCTTGCAACTCAAAATCATAACTAAACCACAGCTGGGCAATTCGAAAGGTCTTTAACAATATCTCCAGTGTCGTAAAATAATTACAGATATAAGTAAGCAAATTTGAAAGGGTGAATAATGAAACAATTATTGTGGAACACAGAAATTCAGGCGCGTACCTGGATAGCCGCAGATACTAGAGAATTTCACTCTGGTTGTTGAGTCTTAAGTTAGTAGTGGGCAGACTTAAAAGTCCCTAAGTGGTAGGCAAAACAACCAGTTCAATTTACAACCGGCCAAGGTATTCTGCACAAAATTAGATTATAATAACATAGTTCCGAAACTACTCGTAACGAAATAAACCTGTAACAGAGTTTAGAAAAATAATTTTAGAATAATTTAGTATTGAGGCTTTCAAGTGGGTGCTCTTAATTTTATTCAGATACGTTATATAAAATTGTATGTGTAAACACTCATAAACCTTGTTACATGAAATTATATATTATTATAGGCTTAAGCAGCCCACTTTCTCAGAGGGATATGGAAAACATTGACCGATCCTTCGGTATTATTATTATTACTTTTTTTTTACAAAAAACCAGTCACCCTACTCTGTGGCTCCGACCTTCACAGAGGGGAGCTGGTAGGGGATACCAATAGCCACTCCCCACGCCCGTGAGGTGAATGACTGTTGGGGTTCGGCTAGGTTAACGGGGATGAAATTCATCATGTCCCATTAATCCGGTGGATGTTTCGATGGTCTATCCTACGTCGTTTAGAAATTTCCTAGTAATGTGGCATGCTTGGAGAATTACCGTCCTCTGGATAATCATTGCGAGGCCTCTAGGTAGATTAAGTTGCTCCAAATAATTTAAGAACTTCTTCGTCACCACGCCTGTAGCCGATATTATGACCGGGATAATTCGAACCTCCTCTAATCTCCACGCGTGTTTAAATTCTATAGCCAAATTCTGATATTTGTTTCTCTTTTCCATTTCCGTTTTCTGCAGGTTCCTGGTTAGGGGGCATCCAACATCAATAATAGTGGCCTTCTTGCCTTTCTTCTTGATCACCAGGATGTCAGGGCGGTTGTGATCTAAAGTTCTATCAGACTGGATGGGTCTATCCCAGTACAGCAATGTTTCCTCGTCTTCTAAAACAGCTTGAGGTGTGTACTTATAGAAGGGTGGTGGATTAGTAACGGGTCCTAAGTTAAGTGCCAATTCTCTGTGGATGATTTTCGCAACCTCATTGTGCCTTCCCAAATACATTCCCGTAGCCAAAGCAGGACAGCTTCCAGTGACATGTTCGATAGTTTCACCCGCTGCCTTACACTTTCTACACACATCGTTAATGCCGGGGACTTTAAGAATGTACTTCTCATAATTTCTAGTACGGATAATGCTATCCTGAATGGCTGTTATGAATCCCTCAGTTTTGGATGTAACATTCATTCCTTAAGACATAGGAGCGAGGTCTCCTTATCGATCTCTGAATTGTTTAAGGCATTAGGATACCTTCCGTGGACTACGTTGTCCTGCCATGCTGTTTGAATTTCCTCGTTCGTTCGGATCATTATATCATGTTGTCTATCTTTGAGGTTTAACGGTGTATATCTGTTGTTACCTTCCACAATTTTCCGAATGAGAACCCTGTCTGAGTTATAGAAATAGAGGCGCATGTTCTTCTCTTGCGTTAGGCATATCTTCTGAACGCTGCTTAATCCCCTGCCTCTTTGTGTTCTTGGCATGTATAGTATTTCAACTGTGCTCTTTGGGTGATGCATTCGAAACTTTGTAAGTGTAGCTCTCGTCATTCTGTCTAGGTCTTCCAGGTCTGTATCCGAGTAGTTTGGTATTCCGAATCAGTATGCCAGATTAGGGACAGCATATGTATTGATCGCTGTAATCATGTTCCTAGCGTTGAGTTTAGTATTCAGGAGCTTATTTAGACATTGTTTGTATTTTTCCCTGAACTCCTTCTTTAGCTGGGTGTGGTATATGCTTCTATTCTGTGGAATTCCAAGATACTTGTAAGTTTCTTCTGGAAGAAGCATTGGCTTAAAGTCACGGATATTCTCCGGCTGCTGCATTAATTTTTCCTTTGTGACATGTACTTCGGCACACTTCTTCAGCCCAAACTCCATTCCGATATCATCGCTGAAGTTTTTGACATTGGCTACTAGTGCCTTCAATTGTCTTGGAGGATTCTCAGCGTATTGCTTGATGTCAACCATAAATAGTAAATGGCTGAGCCTCGAATTTGGTTGTTTGGGATCTATTCGAAAACCGTAGGTGGTGCCATTCAATATTGCCGAGAGCGGATTGATAGCGAGGCAAAACCATAATGGACTCAATGAATTCCCCTGGTATATACCTCTTCTAATCTTGATGTTCGAGATAGTGCTTCCTCCAATTCTTGTCTGGGTTTCCCAAGTCGTCATTGCATATGTTAGTAGCCGAATGATGGTGCGGCTAACTTTGTATATTTCTAGTACTTTTATAAGCTAGTCGTGATGTACCGAGTCGAATGCCTTTTTGTAGTCTATGTAGGCCATACTAATATTTCGGCGTTTTACTTCAGCTTGTATGATGGTTACCGCATCTATAGTTAGCTGCTCCTTGCATCCAAGTGATCTCTTAACACATCCCTGCTGTTCTGGGCCAATTATATTGTTTATCTCATAGTGTTCGTTGATTTGTCTATGTATCAATGACGCGAGAAGTTTATAGATCGCAGATAAGCAAGTGATTGGCCTGTAGTTTTTCGTGTTTTTCAGATTTCCTTTTATTGGTATAAAGTAAGTTACTCCTCGACGTAGAAATTCAGGAAGTCTTGTTGGACCTTCAAGAATTTTGTTCAATGCTCCAGCAAACTGTGGAAATAGGGCTGGGAATGATTTCAGCCAAATGTTCTCTATATTGTCTGGTCCAGGCGCCTTCCGGCTTGAAGTGTTTTTTATGCACTCTTCGGCATCTGCAGGAGTAAGAGAAAAAGTGGGTCAAGTAAAAATTGTCAAAGAAAATAATGCTAGGAGTTCGTGGAACTGGTTCGATTCCGGGGTCTCAATCTGCCTACTCACCACGATCCGTCTCTAAGGCCTCCACCTGCCTACTACTATATATATATATATATATATATATATATATATATATATATTTTAAAGGTTAATCATTCATACTCAGTAAATAGAAACACGATTTTGGCGTTTGCCGTACACTGGATAGTATGCGACATATTATATTTCAGATGTTTTCTTTTACGAGTGTTTACTACTAAAAATTTAAGTAGGGTAGCTAGTTATTGCAGTACAAGCATGCAAATTGTTAAGTTTGTATATTTCTATGCAAACTGACTTTGTCGACTATGTATACCATAGCAATATCTGCGAGATATCTTCAGCCTGCATACATTTTTAAAACAAATACGACATTTCCAGAGAACACATGTACAACGGTGCCGTAATAGCTGCACTGGGACGTGAGAGTTTTATTAGTATTGTGTTTGTGGTGGCGGGTTCAGGTGTAGAACCAACGTAATAAATAATGATGTATGTATGAATAGACTCTCTGGGTCTCATCTTGCTTTTCTTTCCCTAGAGCATCACTTGCTGCTTTTCGCACAGAATTATGTATGAGTAATCCATACTTCTTGAATTGATTAGTGCTGACGCTTGAAGCATGTGAAATATCCTAGATTCAGAATACTAAATATCAGACGAGGATACTCTTGTTCATAATCCAAATAGGTACATACAGAGTGTTGTTCAAATGTGCTTTTAGAGGGCGGAATATTAAAACATAATATTTTTGTGAAACAAGCTGATAATGACCCTGACGTCATATTATTGATAATGATAATTGAAACACTTATAGAAAAATTCAACTCAAATTCAGCTATTGTTGTTGGTGAAGATGTCGACTTACTAATAACATTGAATGCATGAAGTCCTATTGATAAAATTATTTACTTTTTAAAACAAAGGAAACCACAAACCTTATATGCAATAACAATAGATTTAGGGTTAAGTTTTATTCTCTAGTATGTTTCTGGTTGTTGGGATTAATTCTATTAAATTAAATTATTAATCGGTGGTCTACAGACAAAAAGTTTAGGATTAATTACACATGGTGATATACTGAAGGTTAATTAAAACCATTTCATCTTCCACATGGCGCTGAGCTAATGATTTTTAATAAATCTAAGCCAATAATGAGATTTCTTCTACTACTACTACATGATAACTGATTGCGATACTACGTCAGCATTTTCCAGAAGCGATAAGATAAATGTGAACAAGGCAGTTTGCTTAAACTCGATTTCATATTTTCAAATTATTAGAATAATCTGTATAATTCATCTTTTATTTGACAACTTTTTATGACTTCATTAGACAGGACAGGGCAGTTTACAAGAGTGCGGTACCCTATCTGGGGATACACTGTATATTAATTATTATTATTATTATTATTATGGGCACTAGAACTGCTCCCTGTGGGACCCCGTATTCTACTATTTTTTTTACACTTTTATCTCCAATTATTGACAACCTGTTCCGTATGACTCGAGTAACTTCTTATCGAATTTGAAGCATTACTCTGAAATCCTGCATCTTCTATGAAATCTATTAATTTTTGATAGCCTTGGCCAGGTCCACAAATATGCAAAATGTAATTTAATCATTGTCTATGTTATTATAGATATTTGACATTTAGTATCCTGTTGCATCCTGTGTAGATCCGTCCGTTCTGAAATCAAACTACGAGTTGTTAATAATATTACATTTTTCTAAGACTTCTCTTATTCTTGTCTTATTTATTTTCTTAACCATTTTTGTGATATGTAAGTTATAGGGCAATAATTGAAACATCAATTTGTTTCCTGTACAATGTTAACATGTTTATAATGAAAAAGATTTGAATAAAATAGTGTTGTTACTGAAAATTAAATTATTGTCTGATGACAAAAAACTTTCCGCTGTTAAACTAACCTATACGGTTAGGAGTCTTTGTTATTTAATGTAAAAGTATTTAATTAAGTAATCCGACTTTGACTATTGAAAACAATTTAATATACAGGGTTACTGGTAATTCGATACATTCCTTTGGAGATGTGATGGGGCATGATTTAAGGAGCAAATTTAGCCCTAATATATAATGCAAAACTCAATAGTTTTTGAGATATTTAATTTTTTTTGTTTTTCTCAAAAAGTAGATTTTAATGTCCTAAAAGTTAATTTTCGAAAAATCTATTTGACATTTTTAAATTTTTTTTACTGGATTACTTGTCCAATATTAAAGATATCCGTTTGAAATGAAAAATATCTGGAAACATTTCGATCATGTAAACATCTGAAATAAAAACTTTAAAAAAAAAATTTTTAAATCAGCTATGAAATTTACCTATTAGGTTTTTTCAAAAAAATATTAACGTAACACGCGTATAAATTATTATAAAAACTGCCTTATTTCAATAACTATCTAATAAGGTACAAATGTTCAATGTACCCTTAATAGTTCTAAGAAAATACTAGTAAAAATAACACAAGTAGTACGAATTTTATTTTTAGATGAACAGTAAAAAATATTTTAAAAGTATAGTTTAATTCTTCATTAATTTCAAAGTTGTACTTTATTTTTGATATGTGTTGCTCAAAATGGGAGCCCCTATTCCGTATACAGACACGGCAGCGTCTTCTTATTTCCGTCCTTGTTACTCTGGTTGTCAGATTATGCCTTATGTGTTGGGCAGCATCGACTATCCTTTGTCTAAGGTTTTCTATAGTATTGACTGGTGTGGCATAGACCATCTCCTTCATATGACCCCATACGTAATAATCAAGGGGTGTTAAGTCAGGGCTTCGCGCTGGCCAAGGTATTGGGCTCGCTCTTCCAATCCAACGGTTAGGAAACGTTGATCAAGTAACTGTCGTACTGTCAGCCGATGATGTGCTGGACAACCGTCGTTCTGAAACATCATTCGCTGTCTGACGGCGAGAGGAACATCTTCTAAAATCACCGCCAGATCATTTCTTAAAAAAATTTCATAGATTTCCCGGTTTAAATTTTGAGGAAGAAAGTGTGGCCCTATTAAATAGTGGCCAATAACTCCCATCCACACATTAATAGAAAACTTCATTTGGAAACTAGTTTCACGTGTTAACTTGGGATTTTCCTCTGCCCAATAATGTAGGTTGTGGAAATTTGTTATACCCTCGCGATTAATTTTCGCCTCGTCTGTCCATAAAATACTTGTTAAAAAATTTGCACTTTCTGCAACTGAATTTAACATAAAGCGGCAGAATTTCACTCTCCTTCCAGGATCACCTTCCTCCAAGCCTTGGACAGGGGTATAGTGGTAAGGATGACATCCAACTCTACGTATCGTAGACCAAACTTTCCATTGTGACGCTCCGGTTAGTCTTGCGACTTTATTAGTTGAAATAGTTGGGTCTTCCTCAAAATATCTCAATATTTCTTCCTCATCATCTGGTTCATAAACGGGAGGAGCACCAGCGTCACCTCTTCTATATTTCACGGAGCCAGTTTCAGCGATATTTCGATATGCCGTACTGAATACACGTGCATTTGGTAAGCGGCGGTTAGGGTACCAAAGACCATATTCTCAGCGAGCTTCAGCAGCGTTGCCGCCACAGTATCCATAGACAAACAAGATATCAGCGTATTCTGCGTTGGCATACGCGGCTATGGCATAGAAAATACAATAACAACAACTAATAACAACAACTACGAGCAAAATCAAAATCTTCGATAACTAATTTAACAAGACCAACAAACTTAAGGGACACGGAGATAAGAATGTCAGTTAATGACATATATGCACAAACGTCAAAGTCAAGGACTGACTGACTTAAATGAAAATGAACGATTAGTCGTTTAATAAATTCCGCCACCGCATTATCTTTACTAATTTTTTATTAGAACTATCCAGGGTACATTAAACATTTCTACCTAGTTAGATAGCTATTGAAATAAGGAAGTTTTATAATAATTTGTACGCGTGCTACATTAATATTTTTTTGAAAAAACCTAATAGGTAAATTTCATAACTGATTTAAAAAAAAAATTTTACAAGTTTTTATTTTAAATGTTCACATGATCGAAATGTTTCCGAATATTTTTCATTTCAAACGGATATCTATAATATTGGACAATTAATCCAGTAAAAAAATATTTAAAAATGTCAAGTAGATTTTTCGGAAATTAACTTTTAAGACATTAAGATCTACTTTTTTGAGAAAAACGAAAAAATTGAAATATCTCAAAAACTATTGAGTTTTGCATAATGTATGTTAGGGCTAGATTTACTCCTTAGCTCATGCCCCATCACATCTCCAAAGGAATGTATCGAATTACCAGTAACCCTGTATAATAAATTTAGTTTTTATTATTTTTCAAATTAACAAATTAAACAGAAAGAACTTCTATAATTCTGGCTTTATTAAAAATTCAGTTGCAACGAACTCTGAATTTTCATTTTCTCAATAAAACATACAACTGGAGATATTCAACAAGAATAGACAAAGTATCGACCATTCTCTACGACAATGCTATCTGCTGCAACTGAGACTCGAACTCAGGAGTGGTGCAACGACTAGCCGTGTTGCTTCTCAGACAGTCCAGTCTAGTCCATTGTTACCAACTCGGTAACATATTAAAAACTAAACATCCATACTCTAGCCAGGTTTCAAATGCGGTTCTCCTTCACATCAAGCGTAAGCCGGCAGGTTTTGCTTAACTCTTAATATTTAAACAATATTTGAAACTTATTAGCTATCTGGTAATTATACTTGAAGCATATAAAAAAGTTATACCGTTTCCAAACTACAATGCCAATCGCAAGAAAAAAAGAAAGTAATTTTTGAGTGAAGCAGTAACACAACTCAAAGAATAGTGTTGATACTCAAGAATTGTCTCTCGGTTAGAACAGTTTTCATGGATATAATTCGTAATTTTAGACTTGTAGATAACTTATTCCTTATATTGTCGTTGTTAGAAAAATCATTACCTATTTACAAATTATAACTGTTTGAATTTTACTCATTACAATATTCTAAGTACCGTTCCAACTAATTTAATTAAAATCAATCAACTGATTGGTATAAAAGAATTCTTATAAAACTCCTCACGTATTTCGTGGAACCTAAAGAATCCAATGTTTTTAAAGTGTCTTTTATCAAAATGAGCAATTTACTACTTTTTTTAATTTACCTCTTATTGTTTGAGTTGGAAGTTTGGTCAACATTTTATCCTGTTCTTAGAAAATGTCACTTGCCACAAAGTTTTTTAATTACAACTTTACGTCGACTAGAACAGTACAATGGGCACAAGAATAATGGTATCTAACTACCAGAGGAAAGAAAAATCGTTTTTTAGTCTGTCTTGTTAAATATATTGTGTTAGTTAACCGACATATTTATCTGTCAAAGACAGTGGAAATTTAATTTGGTAAAATACTTTTCTAAATTAATTAGTTTTTGCTATTTCACATACTAATGTTATAAAATATTTTTGTAAGAAATAAGAGTATTGTTGTTCCCGCTTACCGTACTTAATTAATGTAGTCATTAAGAAATCTGTCTCTAAAATCTCCTTTTAATCAGTCAGCCTCTATGTGAGTGTGTCAGACATATCTGTCGAACTGTTTTTCTCGCAATCTGTCTGTGTGTTTTTGGTTCGTGTTATATCTAGAACTCTATTTGACAGAGATATATAGTTTAATGTAATAATTATATAATTGCACAATAGGTACCATTGACATAATAATGACAAGGAAGAAAATGATATAATTTTAATGAGAAATATAAAGGATGTACAACCTAAAATAAATAACTAATATTCTTTCCTATTATTTGGGTTTTCTACCACATGTATTATTATCCTCTTCAAAACAAATCACCGAATCTACAAAATAATAGAATTATTGGAAAAAAAGCCTCTGCGCCCGTGACGTAGAAAACCCAAATAATAGGAAAGAATATTCGAAGAATGTCACAAATAACTTTCAGACAAAATAACTAATACTAACACTATTATTTACTTATGTAATGAAACTTTTACATATATTATACATAGCTTACATTAATATTACGCAACATATACATTTTTAGAACAGAATAAAATATTCAGGAATTACTAAGCGTAGAACTTATCAGCTATTCTCGAATATCGTGTTTAAATCTAGCAAAATTCAAACAGATTAGTTCTGTTTATAACCAAAAAATAAATTACGATAGGATGTTGGTATATTCAACCCATTCGTTGAAGCCTTAAATACCTTCACTATATTTCCCTCATCGCATTAACCCCTATAGAAAATTGTTCATCTAACACCCATTTTCTCTTCTAAAGAAACTACCACAATCAAATAAGAACCCAGTGTGGTCACTCCTTTCCTCCCTCACAACATCTTCATGGATAAATTCGAAACCCAAACCCTCAGTTCATCTGAAATGAAACGTACCTGCTAGTTAAGATACGTGGATGACATCTTGTTATCTGGTCATTCCCTAAGCACGTTCTTGTCTTACATTAATCATATACAGGTCCCAGATCCACGTCCCTATAGAAATCGAAAAAAATTGTTCCCCCCCTTTCCTAGGCGTTCTTATTACGAAACATAACGGAAATCAATTATCTTACTCAATTTACAGAAAACGAACCCTCACGAACTGGTACCTCAATGCAAAATCACACACCATCACAAATAAATTCTGTTATCAACACGATCAACACACAATCATGACAGACAACTCGAACAAAGCACAAAATTCGTCCCATATACGACATTTAGAATCTTACCAAAAAGCTTTCCTAGCTTACAACAAAGGTGCCACAGGTAAAGTCTCTTAAATCCTGAAATACAATAACTTAAAGCCATATTCACAACATAACAAATGATTGCCATTTGATTGAAATTCTGAAATATCAAATTCCTAATAATTCCTATGACGTGTACGAAATATCTTGTTCAGACTGTCCCCGAACATGCCGGGTGTCAACGGATCATGGTAGAGGGGTCTTTCCTCATTTTTAGAATGTCAGAATGAAACTTAGTAGATGTATTATATGAACAATTATATGCCACTTTGTAGCATAACTTTTATTTTATCCTCCCTTCCGGTTTCATCGGAAATGACACTAACTTTTGATTTTTAAATGTACACCCTGTATATTATTATAATTTTGGATTCCTTGAAAAACTTTGAGTACGGTGATACTCCATAAGTGACATTTCAACTACTTGAAAAAAATTAGACCCGAAATTTGTTGGTGCATGACAAGAAAAAATTGTGATGTCAGAAAAATCAAATCGAGCATAAAAATTTGAGTATTTGTATTTTGTGGGCCATCAACTTTGACCTGAACAGTTTTTTAACAAAATTTATTTTTTTCCAGTGGACCAATTCCGCTCTACTGCTTCCATCAACTGACTCTCAACCCTCCACCACTGTCCCATCCAGAGACACCAGTCGTATAAATAACACTTCATTACACTTACCAGCGAGTTATCTTTAAGGAGTAGACAGATTGAGGTCCAGGAATCGAACCAACCCCAAGATTTCTGACTTATCCTGACATTCTTTTTTTCTCATATTTCTCTCTTGACCTTTTATTCAAAATAAAATCTAAAGTAATCATTATTTATCCAGAGAACAGACATTAATAAAGTATAAAATTTTAAAATATACCTACCACATATTTACAACTGCAAGTTTACAGACTAAATTTGAAAAGCTATAATCCAAAAAAGAAAACAGAATATGCTACTTATACAAAATAGTAGACATATATATACATCAGGGACTTATGTTCGTTTCTTATATTTTCTTTAAATACTTGAACACTTTTAAGATTTTTAAACTTTTGAGGAAGAAGATTGTACTGAAACAAATTATTCATTGTATATTTTTTTAGAGTTGGTAGAACATAAAAGTATAGGGCAGACCTGGTATGGTAAGGATGTATTTCATTAACTACAACTAGCTGATTTTTTAAATATTCCGGTAACGCGTCGTTTTTCATTTTGAGAATGAATATCATTGTTTGGGCAAAAGAATACTTCTCAATATCGATCCACTTTAACAACTTCAGCATATTCTGAATGCCCGTGTATCTATTATATGTTAATATTATTTTCATTGCTTTGTTTCGCAATTTCTGTAATCTATGAAAATTTGTACAGATAACATATAACATAGAAGAATCCATTTAATCGGAGTTGTTAGATAGGGAGCTACCCGTCTTAAGAATCCAATTTTTTTACCAATTTTCTTTGAAATATAGTCTACATGATGTCCAAACTTTAGATCTACCAATTACAAAACCCAGATATTTCATTTAGTCTGCTTGCTCGACATTCAGGTCATTTATTTCATTTAACTCTTTAAACATGTTGTATCAGTAATTGTTACTTATAAACGTCAATTTGGATTATAGTTCATTTACTTTCAGTTTGTTATGTCTAAATTTATTTGTAAACATTTTAAATTCTTCGTTCATAGTTGATATTAGTGCATTGAAACTATCGTGAGCATAGTATATTAGGGTGTCATCTGCAAAGATATGAATTTTACATTTATTTAGTATATTTTCTACATCATTTATATATAATATAAATAACAGTGGTCCAAGCACACTTCTTTGAGGAACTCCGAAGTTATTTATTTCCAATGACGATTTAGTATTCCCCATTTTTGTACATTGACAGCGGCTAGAAAGGTAACTTTAAACCACTTTAACACAATTCCAGTAAATCCATATTTTTAAAAGATGTCATTAAACTTGCAATGTTTGTTTGATAGTTAGTTTGTTTAGGGCAAAACTTGCAATCAAAATTTCGATTAATTCTAATTAAACTAGAGCTTTGAAATTTTGCTTATGTGTAGAAGTCCGGTGACAATATACTTTAACATTTTCATATAAGAAAAAAACAAGATGGCGGCTTCAAGATGGCGGACGACTTTATTGTTTATGATCCGATTCGACTCAAAATCGATATCTGGGGGGTTTTCGAGATCGCCAACTATGAATTCTTGGTCAATATTTAGAAATTCAAAATGGCGGCGCCAATATAGCTGACGACTTTTGTCATTTATGATCCAAATTAATCAAAATCGATATCTGGGGGCTTTCGGGTTCGCCGATTACAAATGTCTAGTAAAACATTTAGTTCATGTTGGCGATTTCAAGATGGTGGACGACTTTATCGTTTATAATCCGATTCAACACAAAATCGATATCTGGGGGTTGTTGAGACCGCCAATTATGAATTCTTGGTTAAAATTTAGAAATTCAAAATGGCGGCGCCAATATGGCTGACGAATTTTGCCATTTATGGTCCAAATCGATTAAAATCGATATCTGGGGGTTTTCTGGTTCGCCGATTACGAATTTCTAGTAAAAAATTTAGTTCAGGATGGCAACTTCAAGATAGCGGACGACTTTATCGTTTATGATCTGATTCGACTTAAAATCGATATCTGGGGGTTTTCGAGAGCGCCAATATGAATTCTTGGTCGAAATTCAAAATGGCGGCGCCAATATGGCTGACGACTTTTGTCATTTAAATCCAAATCGAACAAAATCGATGTCTGGGAGTATTCGGGGTCGCGGATTACGAATTTTTAGTCAAAAATTTAGTTCAAGATGGTGGACGACTTTACCACTTATGATTCGATTCGTGTCAAAATCGATATTTGGGGATTACAGCATATCAAAAGCCTAAACAGTAAAATTATATAAAAAAATATTTAAAAAAAAAGCTTTTTTTCTAAAAAGTAGAAAATAAACTTTAAGTAAATCAAACCCATGATTTTGTTCCAGTATATATTTTTTTTATGATATGAAAGCTTGTCACGAGCAATCTCCTTTACACAGGAAAACCTCGCGATAAGCTTTTATATCATAAAAAAATATATAATGTAACAAAATAATGGGTTTGATTTAATTCAAAGTTTATTTTCAACTTTTTAGAGCATTTAAATAAAAGCTTTTTTTTAAATATTTTTTTATGTAATTTTTTTAAGTTTTAGTATTAATATATCTCAATCTTCTTTTCATTTCCTGGTTATTTTCTCTTATCAATAACTTTCTTTGTAACATATTTATTTATATTTCATGTGTATGATTATTTTTTTATTTAACATGCACTTTTTATTTTTTGCACTTTTATTTTGTACTATTTAATATGTAATGTACTTTCAATTTTATAAGCAATTGTTGTTGTACAAGTTCTTCCCTGTGAACACAATTTCAAATAATTTTTCTTGTTTACAAACACGGAAAAATGTCAGTATCATATTTTAAAACGTCGATATTAAAAGCCTTGAAAAAAGGTAGCGACCCCTTTCAAATCAAATAATTTGCTCGAAACACATATATGAAAAATTCAATAAATATACGTTCAAGCCAATGCCGCTCGTGTTTATTTACGAAATTAGAGAACGGGCCAGGAAGTTTAAAACAAACGTTATCGGACGGCGTGCATGTATTGTTTAGAATAGGGACGTGAATACCAAAGTGGCCGGTGGTTAAACACAAAGTCCGAGCTTCTCAACGCTCTCATAATTTATAACTAGTGAGTACATTCGCTGCTAACTTAATTAAATTTAGATTAACTTTGCCCAAATGACCCAAAAACTGGTAATCTCTATAATAATATATCTTTCCATTTCCCGATGCTGGAGCAAGAGAAATGACCTACGTTATATTATTTGTAATGAGGGTTATACATAGATTGGCCATTTCGATATATTATCAGAGTAGACACTTAAGTTATATGGTGGTGTATTATACAAGCCACATTGTTTATCTGAATTGACGATCGCTTTTAATTGTTTTAATTACTCATCTCTATGCGAATTTCTATAAGGCTTGCAAGAATATATTTAGTAAACTTTAAAACATAAATATGCATCTGTAGGTTCTAGATATACAGGCTTATCAGGGCCCTCGAGAATATCTCACTTAATATCGGTCGTACAAAAAAAAATATTTTTACGTAAATTGTGCCGATTTATATAACCTACAAAATGGTTTAAAGACATTTGAAATCCATGGCCTACCTTAAGAGTTATGGCGGAAAATACCAAAAATGCGGAAAACGTCTAGGCCAAATATCTCCGTTATTTGAAGAGATACGAGAAAAATTATAAGGCGAAATTTTTTTGCAACGAGGTTTTATCTATTTTTTTTTTCAAAACAGCTGTATTTTGAGATTTACTCTTCAGGCTGTTAAAAAAAATATTTTGAAACGGGCGGGAAATGACGCCATTAAATAGAGTATTTTCCTCCCTTTTCAACGATATATCACATGTAATATTTATTCATTGGTACTACGTTAGTAATTATAAAAATATTTTATAACCAATAATTTTTTTTTAACAAGCATTTACTTGCCGTGGAGAAGTATGATTAAATAAAACGATAAAATAATTCAATAAGTTGTTCAAATCTTTGCTATAATAAAACATTAACACAATTAAGAAGAATAAATTAAACTCAGGTAACAAAAACAAATTAATAATAAAAAGAATATAGCACACAGAACATTAATATTTATCTAATCCTCAAAGTAATTCTTAATATATCATATCAAGTGTTCAAAGTATCCACCGCGTTTTCTTATGCACAATCGAGTGTGGCGAGGCACTGCATTTAAAACATTACTCAGCATTTCGGGGGTAACTGTAATACATGTCTGTTGAATTGGAGCTTTTAGGTCCTCTACATTTTGCGGTGTCGTCGAAAACACCTTATCTTTAATATACCCCCATAGAAAATAATCCATTTGGGTTATATCTGGAGAACGAGGGGGCCATCGAATAAATCTATTGATACCTATCCAATGTTGAGGCAAAATTTCGCCTAAATAATCTAGGCAAATCTGGGAATTGTGGGGAGGAGCTCCATCTTGTTGAAAATATTGAAAGTTGTGTCGATTCTCTAAAGGTTTAAATGGATCTAAGAATTCATTAAATTCATTTTTCAAAAAGTTTAGGTACCTTTGACCACTGAGGTGGTGGAAATAAGGACCTATTAAATTGGTGCCTAAAATACCTATCCACACATTTATTGAAAAACGATTCCCAGTCGGTCTATGCCAGTGTGTATTTTCAGAAGTCCATTTGTAATGAATATTGCGATAAAAAAATCAATTATTGGAAAAATTTGCCTCGTCGGACCAAAGTATTTTACTACATATTAATGGATCGGCACGCATCTTTTCCAACAGCTACCTACCTCCTTGATTTATCCCCCGCTTGTAAATTGTGAACTTTTTTTGCTTTATAACACCGGTAACCATTTTTCTTTAAAATTTTTCTAGCACTTGTTTTATTTATGTGACAAGCGATTTGAATTTCTCTTAATGGTGTTTCCAAATTTTCTGTATATTTATTTCTTACATAATTAATAACTCGGTTTACCTTATTTACATTATCAGTAACACTGTTCAACCTTGTCTTGTTCTTTAAAAATGAACCATTATTTTTAAGTTTCGTAACTAATTTTCTGAGTTTTATTCGGCTGTAGTGCTTGTGGAAATCTGTTTCTATATTCTACTTGAGCTAATCCAGAGCTAAAATTGCATTGGCCATATGTAATAAACATATTATAACGATCAATGTGAGTGAAAATCATTTTTGAAAATTCTAAATTCTTAAACCAGTGTGATTGAGTGAGAGTTTAATTATTTACTGAGATGATCTGTCAAAAAATTAAATTGTTAAGTTTGTTCATAGCCAACTATTTTAAAATAATTGAAATAATAGTGAAATCATGAAATACAAACAAATGGATATTATAAATTGGTAAAGACATTTTAACTTTCTGAGCAAGGAGTGACGCTTTTATGGAGGACCTCTATACATTGGCATAACTGCGAATACTTTTTCCATAATTGCTCCATGTTGCTTTCTTGATTATTAATTTGTTTTTGTTACCTGAATTTACTTTATTCTTCTTAATTGTGTTAATGTATTATTATAGCAAAGATTTGAACAACTTATTGAATTATTTTATCCTTTTATTTAATCATACTTCCCCACGGCAAGGATAATGCTTGTTAAAAAAAAAATTATTGGTTTAAGAAAAATGTTTTTATAATTACTAACGTAGTACCAATGAATAAATATGGCATGTGATATATCGTTGAAAAGGGAGGAAAATATTCTATTTAATGGCGCCATTTCCCGCCCGTTTCATAATAATTTTTTTAACAACCTGAAGAGTAAATCTCAAAATACAGGGGTTTTAAAAAAAAATTAGATAAAACCTTGTTGAAACACTCTGTTCTGCAAAAATTTTTTGCTTTAGAATATTTCTCATATCTCTTCAAATAACGGAGATATTTGGCCTAGACGTTTTCCGCATTTTCGATATTTTCCGCCATAACTCTTAAAGTAGGCCATGGATTTCAAATGTCTTTAAACTATTTTGTAGGTTATATAAATCGGCACAATTTTTATAAAAATGGTTCTTTTTGTGCGACCGATATTAAGTGAGATATTCTCGAGGGCCCTGATAAATTGGACAGCTTGTATGTAAAAAATATATACAAAAAATTATGAAAAAAATCCACAGAAATCTAAAAAATGATAATGTATTTTATTGTCACATCACACTCATACAGGATCGTTGATATGTATGGAAACGGTCAATTATCTCCTAAAGTAAGATAACTAGTGAAAAATGTTAAAGCACAAAAGTTTTAGGATTGTTTAAAATGCATGTGAATGAGTTGTTAGTTGCCAAAATTAAAGGCACTGGTCGGAAGAAAATCCAAATTTTCGTATTATTACCAAAAGTCAACGGTACAAAGAAGTAAATGTTTGGTGTGTGATATGTTGTAAAAAAATTATTGGACCATATTTTTTCGACGCAACCGTAAATCAGAACATTTACATAGAGAAGTTGGAAAACTTGTTAATGCCTGCTCTGGATGATGTAAATTTACAGGACAGAAAAAATTGTATTATCAAGATGACGGTTGTATTGCACTCTGTGCAGTTAGTGTAAGAAACTGGTTAGATCAGCATTTCCACAATCAGTGGATAGGACAGTTTGAACCCCTCTTGATTTCTTTTTATGGGGATACCCGAAGCAAAAAGTTTATGCCCATGATTTAAAAAATAATTTAAACCATTTAAAGGGGAAAATATCAGAAGTAGTAGCCGATATAAACGAGGATACCATTAATTTAGTTTATGAAAAATTTAGAAAAAATATTGAAAAATGTTTAGCAGTAGGAGGACAAGACAGAATAGTTTTGTTACTATTTTATTCAAATTGTGTGCTTTCGTTGAATTTATAAAATTGTTTTAATCATAATTATCGCAAAAATATCGACTTTAAGATACGACGTTCAAATTTTATATCTGGACTACTTTAAAATTAGAAACAACCTTTCAGTAAAATTTTTATATTCCTCTCAAAAAACTGATACTTTACTCTTGGCACAAGTTCACGTTTCCTTATTTGCTAACCACCCTGTATGTTATTTTGAAAAGACTTTTCGCGGTAGGTCCATCCGAGGACACAGTGTATATTAAAAAATGTTCGAATTTCCCTGAATATATAAATTATATATCACATTTAAATGTAAAATAAATACAAAATCATTTATAATTGTTTACAATTTTTTTTTACAATTTTCTTTAAAGCTTTTAATAATTTTAAAATAAAAAAGAAACAAACATTTTTAGCCCTTTATTATTTAAAAGTTAATAAATTAATTTCTGCATAAATTCTGTTTATATTGTTTAAACAATATAAATATTTTATTGCACACTTTTAAATGTCTCTGATTTCAAATAATATATAAAAATAAACATTTTAAAAATATCGTCAAAATCGGACCTGTTCCTGAGTACTAAGAAGTAAAAACCTTCATCGACTCGACTAATTTTATTGCATACGATCTAGATGTGGTGTAAGAATAGTACCAATTTGTTTATTTTTTTTTATACTGAAAACACTTGCAAAATGACTGTTTGTGTATTATTGTACACCCATATGATTTAAAGGAGATTTGGTCTTTTTCTAATTTTGTCTAAAATAAATGTTTTCAGAATTACAACACATTAAAAAATGTTATTGCATTAAATTTAATAAATAGTGACTAAAGTGAACTTGGTTTCTTTCTAAAACTATCGAAATTTATTGAATCCCTTGTTTCTATGGTGAAGAAGAAAACGATTTTTATTTCTTAGAACATGTTCAGGTAAGAAAAATTCTATGGTAACACATGTAGTGAAAGTAGCGTAAACAATTAGCGTTACTATAATAATAATAATAATATATTTCCATAAGACTTACATAGTAAGCATAGAATATTGTCATGTACATCTTACGGTTTAAAAATAACAATTACAAAAGTAATAAATATAAATATAAAATTGTATACACTAAGAATTAAAGTAGTATCGAATAATAAAATTATAATAAAAAATAATAATAACGATCCTAAAACACAAATAGTTATAAACCCGAGGTTACTCTTCCACATTGGCACAATTAAGATATTTGAATACAGAATAAAAACTGTATTTTAGAAGCATAACCTTTACTCCTATTTAAATACTTTGTTACTAGATAATGTTTTTAGAGACAGAGGTGATTTCTTGTATAATTTAATAGACATTATCAGAGGTTCATTAGTTACCAATGGGAGTCTGCGATGGGGTATGTTTATATTGTAAGTGGGCCTTAAGGAATAATTGTTTGTTTCTGATCTGTTGTTGACAAATTTATTTCGATTATTTTTTAAATAACAGTCACAGTTAAAAAGATATAGAGTAGCAATTGTTAAGATGCCAAGTTCCAAGAATAGATTCCTACAGGAGCAACGTGCATCTTTAAATGTAATGGTTCGAACTATTTTCTTCATTACAACAGAAACCGCGTCCTCGCCTCACACATCTTCCAGCGGCTTGTATATCAGTGTATGCGCGGAAACTATACAACCTTAGGCGAGGGTTGTATAGGAGATATACCATCCTTCGGAGGGGATGTAAAGCCGTCGGTCCCTTGTCTATTAAATGTTAGGCAAGTAAAAGTTCCCTACTCTTCTTAAGGGAAGAGGTTCGGCAAAATTCCTGGTTGGGGGTAGCTCGTCTACAGGCGTCGGTGCTAGGCCTCAGTAGCGGAAATAGGCCGACGTTAAATAAATGTATAAAAAAACTATTTTCTTTTGCAAGATGAAAAGTTCCCCGACTCTGTATCCGTTTCCCTAACATATTATACAGTAGTTCAAACCTTGCATGTACATAACCAAAATAGTACATTTTCAAAATATTTAGACTGACATGGTTTCTTAATTGCCATATAGAAAAACAAGTTATGTTAAGTGTATTTATTAAAAAATCAAAGTGATAACCCCAGGATAAGTGAGAATAGATGTGAAGTCCAAAACATTTTACTGAGTCACTTTGTTTTATATTTCGTCCATTGATTCTTACAAGTACACTTTCATAGAGATTTTTAGGTGTACATAAAAGGAGACTAGTTTTGATGCTATTAAGTGCAATGCCATTTTCGACACAATAATCTTCAATAATGTTTTTAATTGTATACTTATGTTTTTAAAATTATTGACGGAGCTGATACTGGAGTATCATCTGCAAATAGAGTGATAAGAGTATTGTTAACCATATTGACATTAACTAGATCATTAATAAATATTATAAATAAAAGAGGGCCCAATACCCTTTCTTGGGGAATACCTATGTGAGTAAAACAGGCAGACGATTTAAATAATTCTCCATTATGCTTTAAATGAACTACTTGAGACCTGTCATTTAAATAAGATTTAATTCAGTTTAGAGGAGCACATCTTATTCCGTATTATGAAAGTTTATTCGCCAGAAACTCATGAGGCATGAGTTAAGTCGAAAAAAAAATAGTGGCTCTCTTATGCTTTGTGTCAAACTTATTTAATACAAAGTGGTAAAATAATAAAACTGCATCCTGTGGAGATATACCTTTTCTAAACACAAACTGATTATTTGTAAGGAAGGTTTCAGCCCGTAAAATGTTAGACAATCTGAAGTAATAAGCCTTTTTATAAAGCTTAAAAAAAGTTGACAACAGAACCACTCCTCTATAATTAGATTATTGTTATTTACTAAATTGGCCTTTACTCACAGACATTTTTTTATACATTTATTTAACGTCGACTTATTTTCGCTATTGAGGCCTAACACCGACGCCTGTAGACGAGCTACCAAAACCAGGAATTTTGCCCAACCTCTTCCTTTAAGAAGAGTAGGGATCTTTTACTTGCCTAACGTTTAATAGACAAGGGACCGACGGCTTTACATCCCCTCTGAAGGATGGTATATCTCCTATACAACCCTCGCCTAAGGTTGTATAGCTTCCGCGCATACACTGATATACAAGCCGCTGGAAGATGTGTGATGCGAAGATGCGGTCTTCGTTGGAACAGTCACCCATCCAACTACTAACCGCGCCTTACGTTGCTTTACATCGCATATAGAAGTATGTACATAGTAAAGACGCACCCACGCTGGGCCCTACTCACAGACTTGCGCACTATACACTATTCGACCATATAATTAAAATAAATTTATAAACCATCAAAAATCAAGTTTAGTCTTTATTAAATAATCTTTGACAGAAGTGAGGCCTAACAGGTGACAATAGGTCAGCTCCTTACTATTAACGCCATATATCAGTTATTAGCAAAATCAAGAAAACGGCGTATTCTTTTCTTTCGTAGAGACAAACTAGACGTAAATATACTCTTCGCTTCTTTAGTCAAGTTTTTGTATATAACTATCCTATTGAAGACCTTTCTTCGTTTTTCGAAAACAAATTAATTCTTTATTGATAAATATATTATATTTTTTACTTTATTTATCACCCGACGATACCAGCTTAGTTAGAGAAATATTCGACAATATATTATGTAGTTTCCTGTCTTTGGAAAACTTATGTCCATAAGAATTCTGTTTCCAATTTGTTTACTTATAAATTTGTAGATGTTCAATTATGTATTTGTTTCTATTTATTTTCGTTACTTACTTAACTACCTTAACATGCGAGAGAGACCCTCAAATAATATTTTGCACTGGACAAAGCCCATTAAACTCTAGCTACGCCATTGACGCATATATTGTAATTCATGTTAATACGGATATGCATATGTGTATATTTAACTTAAAATTATATTATAGAAATACCGCCTAGATTCTATTATCTCCGACCCATGTGAAACAAGATCAAGCGTTTAGATTTCACATTCAGAGGAGACGGTAAATCATTTTGCGCTCACTTTAACTCAATTTCAATTGAACACGAATGCGGTTGGAAATTTTTAAACGGGTGAGTGTTGGAAACGATTGAACGTTTTCGATATTATGGAATCATTTGTATGTAAATTTACAGACTGTGGGTTTACTGTGACCCAAATTGATGTAAAAAGGACGAAGAGACTTAAAAGGAAGCATAATTAAAAGTAAACTCTACGTATAGTTGTTTATCTGGAAACAGCAACAGAAGTTATGTATTTTAAATTCTTGTACATAAATATTATAGCAATATTTTATTTAAAAAATTGATAGCCCCCTGACATTTTTATTCATGTGTTATCAGAATTCTGTTGATTATAAAGTTATTAGTCAATGGGAAGCCTTTAATAAGATTGATTTATTTGTTCAATTTCATCAATTTTTTATAAAAATATAAAGCTAATTAATTAATTTAACAATTCGAAAATACAAGTTAAGATTTGGTTTCTTTTAAGAATGATATATTGATTAAATATATATTATTGTAGATTCTGATAAAGCCTGATAATATGGCAAAAAATTTTAAATAAATATTTTTCTTATTTGTCCAATAATCCTTTGAATCAGCTAGCATGTATTAATAAAGCAAACAGTAATTTGTTGATAACATAGCAAACACTGGTCTGGGTTGGTCTAAAATATGTACATTGTACGTTCTAGAAAAGATCAGAAAAAATTAATGATTGCTGTGTTTTGTTGCGGAATTAGAAAAAGTGTAATTTTTACAAATAAGTCAACAACAAATTGGCTGAAAATCGGGCAATATAAAACACTTACAACTAGAATTAAAAGAAAATATAAAAAAAAGTTTTTCTAATTTTGACACATAAAACGACACTTTCCAATACTGGCATAAGTATCAAAACGTCTGATTTTTCATCACCAGAAAAAGTTAAACCTCTTCTATCTGATGAGAAAATAAACACTCTTAAAAAGAAAAAAGAACAATGTTTATTCATTATTGGAAAATTTTGTTTTTAATTATAAATGTTTATCATACAGTTTATGCAGTTTGTTAAGAACTCGTTTATTTGCTGAATTTGACATAATATTATGTGCTGTATTTGCCTAACTTGTCGGAGGATATGGTTGTATGTCCGCGTTTTTCAATGTGTAACTCCCTTCCGTACGAGCCCCTGACTTTTGGAATTGGGGATTGTCTAATTTCTGTGGTGTTTATTTATTTCTTTATTATATGACAAGCCATTTCAATCGGATTAAATATTCAATAGGTTGGAGGGAACCCTGGATACTTCAGAAGCTATTATTTTTCGAAGAAAGCTGTAGTCACGCCTTCATGATATTCATCAGATGGGTGAGTTATGTTTTTAGTTGGCAAGTGCAATATATTCAATACCCATTTTTTTACGCTTTCACGTGAAAATTATAAGGTGTTCTTATGTCGAACGAGGAGGTATGTAATACAATTTTAACTCTTATCTGTAGAATTATACTCAATAACATCTTATATATCAAACCATGTCTCAGCACATTGTGACGCGTTTTTCTCCACCTCGCACGTTGACGTGGAGAAAAGAGCGTGACCACTCTTTGATACACGAGCTCCGGAAACAAGTTTTCGGTTTATTCGGGAACCAGTCCTAGTTTAAGTGATAGGACGCACTACCCTCAAGCCGAATACGCGAGGCTGAGTAGCTCAAGTGGAAAAAGTTTACTCCAGAGGGTCAATAAATGGGAAATTAAATGTTCACACACAGACAGTCAAACTCAGAGTTTTTCAATAAAACAGTATATTACCACAACATAAAAACACAACTCTAAATATTTATTATGAAAAATCTATAATTTATCAAATACCGGGAGGAGCACGTGTAGCAACGTAAAACCTCAATAGTGCCAGATGACTCAGGTGATCAGATTAGCAGGCTGCAACACACAGAATATACGGTTAGCAAGAATAAACAGGGTGCAGAATAGTTACGGACACCAGACAAGTAAAGTAAGACACAAATATATAAAAGCTATAGTGAAACAGTTTATCAAGTATTTGCTAGTACATCAGTTTACCTACTCCTCTGTGGACTTACTTACTCCCTGTGTTTACGGTCGGGCACGTCTGCTTCGGTGGAGCGATCGTAGTGGAATCCCTTCTGCAGAGCTCCTCAGATCTTTTTCTGAAAATGAAACAACTTACTATAGGAGTGGGAGTAGACGCCTGATGGATGCGCTGCTGGTCGACTGCACTTGGCCAAAATCCTACAGTTCGAATAGCACCTGGGTTCGCTTCTCGGAGTGGGCACGTCTGATCCCGATGAGTCGCCTGGGCTGACTGACTTCTTGGCTCCACAGGTCCTGTTCTAGCAGCGAAACCTCTTACCATGGGAGTGGGAGCTAGACGGATGCGCTACTGGTCGGTGTCGTTAAACGGACTTAACAAAATATTTTGAAATATTTTTTTGGACTTGAAACATAAGGCCACTACGGATTTGTGAACAATTAACGGTACCTTTAGGTTTTAATATCTTCGGAGTGAACACGTCTGCTTGCTTTGAGTCGAACTGGATGACTAACTGCTCCGTATGAATTTAATTACTTCCTTAAAATATGAAGGAGTGGGAGAAACAGCAGAAAACAGATGCATGATGGATCACGGTGACGTCAGACGGACTTGACAAAATATTTGAAATATTTTGGGGAAAAATAACACAAATGCGGATTTGAGGAAAACTTCACATACCTTAATTTGGAACAAGCAGCAGGCCCGTGTACCTCGTAGGACGGCAGCCGAAAGACTAACTACGGAATAATTAAATTATTCCCATGTACTGAAGGAGTGACGTCGCACAGGTGACATGAAACGGACTTGTAAAATATTTTAAAACGTTTTTGGGACTTAGTAAAATAACGATATACAGAATTTGTGGACTCTGCTACCACAGGGCTCTGCACATCTAACGTGTTCGGTCGCTGGGAAGACACTGCTCCTCGCGTGGTTTGGCTGGCCTGAACTATAGACACTCTTCTAGTCGCTTCCCCACCCGAGTTCATCTGTACTTTATAATCTGGTCTACCTACGAGGTGTTTCTAGAAATTAATTAATTTTAAACTAATTCGCCTAAGGCGGTACAGTATATTTACAAATATAAATATAACAGAACAGTTATTATAAAATATTGATATTTTATACAAATTTCGGTAACGAAGAACACTTCGTTACAAAATTAGACTACAAGTTCAATACTATACCAAGTAGCCACGTAAGGGTGGAACTAACAGTCAATGTAAATAGGAATTTTGTGTCAATTCTGTTTACGAGAGAGCAATGACAATATGTTGATTCCAATTTCATATGTACTTTTTGTATTTACCTGTATTATTACATTATTTTGATGGCTGCACAATACTAAAATACTACTACAAAGAATGTTTCTTATTGGTATTGAACTTAGTCGGACAATTTAATATAACTATCGAGTAAAAATTTTATTATCCCAAGTTTGTCAGGAATAAAAATAGCCAGGCGGTAAATTTTTTCTTCAGCTCTTCGGCAGCATTCGATGAGTAAGAAAATAGTGACAAAAATGCCATTCATTTGATGATAACATCAATGCAGTCTACTTCGTTATATTCTCAAAATTTCGTGATAAGTTGAAATTCGTTAAGAAGTCGTCAACATTTTCGTGAAATATTAGCTTTAGATAAATAATTAAAATTAGTTGACGAACGGTGTGAAATAACTGCACATCTGATGGATAGAGAGAATGTAGTGATATCTTCTCATATTACAAGGGCCCTAAACGCTGAACGGTTTCTTAGAGTTCCTGGTTTTAAGGCGAGCAGTGGGTATGTATGTTTTCAGCTGTACATAGTACCACAGAATATTGGTTTCTCTTGCAGAGTGTAGGCTTTTGCTTTGGACACTACTATCTCTAAAAATTTATTTAAAAATGGATTTTCTTAAAATAATAATTGAGGTATTTTATATATAGCTTTCCGACATTGCCCACGAATAGAACTCCTTATGTGAGGACCATCTGAAAGCACATTCGAGTGTTCAATATCAGGAACATCTGCTACTACGAAGGATGGCCCGGCTGATCTTTTAACAAATGTTCCAGCTGGAGAAGTTACTTATTAGTCTTCCAACAGTCTACGTCGTTCTAACTCTTCGCAAGTTCAACAATTCACTAACCACTCTAGATTTATCTAAACATGTCTTAACATGTCTAAGACATCAAGTTAATCTGCCTAAATAACATTACGCAATCCGTTCTGGGAAAATATGTCATATCTTATGTAAAATTTTACTAGAAAGCATAAACTAAAGTTATGTTTACCTAATTGTCTCTTTTCTGTGGCAGAAATATGTTGTGGGAACGTTCATTGCGTAAACCAATTACTACACACAAATATTCCAAAGTAAATCGCAAAATTAACTTAGAGGCTGATTTCTTAAAGACATGCGATATTCCAGTTCTTTGTGAACATTTAGTAGTTCGCTCTCATAACGTTTTTGCATTTTTAGAAAAAAATTTTAAGAACTTCAAAATAAATTATAAATTTTTATCACGAATGAGAGAAGTTAATTTTTCACATATGTAATAAAAACTATTTGCATTATTCACAGTTCACACACATCCTAAGCATTCAAACTAATCCGTCATTCAAAATGAAAGAGTAATTACGAATCCAGTAAAACTCAAGCAAGTTACCAATGCCAATGTAGGAAATGCTACCAGTTTAAATGCCGGTGGTCTAATCAGTTCTAATCAATTTCAAAAAGAATAACTTTTTTCAAATAAAGAAGGTAAGTCCAACGCTACTGTTTGAATGTGGTTCCCACTAATATGATGGTTGTCAATTTTAAAAGGCAATGATCCTATCACCGGAACCTCCGCCATTTATTAGAAAAGAACCGACACATATTATTTTATTGCTAAAAAAGATTCTCGTGAAACTTTCGAACGGATCTTAATATTTCACAGAATACATTAGACATATCCAAGGTTAAAATTTTTTTAAATGAAATGTCCTCGTGGAAAATGTTGTAGAACACTGTAAGAATTTACACAAAATGAAAATGGCGCATATTGCAAATGCATTTTATCAAAAATTTGTACATGATCGACAAATTCTGTTTTCCAATTCCTTTTCAGTTTACCGACATAGACAAGAAACTCCTAAAAATTTCCGTGCGATGAATCGAGTGTTTCCAGTGTTCCTATATTAAGCATATAAATAATACAGCACCACAGTTCGATATATTTAGGGAATAATTTCATTTTCTTCCGTTACAAAAGCAATCGAAAAGCCATATTAATAATAATTAACAAATGGCTGGCAAAAGCTGGCGATGCACAACGACCCTGCATTCTTGTCCTTTCTTTACGATTAATCTACCTGCTGGGGGCTTATTGCAATCAGAATTTATTTTGGTTGTCTGATTGAAGACGATTCAATTGATTTGGTAACGCACATTGTCCAATATTGCACCTTGATTGGTGGCAATGAATCGATTACCTTTCATAGGAAACAGTGGAATACTGGGCTTTAGTAGTAGGTATTTTTAATTTACTACACATGTATTATTTTAATAATAATTATAATGGCAAATATTACACCTGAAAATAAAAACAATTGTAACTATAATACCACACATAACTTACGAAAAATAGTTCTAAATCTATAATTACCTTATGTATATTCATAATATATCACATAGATAAGCATGTACCTGTGTATATGTTTTTACATATATCTTGTAAATACGATACACATCAGATTACATTTACATATATCTTGTAAATATTCCCGTGCATCTTAGACTTAAAAAGAGTTTTTGATAATGGTCGCAAGACCGAAACATATGTCAGAGAAATCTGGAAAAAAACTAATGAAACAATAAACCAAGTGCGTATTGTAACTATTCTTTTGAATATTCATAATTATTCTATTGAATATGTTTCATCAAGAACCTACCGCAGATTCCTTCCAATTAATTTTTATATTGTGCTATTATATTGTTAAGTGTGCTACCTCCTTCACACTATTCCATTTGAGCTATGCCATCCAACTATTCATAAAAGTTTCTAAAATATTAGGTTCTCAATATAAGGGGCGAGCGTAGATGCGTCTTAACCATGTACATACTTCGATATGCGATGTAAAGCAACGTTAGATGAAGTTAGTACTTTATTGGGCGACCGTTTCAAAGACGACCGTATCCTCGCTTCACATATCTTCCAGCGGCTTGTATATCAATGTATGCGCGAAAGCTATGCAATATTAGACGAGGGTTGTGTAGGTGATATACCATCCTTCGGAGGGGATGTGAAGCCGTTGGTCCCTTGTTTATTAAATGTTAGGCAAGTAAAAGATCCCTACTCTTCTTAAGGGAAGAGGTTTGGCAAAATTCCTGGTTGGGGGCAGCTCGTCTACCAGCGTCGGTGATAGGCTTCAGTAGTGGAAATAAACCGACGTTAAATAAATGTTTAAAAAAAAAGTTCTCAATAGTTTCAATGAGGGCCTATCATCTAGTCGTTCATAATTAACTTTTTATACTGTACTGTTATATTGTTATGTATACTTGCTTACAGACAGAGGTCTCTGTAGGTAGTAGAGAGAAGCCGGTAATAAAATAGTAGCTTAGTTTTATAATAAATAATTCTGAATCTATTGAGATCATGGACCAAAATAATAGAGAAGGATCTGGAATAAGAGCGATGTACAGAAGAAGCGGAACCAACGCACTGGAGGAGTTCTAGTTGAGATAGAAAAGTGATCTGATCAGATCAAGAGAAGGAACAAAGTGATCAGAGTCGTAAAAAGTACAGTTACAAGAGTGAGTTATAGTAGTTTAAAATAGTAATTAGTAATGCAATTATAAGGGCTAATTATTATAAATTAACTAATTGTTAGAGAAACGTTTGGTATTATTTGTGTTGCAGTTATTGTTTTTTATACATTTATTTAACGTCGGCCTATTATTGAATCGCCCGCTTAAGGTGTTTACTAAAGGGGCGTAAACTCGTAACCATATGAAGTATTTTTCTTTTCATCTTGTACTTGTACTTGTACTGGTAGTATTTGGCATCCGTTATTATCGAAATCTTTTTCGTTTCATTCAATAAAATGCTAGTTAAAATAATGAGTCTTGTTGGCTGTAATTAGCTCATGTTCAAAAATAATATCTGAATAACAATATGTAGAAAGAAATAAAATGAAATATCAAATGACTTTCAATTTCTTTTACGTCTAAATTGCATTTTAAATTCGTGTTTACGTAAATGTGCAAAAATCTAAGTATCACATAAAACGGAATCGCATATTATTTTCAGCTCTCTTGCGGACTTCATTTTCAGACATGAATATCAAATTTCCACTTAAGTTAATGTGTTTTTTCCGAGAATATAATAGATAGTAAGAAAAACAATGAATATTAAATATATGAGAAAAAGGCCAGCATACATCTTATAAATATTAATATATTTGAAAATATGTTTTCAAGAGCTATATAAATGGCCAGTGTATTTACAGATGAATTATCTAATCTTCTCCAAGCTATTCCATTCTTTCTGAGACGAAAATATTAAGCAGAATTTTCATGTCGTTTATAGGCAATATTATATTTTTGTAAATTTTATATCGTCTTTAATAAATTTATTTCGTATGTCGATATATAAGTAATTTTTAACGACCGTCATCTTTTAATTAATATAATCTTTATAGAAAGGGTTTTGTTAAAATAGATGAACTATTGTAATATCAACTGCACTTGTCTAAATCAAGGCGTATTAATTAAATTTATTTAATAATAATTGTCTGGTCGATAGCCGAGTGGGTTAAGGCGCGAGGTGGCAATCGCGATTAATCACACGGACATCGCACCATCGGGTTCGAATCCTGGCTCCGGCACTGTCGGAGGAAATGGTTGTATGTCCGCGTTTTTTCAATGTGTAACTCCTTTCCGCACAAGCCCTGGCTTCTGGAATTGAGGGTTGTCTAATTTCTGTGGTGTTTATTTAATTATTTATTTAATAATGATATTAATAATATTTAATTATTTCAGGGAAGTTATTGCACTTTGGGTGAAAGGTAGACATCAAAAATGCAATATCGTCAACACAAAATTCTCCTACAATAGCTTAGCTAGAAATATCATTCCCAAAATGATAAGATTATAAATTTATGAACAGATTTTCTTGTTAGATTTATACTTTTCAATTTTTTTGTTTATTGTATGGTTTGTTATACCTTGTGTTTCCGAGTAGGAACTTTAAGCAGACTACATTTTTATATTTTTAATGAAAATTTTATTTAACAAAATTGTTTCAATTGTGAAGACAAGCTTAAATAAGGAGTTAAGTTGCAAAATAAGAAAAATCTTCTTTTCAAAAAACTTTACTTGACTAAATTGAACACTATTCTACATGTAGATATGATGTCATCTGTGTATGAATAATTCAGAAAAAGATTAGAAAAGTGTGTACCAGGAGGAGGTCCACATCTAGAATAGTGTTCATCTCAGCTGAATAAAATGCTATATAAACTATTTTTTATATTTATTAAATAATAATAATAAAAATTTGTAGTTAGATTACCATCCTAGTGGAATTTAGAATTAGCTATTTCACCACCCAACCGCACAGCTGCCGCAGCTGAGACTCGCACTCAGGGGTTACACAGCTACCAGCCATGTTGCCTCTTACATAACCCCCTCTAGTTAACTGCTATCAACTCGTTAACATATGAAAAACGCTTATTATTTAATAATGTCTAAAGCCCAGTTGTAGAATTCAAGCCTAAGTCTAGCTTTATATTTGTGACGCAAGGGCGCAGCAATCGGCATGTAGTAGAGGCTTCCGATTATTTTCCCACCGGCAACTTTTCTGCTTGGGAGTTGGGCATGGGTTCTTCCGATGTCCTTACTGTAACTAATAGTTTACCAAAGGAAAATTTGTTAAATTGTAATTTTTCGGGGCGCCAAATTTCATGACGGGAGGGAGACAGAGATCGGAATAACGGCTTAACAAGGTATACTAAAGTTAATAATATGTAAAAAAATGTATATCTATAAAAACACGAGTAATAAATTAATAATATATAAAAGATGCTTTGTGACCACAAAGAAATCTGAAAAGAGTACGGATGTGAGGCATACAAATTTTGATTATTAATTTAGCTCCAACTTTGAACGACAACTTAAATTTTAATATTTAACGAATCTTAATAATATTAATACAAGAAGGATTGAGAAACACTAAAGTAATAAAATACCAAATTTGAAAGTGCCCAAATCTATCTCTTAAATAATTCAGTGAGTCAGTATGTAATGAGAGAACGCTACATATTTTCCCCTTGTAAAATAAAATCAACCTGCCAAGGAATCAATACTAAACCTAACTTTCTAAAAACTTGTGTTGACAGGAAGATCCATAACGTCGTTCAACAAGTACGCAGGCTTAACTCTGCCCAAACTGACAGTAACGTTCTTCCTGCGTATAAGAACCGAAATGATTTTGTTTGTTAGGGAGACAATACGGAACGGTCTCTCGTACAAAGGGGTAAAACATGGCTTAAGTCTGTTTTGACGGACAAAAACGTAGTCACAAGTGGATGTAAATTATTCTTAGGCATAGCACGTAAACTTAGTAAAATGTTTGGTAACTCATCGTACTAGTGAAGTGAATTGGACCTGGAACAATGCTGTTTTAAGAGTTCGGTGAAATCGCTCGGCCATACCCTTACTTTGGGGATGATACGTGGTCGAATGAATTCAATGAAAACCTAAAAACTTGGAAAACTCCTGAAATAAGTGACTCAAATTGTGCTCCTTGATCAGTAGTGATTGTCAAAGGAATGCCAAAACGGCAAATGTAAATTCTGGCCAACGAGTGAATCGTTCGATAACCGTAAGAATATAGGAACATCCATGTGAAACTGGGAATGGACCAACTAAATATATATTTATATGTTCGAAACGAACTTTGGGGACTGAGAAATCTGATATTTGGAGTTCTAGGGTTTATTTACTTTTGAAGTTTATTTATTATTTCAATACTTAGCTACTTCCTTTGAGTTCTTGGCACTCGATTTAATTGGAACTTAAAGTATAAACCTGATCATGCGTTAAAGACGACTTAAAATTTCTAAAAATTTTATTTTTTCAAATTAGAAAACTAGCAGCTTGTTAGACACTTTCAATGCACCTACGATATCTACGTTAGATGCAAGGCCTGTGAATTTTTTGAAACATTTATAAAACTGTAAAACTAAAATACAAATTGTCAAAAAATTTATTTACTTACACTTAGAATTAGACAAAAGTATTATAAATTACATAACAAAAATTTGTAGTGTGGACTATTATTGCTATTATTGTCATAATAACTGTAGACCACGGTTTTACTGAAATTGGCAAACATATAATACATCCCAACCTTGAAGTAAGTAATAATTTTTGTAGAATTTTTTGTTGTTAATTTGTCTATTAAATTATCATTACATTGTACATAAATGTTATTTATAAAGGCCTCAGACTCAAAGTAACATTAGAACAACTCTGAATATTTCCTAATAAGATGATTGAACGGCTACACTCATTGTAGAAATGCCAAACTTATCTAAGTTTCAGATTCATCCAGCCTTGAAATGTTCTTAAAATGTTTAAAAAGGCAATTAGGTGCTAAGATTAAAATTTTCGGTAAATCTCATTAAGTTACTCAAATATTAAACTGTTAACTACTTGAAATTTGTTTAAAGTTGAAGATAGAATGTAGGTCACTTTGAGATAAGGTGGAAACTTCTCTTCATACTAAAAATTTCTAGAGGTTTGTAAAATAACACAGTACCGTGTTTGATATATACTTTTGCTTTCAGAACTTTAATAAATAAAACGGTTTTATTTTCCAATTTTTGTACTTACTTAGACAGTAAATTTGTTTATAATTAATATGAGAAAATCATGTCAAATCAAAGCTGCAATTACGAGAAGTTTTGTTAATGTATTTCTGTTCTATAACACGCGACAACTACAGATAAGTGTTATATATCTATGGCAGCTTTCCCATACATAAAATTAGTATTATGTTGCGTAATGCGTTTAATATTGGGTTTAGTGATACGAACGTAGTAGTACGTTCATTAGTAAATTAGTTTTTATTCAATAAAAGCTCTAGGCACGAGAGCTCCTTTAAGTAGGATCAGCCTTTCGGCTGGTGTTTGTTACAATCGAAGCATTAGCATTCTGTTGGTAATGTACAATTATTACTTTTAACGCGCCAGGCTCGTAACTTGTAATTCAGCGCTCGGCGGGGCATATAGCCCGGAGAGTAGCTGTTGGTTGCAGTCTGGTTACGTTCCTTATAGTAAAATGAGGATCTTATATAAGAGTTTGCGACCAAAATATTATGTTTTAAAGCTCTCTTAGTTGCAAACTAATGCACATTTTTCATAATTTCATAACGCTCTTCTTCTTAAGTTTGTTTTTATAAATAGTTAATAAATTTTCACAAATATTGCTCTAGTTTTGCAAAATTAAAATTTGTTCCTTTTACAATGAGCAGTGTCATAAAATTCGAAAATTATTTATACAGTCTGTCCATTTTATCAGTGCACTCGAGAATATCTCACTTAATATCGGTCGCACAAAAAAAAAAAAAATTTTTTCGAAAATTGTGCCGATTTATATAACCTACAAAATGGTTTAAAGACACTTGAAATCCATGGCCTACTTTAAGAGTTATGGCGGAAAATATCGAAAATGCGGAAAACTCTAGGCCAAATATCTCCGTTGTTTGAAGAGATACGAGAAAAATTCTAAGGCGAAAATTTTTTGCAGAACAGGGTGTTTCAACGAGATTTTATTTTATTTTTTTTCAAAATTATTTTGAAACGGGCGGAAAATGGCGCCATTAAATAGAATATTTTCCTCCCTTTCCAACGATATATCATATGCCATGTTTATTCATTGGTACTACGTTAGTAATCATAAAAACATTTTTTAAAACCAATAATTTTTTTCTTAACAAGCATTATACTTGCCGTGGAGAAATATGATTAGGTAAAACGTTAAAATAATTCAATAAGTTGTTTAAACCTTTGCTATAATAAAACATTAACACAATTAAGAAGAATAAAGTAAGGTCACAAAAACAAATTAATAATAAAAAGAATATAGCACACAGAACATTAATATTTATCTAATCCTCAAAATAATTTTTAAGATATCATATCAAGTGTTCAAAGTGTCCACTCCGATTTTTTATGCACAATCGAGCGCGGCGCGGCACTGCATTTAAAACATTACTCAGAATTTCGGGGGCAACTGTAATTCATGCCTGTTGAATTCGAGCTTTTAGGTCCTCTACATTTTGCGGTGTCGTCGAAAACACCTTATCTTTCCATAGAAAAAATCCATTGGGGTTATATCTGGAGAACGAGGGGGCCATCGAATAAATCCATTGGTACCTACCAATGTTGAGGCAAAATTTCGTCTAAATAATCTAGGCAAATCTGGGAATTGTGAGGAGAATCTTGTTGAAAATATTGAAAATTGTGTCGATTATCTAAAGGTAGGACATCTAAGAATTCATTAAATTAATTTCTCAAAAAGTTTAGGTACCTTTGACCACTGAGGTGACCATCATAAAAATAAGGACCTATTAAATTGGTGCCTAAAATTCCAATCCACACATTTATTGAAAAACGATTTTGAAACCCAGTCGGACTATAATAGTGTGTATTTTAAGAAGTCCATTTGTAATGAATATTGCGATTAAAAAATCCATTATTGGAAAAATTTGCCCCATCGGAACAAAGTATTTTACGTCCTCCTTGGTTTGTCCCCCGCTTGTAAATTGGGAACTTTTTTGGCTTTATAACACCGACAACCATTTTTCTTTAAAATTTTTCTAGCACTTGCTTTATTTATATGACAAGCAATTTGAATTTCTCTTAATGATGTTTCCAAAGTTTCTTTATTTTCATTTCTTACATAATTAATAACTCGGTTTACCTTATTTACATTATCAGTAACACTGTTCAATCATGTCTTCTTCTTTAAAAATGAACCATTATTTTTCAGTTTCGTAGCTAATTTTCTGAACATAGTTTTTTTCGGCTGTAGTGCTTGTGAAAATCTGTTTATATATTCTACTTGAGCTAATCCAGAGTTGAAATTGCATTGGCAATATGTAACGAACATATTATAACGATCAATGTGAGTGAAAATCATTTTTGAAAATTCTATATTCTTAAACGAATGTGATTGAGTGAGAGTTTAAGTATTAACCGAGATGATCTGTCAAAAAATTAAATTGTAAAGTTTGTTCATAGCCAACTATTTTAAAATAATTGAAATAATAGTGAAATCATGAAATACAAACAAATGGATATTATACTTAGATTAATTGGTAAAGACATTTTAACTTTCTGAGCAAGGAGTGACGCTTTTATGGAGGACCTCTATATATTGGCATAACTGCGAATACTCTTTCCATAAATGCTCCATGTTGCTTTCTTGATTATTAATTTGTTTTTGTTACCTGAATTTACTTTATTCTTCTTAATTGTGTTAATGTTTTATTCTAGAAAAGATTTGAACAACTTATTGAATTATTTTATCGTTTTATTTAATCATACTTCTCCACGGCAATTATAATGCTTGTTAACAAAAATTTATTGGTTTTAAAAGAATGTTTTTATAATTACTAACGTAGTACCAATGAATAAATATGGCATGTGATATATCGTTGAAATGGGAGGAAAATGCTCTATTTAATGGTGCTATTTTCCGCCCGTTTTAAAATATTTTTTTTAACAGCCTGAAGAGTAAATCTCAAAATAGAGCAGTTTTGAAAGAAATTAGATAAAACCTCGTTGAAACACTGTTTTGCAAAAAAATTTCTCCTTAGAATTTTTCTCGTATCTCTTCAAATAACGGAGATATTTGGCCTAGATAACTCTTAAAGTAGGCCATGGATTTCAAATGTCTTAGAACAATTTTGTAGTTTATATAAATCGGCACAATTTTCGTAAAAATAGTTTTTTTTGTACGACCGATGTTAAGTGAAATATTCTCAAGTGCCCTGATAAAATGGACAGCCTGTATATTCATATATACAAAATAGGTTGAAGAAGGTTGAAAAACTGTACAAAATGCATATTTTCAAAAAAAAGGAGAGCAAAATTGTTGTCAAAATTAGATCACTTATTATTAAAAAACTATGTTTGCTGATTATAATTGAATGATTCACAGAATCATTTCCAGCGATAGCAAAACTTCGAATTTTTAACAAAACTTTGTTTATAAAATATTATTGCTTCATCAACCAAGCGTCAGGAGAGCTAATATCTACAGGTTTTTGGTCTTCACCAGATTGTAGGATCTTAACTGCGGTATTTTGTAGAAATTTTAAGAAAGTAAAAATGGGAAACATTGGTGAACTGATTCATGAAAATTTTAGAACCATTTCCTGCATTGTGTAAAAATATTATAACACAAAATTTCGTATTGATACATATTTATAAATATAATACGTATAGTGACAAAATTAAAAGCCAATAAATACCCCTTTTTTTCAGCGGCATCGACTGCTTAGATCATTAACCGCTCTCCACCAATTATTTCCCTCTAGGATAATTCTCCTGGCGATAATATATTGATCGTTGGTTAACTCAATATCTAAAGTATTTTGAAGATATTACTTTCTTTGATAAAAGTTATCGTCCTTTTTAGTTCTATTTTGTCGTTGTTTAAAAATTCTATTAAAGTACTTGCCAAATGCTAACGCTGTCGGGCCCTGCTAAATTCATTGCATCATGGTAGAACATGTCTGATGATGAGTGGTACATTACAATCAGAACATCATCCGTAAAAGGTGGAAGGTTGTAAGATGGCTATAGGCTGTTCTTAAACGGGTTACCATGGTTTTCTCTCGTCTTGTAAGTTTGCAAGGTGTAGAATTTCCGCTTCGCAGCATATGGGTGTTAACAAGGGAAACACTAGTAACTATTCTTAATGCTGTGCAATGAATGAAAAACCCTATTAGGTCTTACTAAATATGGTTAAGTCAAATAATTTTCTATGCAGACTTATTCAAATTCAGTATATTTAAGCACTACTTCGTATATCAAAGTTTTGATTAAAACTTTCATCATATACAAAATAAACACTATGATAAAACTACAGGACACAAATTTTCTACAGTTATTGTTTGACTTTGAAAAGCAATTTGTCATTTGGTGTCTACGGGATGTTATACTATACAGAATGTAGCTGAGTTAATCACTCTTTATAAATTATGAACCACAAATTCTTCCGCTGTAACTCTCATATACACCCTAACATTTTCTAATAAGTATTCTGCAGACGTGTGTATATTTTGTAAATGCTTTGCATATCTCGAGCGATTAAAGATAACACAAGCTATGTTTGTCTTAAACATTTATCAAAATTAGTCCCTATTCCTGACATAGGTTTGACAATATTTATAAACTTTCTAGTAACGTCAACTTTAGGATAGGTTTCTGAAATTTGCAGTGCTAATAAAAAGGCAGAAAATTTACACAATTCTATTGAAAATAAGATTTATTAAAATATTACTATTAGTTCCATTCCATCACAATTTTGATTTTACGGAGATGAAGGAAAAGCAAACTGTAGGAAATTATGTTTTCTCTAAGAGGATAGAATTGATTTTTTCCCAAACGGTGTTATTGAATAAAAAAATTGATGGATGAAGCCTTTACTATGTGGTAATTCATTATCACTGAAATGAGGAACACTCTACTATGTTTTTTACCACTATATTTACAGTGTTGTGACTGTAGTTTCGACCTTACGTCATTATCAAACAATGATTCAAAATAGAATGAAATACAGGAAATTTTAGAGTCTAGTTAAATAGGTTACTGAACAGGAAAACCTAATCCTTAACATAAATAGAGGTATAATTACATTTTTACCATTACCATTACATGTCAGTTTTGTCTTTGGCATTATATATAAGGCTCGATTACCTCGCCCAAATATAGCATCAAAAATTCGGTACATCTAGTAGATAACTTAAAACAATTACTCAGTCCACATAACTCTTTGCTGGTATTATTTGACTTTAAAAACATATTTTCAAATATACCCATAAAAGAATGTCTAATACTTATCCAAAATTTATTAGACAAAAGTAAAGTTAATCACATAGTCGTGAAAGAAATTTTATTAGCCTTTCATACATGCACCGCTCAAAATTATTTTCAATTCAATAACCAATTTTACACTCAAAATATCGGCCTACCAATGGGATCTCCCTTAAGCCCCTTACTAGCGGATATATTCATGTCAAATATAGAAGAATAAATATTAAACTCTCAAATAGGTAAAACTCATATTCATTTTTGGTACAGTTATGTGCATGACATTTTAGCATGCTTTAGAGGCACCAATAAACAGCTACATAAATTTTTGAATTTTACTAACAATTTACACCCTAATATCCAATTCACGTTAGAAACAGAAATCAATAATAAAATAAACTTTCTTGACATAACCATTATACATGAAACTAACCTTTTTGAGTTCGACATTTTTCGCAAACCTACCTTTACAGATATTACTATCCCATATGACTCATGTCACCATCTATCACACAAATTAGCTGTATATAACTCAATGCTACACAGAGCGTTTTCGTTGCCTTTGTCAGAAACAGATAAGGAAAAAGAATTATATACAATTAAAAATATAGCCAAAAATAATAGTTTCCCCACATAAGTACTGTCCAAACATCTAAATAAAAAACAAAAAGAGTTCACATTTAAATTAATATATCCAAAAATAAAAGAGGAAACTCACCGAATATATGCAAGCCTCACATACTGTGATAAATTATCAGTAGACATACCCTCTCAATAAATGATATCAATGTAGCGTGTAAATCTCAAAATAAATTATCGAACCGTATATATAATGCTAAAGACACAACTGACAAATATAAAAAATATGGAGTTTATAAATTAAAATGCGCAGAGTGCAATAGCATATATATAGGACAAAGTGAGCGTAATTTTAGAACAAGATACCTGGAACATAAGAGATCCTTTAGGCTACAAAAAACAGATTCCACATTCGCTACACATTTGCTAGCTAGCGGCCACAATTTCCCAGAACCTTACAGTATAGAAGTCCTACATCTTGCAGATAAAGGAGTTAAGCTTAATTTACTGGAAGCCCTAGAAATTTGTAAGCGCAACAATAATAACAATTTTATTCTGTTAAATGATCAATTAGATATCTCATATTCACCTCTGTTTACCGCGGCAAAAAAATTATAACCCTTCTAGGTAATGGTAAAAATGTAATTCTACCTCTATTTATGTTAAGGGTTAGGATTTCCCGTTCAGTAACCTATTTAACTAGACTCAAAAATTTCTTGTATTTCATTGTATTTTGAATCATTGTTTGATAATGACGTAAGGTCGAAACTGCAGTCACAATACTTTGTAAGTAAAGTGTAAATATAGTGGCAAAAAACATAGTAGTGTGTTCCTCATTTCAGTGTTATTGAATAAATTGCAAGAAAGGCTCAGAAATCTTCTTCAAAGTCGTGCAAAATGGCCAAATTTGCAATTTTCGTATTTTTCTTATTTCTTGACCAGTATATTATGTGTAATATCGAGCTTCAACTTGAGATAATTTCAACTGAAGTTAATGAGTTTCAATAAAAACGTGAAATATCTGTTTTTGGACTTTGTGGGTGAATCCCCAAATATATTTGCTTGAACATTTTCTGCTTGTAAGTATCTAAATAATACCATTTAAAGCACTCAAATTGAAGTCACCAAAAAACTGCTTACAAATGCCTTATTTTATGGGGCTATAATAATCGATGAACTTTGAAAATACCTACTGCGAATTTTTTAGGAAATCGCATATTTATTCGAAACATTTGTAGAAACTCGCCGGTCATGTTTACTTCGGCATTATCCTTATTTAATAAACAGCTGTTTAAAAAGAATTATTTTAATTCTATGAATTTCTATTGCTATTTCCCATTCACATTATTTCAATTGAAGACTAATAACATAATTTTACACTGCACGATCTAAAAAAGAAATTCCAGAAAAACATAATAAGTTTACATGAATGAAACTAGAATTAGATCGATTTTTTTAAAGATGAAGTACGTTATTTGCCATTTCATGGAATACAAATGATATACGTCAGATGGCTAGGTTAGTGGTAACAAGCAATTTTGCTTAACTTAAAGTTCTTGTATGTGTATTCCCTGCTCTAATTTATCCAGTCGCGTATGTTGACGTCAGATGTCAGAGAGTTTGGGAATTGCAGCGGTCCCACAGTATGTTTTCTGATGTGCTGGATAGTCCTGTTAGCTGTTGCTCTTTGATATCCTCAGGGCCGTATGGCAAAAATAAGGGGAAATCTCTATACTGAAACTACTTTACTAGGTAATTTATGCAACGCTTTCAGATTGGCTCTGCGGATGCGGACGTTGTGTTTGAAATATAAAATTGAGATTTAAAGATTCCTATTTAAAAAAATAATAATAAAATGCGTTCTCATTTTAAACATGCAGTTTTGGAAAGTTAAAACCAGGGGGAAACAGATGTTAAATATTTCAATAAAAAAATATTTGACTATAATAATAATACTAATAATAATAATAATATATTTATTGTGTATCAAAATTACAAAGTTAGATAACACATATGAAGAATGACACTATAATTGAGAGATAAATGGCAAGTATTTAGTCACCTGCGTGCGCAGAGACTGATCTCCCATAAAAGCCTCAACATGTAAATAAATCAATGTAGCAATGAGGTAAAGTAGAATAGAATAGGGATGAAAATAAGAAAGAGAGGGAAATATGAGGAAAGGTGACACAAGATTAATGTTATATGTATACACGTGTACACGAGAGTCCGATCACACGAACCGTTGTCGTGTACACACACGACAACTATGGACGCGCCCAGTGAACATGCGCAAATGTGTTTTCACACATGCACACCGTAAATATCTCTAGGCATACGCATACACGCGCTCAGGCACACACGCACACACCCATACAAATTAACTCAAGACAGCTTACTGACTTTCTAGTAGATACTGCTTATATTTGTGTTTAAAAGTTATATTCGAGAGTGAGAGACTAGGTACGTTAGTGGAGTTGATGTAAGTCACAATATTGTCTAAAAGTTATTTGTGGCATTCAACGAATATTCTTCCTTATTATTTGGGTTTTCTACCACATGTATTATTGTCCTCTTCAAAAACAAGTCATCAAATCTACAAAATAATAGAATTATTGGAAAAAAGCCTCTGCACCCGTGACGTTTACGCCAAAGAAATAGTCAGAGGTTATGTTTTGCAAATAATATAAATCGAAATAAGCACAGAAATAATGTATTTTGCTGACGTTTCGGAAAGTAATCGCTTTTTTTGGAAGAACGCTTATTTTGCTGTGTATGTCAAATACACAGCTTTAAGATTCTGTTTATGTTATTTCCATAGATACTTGCTACTTACACAGAACATATAACTGATGATATTTTTTTTTTAGATAATGATGAGTTTGTTAAGTTTTTCTTTTAACATTGGTAGCCAGGTTGTACAAATATCTACAGAACAATTCGATACGCACTTGTCTTCATTTAATAAGATTATTGCTGATTCTCTAATTTTTCTTTTTTGGTATCTGCTTTTTTTGTTAATATTTTTGCCGAGTCCCAGTTTATCCTATGTCCGTTTTCCCAAGCATGTTCACAAAACTTTGATTTCTGAATTTTATTCTTTCTAAGTAATTCTTGTGTTCATCCAACCTCACTCAACTATACCATTTTTACTTAAAATTATTGATCCATTATCTGGAAATACCGATTCATATATTAAAAATAGTAAACATTTTATAGAAAAAATGTATGAAAACGATATTCATGAATCATACCTGATGGTTAGTTTTGATGTAGTTAGTCTTTTTATCAATGTTCCGGTAGATGAAACCTTAAAAATAGTTAAAGACAGGTTGATAAATTATAATAATTTGGAAACTAGAACTAAATTAAGTATAAGTAGCATAATGGAACTCTTAACAATGTGTATAAAAACAACCTATTTTCAGTTGGACAATGAGTTCTATCAGCAGGATTTTGGTATGGCTATGGGGTCTGCATTATCACCAATTTTAAGCGACATATTTATGGAGAACTTTGAGAACACACATGTTCAAAATTGTATAAATAAACCGGTTGTCTGGTGGAGATATGTTGACGACATCTTTGCAATTTCTCCACATGGTGTGGATTTACTAGATAGTTTTTTGGAAAATATAAATAGTAAGGAACCGTCTATTAAATTCACACTAGAAGTAGAAAGTAGGAATGAACTACCGTTTTTAGATGTTTTAATTAGAAGGTTAAATAATACAATTGAAACAAACGTTTATAGAAAACCAACACATACTAATAGATATCTAAATTTTAACTCAAATCAGTCAATAAATGTTAAAAGGGGTGTTGTAAAATGTTTATACGATAGGGCCAAAATAATTTCATCTAATAATGAAATATTAAATAACGAGAAAAAATGTATCAAAGAGGTTCTAGTACAAAATCAATATCTTGAAGCCTTTGTTGATAGAGTCCTCATAAATGTTGAAAATAGGGACAATCAGGTACGACAAAAACCTGAACGTCATTATACAGCAATAATTCTTTATGTATACGGATTATCGGAAAAGCTACGCCGTATAGGTGACAAATTTGATGTTAGGAGGATATTTCAAACGGGGAACACTTTAAGATCTATTTTAACAAAAACAAAGCTGATAAAAAGGGAGCAGAATTCAAAAAACTGTATTTACAATATCCCGTGCGAATGTGATAAATGTTATGTGGGTCATCCAGACCTTTTTTAACATGTTAGTTTCATGACCCTTAAAACGCAAGTTAAAGTCAATCACAAATCCAAGACTTTAAGAGCTGTCGCTGTCGAAATTTTCATTGCCAAACAAAATAACCGATGATTTACTAGGATTGATTTTTAGAAGGTGATCATTGGAAATATTATAGAGCATATTTAAATCGTTATCATATTACTGGCATATTCTAAATCTTCAGGATTAAACGAACAGTATAATTACGTATCATCCGCATATAAATGATAATTACAAAATTGTAAGGATTTATGAAAGCATTGGGTATATATGGTGAATAAAATATGACCTAAAACGTTACCTTGCGGCACTCCGGATCTACCTGTTAACGTGTTGGAAATCTTACTACCAATTTTTACCCGTCGACAGGAATGAGGCCATAAAATCTCGGGTACTATCACAAAATCATGATTTAACATGTAAGTAATGTGACTGCACCAATCTTACATTGAATACCCCTTGGTTGATTTATATATCATGAGACTCTATTGCAATTTATTTGACTTTTTTCCTTAAAAAGCACAGTATTTATGTACACACAAATACAGAGTTTGACCGTCGCACCTTGTATTCTCACTATAACTTCACATAACATGACTAATGAGGATGGCATTATTCAATTAGGGTTATTAATTCCATTTATTTTTTGACAACATTTATATACATAGTACATTTGAAGTCACAGATTAATTAGTGCATTTTCATTGTTGAGTAATGTCCATGAACTCTCGTACAGTGTAAAAACATTGCTGCTTTAATATTTTTTTGCCCGATTGACAAACTGATTATAGCTCAAATTTCTTGTCACTAAGATAATTTACAAAGTTGTTATAAATGTTTATATCTAGTTTATTTAGCTTCGTTGTTCTTATACGAGAATAAGGCTGCACTAAATTCTCCACTGCCATCGTATTATGTATATATGAAAGTAAGTAAATTTGACCGTATCTGTTTGAGTGTTCCAAAATATAGATACAAGGCAGCGGAAGAATTTCTAACTCGTTAAAAATTGGCCTACAGGTTGCATCGTACGGTGCTCCATAGAGTATGCCAACAGCCGCCTTCTGGTAGACAAATACTTTGTCGGCTTTCACTGAGTTCCCCATAGATGAACCTCATATGTTGTGTGGGAGTTCACGTCTGCGTAGTACACCATTTCTAAGATCTCACTGGTTAGACAATGCTTCAAGTCATTCATTACCAATACCTGAGAGGCTAGCTTTGAGCAGATATAATCTACGTGTGGCATCCAATTAAAAAAGGTATCCAAGACGATGCCTAAAACTTTAACTGGCTCTGATTTATTTATCCATCTATCCGAACAGATTTGTAGATGGTGGGTAGTTAAAATATATAGGAGGTAGGAGTTTTTTGCCCCAAAGGGGGTGTTTCCGGAATTTCCACTGAACGAAACTTTTGTTTCGTAATCAGGGACCAAAAAGACTTGGTTTAAAATATATTTTGTTCCGGTAACTGATAATAAAATCAACCCCGCAATTCGGCTGGAATATATATCCATTAGGTGCTGATGGTAAATCATATATGAAGTAAAGTAACAGAATGGGACCCAGCACGGAGCTCTGGGAACAGCATTACTGACCGACAACGTATCTGATTCCTTGTCATTGCAGACAAACGTATTGTTTCCTGTTAGACAGGTATGAGGAAAGTGATTGTAGAATATTGTATCTAATGCCATAATATTCTAGTTTCAGCAGTAATCACTTAATGTTGACACAGTCAAAAGGTTTCGTAAGGTTGCACATTGTTACAGATGTGCTTATAACCTCAATCAAACTAGTTACTGCCTTAACTGTAGATTTATTTTTCCTAAAGCCATATTGGGAGACATTGAAAAGTGTTTTATTTTCGGTATATGAAATAAATTAACTTCAAGATTATTTCAAATACTTTCCCAATTACCGGTACAATGGCTATGGGTCGATAGTTTTCTATGTCTTCCAAATCACCTTTTTTGTTATTTTAATGAATCTGGCCAATTATCTTCCTCAATACATTTATTTGTTAAACAAAGTTGTGAGTGGCTCAACCAGAAATTCGAGTAAGGCTTTAAGCATAGCTATTAGGCTATTAGGTCCATATAAATCTGGACAAGACGAGTTTTTAAGGCTCGTTATTGCCATTTTCACATCAGATGGCAGGATTGGCGCTATAAAGAAGGAAAAAGAAGGCTTGTTTGTGAGATTTAAAAAGGCTACAGGAGCTACTAGGCTGTTTCCAATGTTTTCTATAACACGTGCAGAAACAGAAGCAAAATGTGCATGAAAATTTTCACAACTAATGGTTGTGTATAATTTTGAGTTTTTAACTGAGTTTTTTTCATTATTTACCAATTTCCATGCCATTTTACTCATATTTTCTGCATCTTGGATCATTTTACCGTATTTATTTCTTTTTCCTCTCTAAGCGCCTTCCTATAATCTGCTCGACTTCGGTAAACAATTACCCAATCTTCTCCTAATTTAGTACTATTAAACCTTTTTTATATTCTCTAACTTGTTTTCGCATGTTTCTAAGTCTATCGTTGAACCACCCAATTTTCATAACATATGACATGATTGTATGTCTTTCAGAGAGAAAATGTTCAAAATAAACAATTAAAATTATCGTGATTGTATATTTTGCTGTTTGGCAAATAATTTCTGATCTATATGAAAAACCAAAGTTTAGAATTAGATTAAATGTTCCTATAGTCAATAGTCAACAAGGCAAATCGGATTTTAAAGATTTATATTTTCTTTAATGCATTTATAACTAAATTCTCGGTGAACATATAAAAATTATGTAAAGCAATACTCCAGTGGAAAGCGCCGTTTAGCAAGAAATATACCGAAGTGATTTAAAGTAATAGTCCGTTTTACGGTCGTGTGAGGTTTATTACAACATTAATTCTTTAGTTGTTTACAGTAAACGTCAACGTGATCAAGAAAAATACTGGTGTATTTCATGATTTAAGGTAAAGACTTTAAATCTAATTTTATTATCAAATTTAATCCTGACAACGCGTCAGAAAATATATTTTTAATGAAAAATGTTTATGGCCATTATAAAACAAATCTGATGGGAACTATTTTCTCTCTTAAATCATAGTTTTTTTTAATGTCGTTAGAAGAACTAACTGCTGAAAAATTTTTCTTGCGATAGCAATTGTATGTATCGTCATTTTCTTTATGTGGGAAGCTTCCAATTGACTTCGGCATTAAAATATTTTATTTCTTTATAGAGAGCTCATCTTCCAGAGATGAGTTGAAAATAATAGTAATAGTTAAAAATAATACTCTATTTTGTCTTGTTTAATTTATCATATTATTCACCAATCTGTCTATATCATTTCACTTACTAAATTATTTCCTATGATTATTGAAACGGATATATCTCAATTATTTTAGAATTCAGACAAAGGTACGTAAAAAAATGAGTTAATGAAAAAGTTAGTAAAACTGATTTTAGAATAGTATAATTGCTTAATTCGCGTTTTCTTAAGAATTGTTCAGATTGTGATACGAACCTGAAATTGGGTGAGCATAGACAGTTTTTTGAGATGAAGAAAATGGGATATATCACTATAGTGCCACTCGGAAAAAAAAAACGGTTTGACCGTTATAGATCGTCAGAAAAATCAGTAAGTACTACAAATTAAAGTAATCTAAATTTTCTACAAAAGTCATGTAATGTTTGTTGGGTGGATTGAGTAGCCCAACAACACCCCTATAATAATAATAAATAATAATAATAAACTTTATTTTCTTTTTGTGACAATATGATATAAATATTGTATAGGAATAGTCATACTTAACATCTAAAAGAAATAAGGTACAAAACACACATTTTACATATTAAAATATTCGTCTAAGTTATAGAAGGTTTTACTTACTTTAAGTTGTTTTCTAAATAGCGGTAATTCGTTACAATTTTTTATATCTATAGGAAGGTGATTAAAAACTCTTGGTCCTAGGCAACTGGGTGATTTTACAGATACATTGAATTTATTGAAGGGTACATGGAGGTCATATTTTTGCCTGGTATTTATTTTATGTAAATCCTTATTACAGACAAATTTACTCTTATTTTTGAAGGCATATAAACACAGTTCAAAAATGAGAAGTGACGGAAGTGTTAGTATATTATATTCCTTGAATGCATTTTTACAAGTGTCTCTTGTCGTCGGTCCCAAGCCCGGATAAAGGAGGAGGCTTGAGCCAGGGGCTAACAACCCCTGCCTGGAAAAAACCTACCGTTACGAAGTCTCATTCTGAAAACGCCGGACTGGAATCACAACGACGACTCAGGCACCGAACTAAGGATAACGATTTAAGGATCTGTACATGGAATGCCAGAACACTGTACAGAACTAAAGGATTAAGACTGCTGCAGGAACAACTACAACAATATAGAACTGACATTGCGGCAATACAAGAAATGCAATGGACGGGAACGGGGGTCATGCAAAAAAAGAACATAATGTATATTACAGCTGCAATGCATATCGCCACGAGTCCGGTAATGCATTCATTGTGTCAAAGAAAGTAAAGCACCTTGTCATACGGATAAAAGGAAAATTCTTTAATCTAAGTCTTATAAATGCACATGTCCCAACCGAAGACAAAAATGAAAACGAAAAAGACAACTTCTATGAAGATCTGGCTAATGCATATGACAGCTGTGCTGCAAATGATATTAAGCTGATAATTGGGGATATGAACGTAAAGATTGGGAAAGAACGTGTTACCAAGAGTATATTGGTAAAGTTAGCCTCCATGATATAACAAATGATAATGGTACCAGACTTATCAACTTAGCAACAGAAAAAACATGGTCGTGGGAAGCACCCACTTTAACCATAAGAATATCCATAAAATAACTTGGATATCACCAGATGGCCTTACAAAAAACCAAATTCACCATGTTTTAATTGATAGAAGACGTAGAACCTATAGAGGGGCAAACATCGATTAGGGCCATTTCTTGGTGAACGTAAGACTACGTGCAAGAATCTCCAATGTCAAGGAGGTAAGCAGCTCCAAAAAAACCAAGTATAAAGTACACATGTTAAAAAATATAGACATATAATCAATGTTGCAGCAGGCTCAAGATGAAAAGCAGACAACTACAGAAATGTGAAACAGATTCAAAGAAGTCTTGAAAACGGCAGCAGAAAAAGTGGTGGGAACAACAACAAAAAACAGCGAACCTACTGGTTCGACGGAGAATGCTGCGAAGCAACCGCCAAAAAGAACGAAGCATACAAAATCATGCTGCAGCGTAGGACAAGGGCGGCGGTAGACAAATACAAGAATCTCAGAAGGGAAGACAAACGCGTACATAAGCGAAAGAAAAGGAAGACAGAAAACCAACTATTAGATCAGCTTGAAACCCACCGAAACCAGAATGATACCAGAAGATTCTATCAGGAACTAAACGCATCAAGAAAGGTTTTCAAGCCAAGAACTAATATCTGTAGAGACAAAGAAGGAAACCTAATAAACAATAAAAAAGACATCCTATCCAGATTGACAGAGAATTTTCAAGAGTTGCTGGCAGGTGGACTAACCGAACTCCCAGAGTTCGAGTTCCTGGACCATGAACAACTAGAACCCCTACAATGGATGAAGTGGCAGCGGCCATAAAAAAGCTGAATAATAACAAGACCCCTGGCAGTGATAACATCCCAACAGAACTTTTCAAACACGGTGGTAAAAAACTAGTTGAGTACATGTATAACATCATCTGTAAAATTTGGGAAGAGGAACACATACCAGCAGAATGGAGTTTGGGACTCATATACCCACTGCATAAAAAAGGAAATCAGCTAGATTTCCAAAACTATAGGAGAATAACTCTCCTCAATACGTCATACAAGATCCTATCTAGCATCCTAAATGAAATACTGAAACCATTCACCGAAGCCCACATCGGAGAATACCAGTCAGTGTTCAGACCAGGCCGTTCAACCACAGACCAAATATTCATTCTGCGCCGAATCCTAGAGAAATCTAGAGAATTTAACATTTATATGCATCACCTTTTCATCGATTTTAAAGCAGCGTGTGATAACATCGTTAGGCCGAAACTCTACGAAGCCATGAACGACCTCGGAATACCAAAGAAGCTAACATGTCTGATTAGAATGACTATGGTTGACACCACGTCCACAATTAAAATTCTGAGCGACATATCGGAAGCATTCGGAATACACAAAGAGCTGCGACAGGGGGACGCGCTGGCGTGTCAGTTATTTAATATAGCCCTGGAGAAAGTCATTAGAGACGTCAATCTTGAGACTAGGGGAACAATATTCACTAAGTCTGTCCAGACCTTGGCATATGCAGACGATGTCGACATAATAACAAGAACGGCAAGAAAATCTACAGAAACTTTCTTGGACTTAGCAATGGCAGCGGGGCCATGGGACTACAGACAAACGACGAAAAAACAAAATACATGCCATCTACTTTGCAGACAAGAGCTTGTGACGCAGGACAATTTAGTAACTGGTAAACACAACTTTGACATTTCTACTTTAGTGATTTGTTATTAAATTTCAAAGAAACGAATGCCTAAAAGTTAAACTTGTCAGGCACTGTCGGTTTAACAGCAGTCCCCATCACAGTACCACACATTTTATCTCTGCTCGAGCGCATGAACATTTTTTACTACATACTACATATCTCGACATTTACAAGAAACTAGCTCCTGACACTCTGAAGTAGCTTCTGGAGATGTGGTCCAAAGAGACTGGTAAACCCGCCTTCAAGTTGTCACCCCCAAGAATCAGGATCTGGATGATATGAGTTTGAAATCAAGCATTATCATACAAAAGCTTCCTGGAAACTGCACGCTTTACGTGCTGAACAAGAGCTTCTTTTGTCGGCAGTAGCGATTGGAGCGATCTTTGCTTTTTAGTGAAAAGACGTTTCCTTGCCTCAACTATATCATATGTAGTACTTGATTCATCATACAATAATACACGAAACGTTCCATAATAATCCGCAACTAATCGGATTTCACTAGACATTTCTTATTTATGCCTGTTCCAAATGCAATCCATAAGTATTTTAGATTCAACTGATGGAGAGCAGCTATTGCCAGTATAAAACATTAGTGTTCACAGTTCGAATCATAATAGGTTCATGACCTTGTATTAATTTTTATTGTTACCAATGTATTATTTTTATGTATGATATTACTCATAACAATAATACTGTCGATAACATACTAAACGATCTGCGCGACATCACCTCTGATCGTTTGGCCTAATTATACGAAAACCGTTTGGTCTATGACAAAAATTTATAGATGTTGTTTTGTAGTGAATTTTGTGTTCTTCAATTTTACTTAAGATTCTTTTACCATAAGTACATGGTTTTCAAGACAATCGCAAAAAATGTCCGCTTGGCACTATATCATATTTTGTTAGAAGAAGAACTTTACGTCTATGCCAAATTTCATATTAGTATTACAAAATGAACGATCCTTATGCTTAGCAACTCCGCTAGAATAGGAAACTTGGACGGAAGTAATGAATTGCACTAATGTTCAAGCTAGTTATAACATATTTGTTAATGAAATTCACACATTAATAAAAAAAATCATCGAAATGCATAAGTATTGAAAACAAATTTTATAAACTAAAGCTATGGATAACTGATGGATTAACAAATCCCATAAGCTACCGGGACTACCTGAAACAACATATATTAAAAACTACTCACCCGAATTTAAGGCACAATACACAGAATATAGAAACGTTTAATAAAATAACAAGAGATGTCAAAAAAATACAAAAGGCACTTAAAAACTTGCTTTTCTTACAAAATCGTACTAAAAAGTAAAAATAATTTTTCATGTACGACTCCAAGAAATGAAAGGCGTGCGCACTTCATATAATCATGCGTACAATCATACAAAGTGCGCACGCCTTGCTTTTCTTGCAGTCGTACATGAAAAAATATTTTCTACTTTTTAGTACGACTTTGTAAGAAAATCAAGTTTTTAATTTTTTAATTTTTATTTCTTACTTTTTAGTCACACTTTAATTGAATTACCATTATCATACATGTATATTGTGACGCCTCCCATAGAAGTCTCTAATAATCTAATGTATGTATTCTACGATTTGCCGGAGGTGCCGGTTAGATATTATATTTAATCAATATTCACACTCGCGTCCCCTACGTGCGAATATTTACAAAAGTAACGCTGGGATACTGTATTGTCATCCGATATTAGTAACTGTGCAAAATTTCATCAATTGATGATGTCAGGAAGTGTGTTAAATAAAGGATGCAAGATCTGGACAAACATGAAAACTACATTGTAAGTTAAAGAAAAGCAAGTAAAAACAGAACTACAAAAATAAACTTGCAGAGACACAAGGTAACATTAGATAAGTTTGGAAGTCAGTAATTAATCCTTAAAATTCAACAGCAACAGGTAAGTAAATTAAAAATATTAACATAATAAATAACGAAGGACTGGAAGTGACGAATCTAAGGCCCCGCGTAGAGTTTAGATATATTCATTTATAAATTTGTTTAAATTTGAAATTTAATTACTTTTATTAAAAGAATTTGGCGTTAAAACATTTATATTCACTAATAAATACAATACCATACGATACAATACGATACGATACGACAGGACACGACAGAGCTTCAGGTCTGTGAAGTATGGTATCATTTATGGTGTGGTCGTAGGAAATTGTATTCAATTTGCGTCTATAAGATATTGCATTACATTTTTGGAAATTTAAAGGGAGTTTATATTTAATACACCAGTCTCTTATTATATCTAAGTTTTTGCAATCGAATGCAGTGATCAATTGAATTAATTTTAGAAAAAAATTTCAAATCATCGGCATATATTAGATAGTTAACATTGTCCAAGCTATCTACAATATCATTGATGAATATAATAAAAAATAGTAGTCCAAGGATAGAGCCTTGTGGTACCCCAGAAGTAACCTTGTATTCGGCAAACTTGAAACCATTAAATATCAGGTATTGAGTCCTGCTTGACAGATAGGATTGCGATAAGGATCATAAAGCATGAGAGAGCCCGATATCGTCAAGTTTCATAAGCAACATAGGATGGTCAAGTCTGTCGAATGTGTTGAAAAAATCCGTATAAATAATATCAGTTGAGTTTGGTCATCTATTGATTCTGGTACATATTTAGTCGCACAACGCATGAAATCATGCTGTCGTTTTATTCTTTATTATTTTAAACCTTTTAGTACAACATCCTCTTTAAATTTCGAAATATGTATTGTCGCATTACTGTTGAAATCGTTATGTGTAACTAAATTATCAGAGAGATGACTACTAGGTGCGAAAGAGTCACTAAGAAAATAAGCAAATGCATTTAAGATGTCAACAGGTTCGTGCACTCCAGTTCCAATATATCTCATTACATTCGAAATATTTGTTGAACCCCTTTTGGTATTTAGAAATGACCAGAATTTAGTAGGATTATTCTTTATATTATTTTCAGCAGCTGTAACATAATTTCTATAGGAGATGTCAATATCGTTCTTGGTTTTCTTCTAAGATATCTAAAATAAATATAAAAACAAGCTACATCATCCTTATTTTTATACTCTTTCAGTTTCCTAGCTTTTATATATATTTTTAACAACAGAAAAGTAAACCACGGATGATACCTCTTGGATTTATAAGGTCTGAATTTCGGCACTTTAAAAATGTCATACAATATTTCATAAAAACGTTCGCAAATGTCTCCAACGTTGTTTCCATTATTAAGAACCGACCAGTCGACACTAAGAAACATGTCATACACCAGCAGAAAATTTGCTTTCCGAAAATTAAAACAGCTTTGAAAGTCCGACGTTATCTCAGCAATAGAAAACAATGATTAAGAATTGATGAAAAACCGGAGTAAAAAAAAGAGCACAAAAATATAAAAGGGATTTTTCAGAAATATACAAACTCCCAACAGAACAACGACGAAATCAAACTTTTATAACTGGGGACCAATTGAAAAAAAAAGGAATCAACACATACCGAAGAAAATGTTATAAAAATATGGCATACATACTACATACGTATACCAACAGTAGGTAGGATCATGAGGAGGCGAGAAAAGGACCAAGCATACTATAAACAAACGGCAAGAAAAAATAGAAGATTCAAAAGAACAATCCTAGAAGAATAAACTATCCATAGCACGACACAACGCGGTCATTTCACAAGACCTATATTTTCCACAATCCATTCCGATACCATGGGCTATGCGACTCTGGCTACTAGCAACGTGCATGACGACAGTCCAACCCAGCGTAGATGTAGCTGATCCGATGGTATAATTTCCGTAATGCCTACCGTGCACTGGTCAGTCAATCAATCAGTAAAGAATTGTGATACTTGTATTTTGCTCTTCTATTCTAGACAATATTACCTAATATTTCTTATATATTATGTGTGTATAAATGACAGTTTACTCAATTCAATGTAAACAATTTTTATATCCTTCTATTATTTATAATTTACTGATTTCCTTGTACATTGACATGCCATAATATATGTATTTTATGTATCATACATGGGAAAAATTGTGATTGTGATCTTGAATTGTAAAGTTGCACAATGATTAAATAAATTATCGTTTTTAACATTATAATCAAAAACAGCTATATTTTGCCTGACCGCCTTTATTCGTGTCCGAGTTAGATAAATAACCAAAGGCTATTTCGAATTAATGTTTTGAAATTCAGTTGCATACTTTAGGTATGTACACAGAAACTTATTTATGATCCTCCCTTGACAATCTAATTACTAACTACACACCACACGATAATTTCAACATTATACAAAATTTAACAAAGCCATGAGGGATTATAATCTGCAGTATTCGCGCTCACGGTTCTATTTATGCATGCTGAACGTAGTCCTGTTAAATAGCTTTTTCATAATTTTCTTATGCATTCTAATAGTTAGTTGCCAAGCTGAATTTATCTTCAATGTCGTCCGCCATATTCTGTTTATTCTCCGAATTTATAAAACAGAAGTCGAGAGCTACTCGCCACAAACTATTTTAAAGCGGATATTTTGGCTACTTAAATTCAAGTGATATTATTGCTTTTATATATTTATAGCAAAACATCAAATAATATGTTATAATTTATTTGTTTGTTTATTTAAAGGTACAACTGCCCAGACAGGTAAAAATTCATATAATGAGCAGGAAGATACAAGTAATACTGATAAGAACAATATATATCCTTACATAATATATAGCAATTATGAAACAACAAAAAAGTGATATTTACAACAAACCGATAAACTTTTAACTTACTAAATTAAAAATAGTAACAATAGTTATAACAATCACATCAATTTATCAGTCAACTATATAAATTAACTATCCAATATACATTTTCAAAAATTTACAATATAATCCATAATAGCAATTCAGAATAACGAGAAAACTGAAATACGTACATATATTACTTACAGTGGTTGTCTCTCAGCTTGTTAAGTCTTAACACATCAAAAACGTATTTTATTACTTTCTCTGCTTCAGCTGTTGATCAACCTGAAGAAGATATTTTAAAAATACATACACATGATTGCAATATCAATAATAACAAATGTATCTGTCCAGAAATAGCAAAAGTACATAAAACAAAATACTTAGGAGTAATAATTGACCAGCATTTAAAATGGAACGAACATGCGAATTATTTAACGACTAAAATGAGAAAACTCTTCTATAAATTTTATCAATTAAGAGATATTTTGAGTAGAAAATTAATAAAAATATTATATATGTCTTTGGTTGAATCTATTCTACGTTACTGTATAATTGCTTGGGGAGGACTTTACCAAAATGCCATGAGAAATCTTTCTGTCTGTCAAAATACTATTTTAAAAATAATTTTTAAGAAAGAACCTATGTTCTCTACCGTTCAACTTTATAAAGATACCGGCGTCTTAAATATTAGAAGCCTATATGTCTATTGTTGCCTAAATTATATAACAAAAATTTCTGAATTACGTCCAGCCATCTCTCACATTTATCAGACTAGGTCTATCACAAACGAACTACTACAAATACCACTCTGTAATAAATCCGTTTCCCAAAGGTTTATAACTTATTATGCACCAAAATTTTATAACATATTACCTGACTCCATAAGATATTTATTATATAATAGAAAAAAATTTAAAATTGAAACTAAAGCATACATTCTAACACACTCTGATAAATTTATACAAGTATTGAACAATTAAAAATGTATGATAATACATAGTGACATATTTTATTTATTTTCTTTAATACCCTCACAACTGGTTCTCAAACATACATAAAAACATACTGTCACAATGAATGTGATTTTACTATGATGTTCCTTCTATCCATTATTTTTACAGCTAAAATAGTATGTCATCATTTACTTTAAAGGGGGGATGTTTACACACAAACTGGATCTACAGTTTAGGTGAAATTCCTCTTTTAATCATAAGTAGAAATACAATATGAATGTACGTATGTAAATTTGTATTTGTGTGCATATATACTGGTACACATCTTCGGTTATATATTATTACTATTATTATTAATGTAAATATTAAATGTATTTTTACCTATGTAAAATTGTAATTTATAAACAAGACAATAAAAAGCTGAATTGAATTGAAATTGAATTGAATTGAATATACACATATATACACCCACATATGTATACACATGAAGAAAATAGACGAAAGTTTTAATAAATTTGTAGGAGGAGTTGGTAAGTAAAATAGAGAATACGAGCGAGTTTGAAAAGATGGTATATTTTGTTGGTTAAAAGTTTATGTAATAATAATACAGCAAAGTACACTCGTCGGGAAACCAAGTCATTCAAGTTAAACCTAGCTAACAGCTCAGATTGAGAGGTGCCAATAGCTGATAGATACTATTATCAGATTTATAAAACACGTAGTTAAGATGCTTCCTCTGAACTTTTTCTAAGTTGGAAATATGAGTTTCGTAGTTCGGACATCTGAAGCGTATTCTAACTTAGGCCTGATAAAAGCGCTAAGAAGTAGAGTGATAGTTGAAACATTTTTAAAGTGTCTCGAGTTTCTCATAATGAAACCCAGATTTTTATTGGAATTAGCTATAATACAATTAGTATGAGGAACAAAAGTTAGCTTAGAATCACAAATAACTCCTAAGTCCTTAACTCCAGAATATCTGTTACGTTTCAGTACCTATATTGTACAGAAAAGTTATTGAATTAGTTTTCCTTGTAAAAAATGCTATAGCATTGCACTTCGATTTGTTTAGCGGTAAACTACTGATATCCCACCAATTGTTATTTTTTGCGAGATCTTGCTGTAATCTATTACAATCGCTTACTGAGCTAATCGAGGTAAATAGCTTGAGGAACAGCATTACATGTCTCAATTTTCAGACAGTTTTCATGAATAAATAGTATAAAAAGTAGAAGTCCAAGAACTGAACCCTGTGGTACTCCTGAGGTTGCCGAGATTTGAACAGATGTGAAACCATGATAATGTACATTTAATAGCCTGTTAGACAGATATGAGCAAAAGAAATTAATAACAAATACAGTACCCTCTCCCTCAACTTCTTCGTGTATTTACCATTAAGGAAATTATGTTTAAAAATTTAGAGGATAAGGTTGCACTGCTCGCGGCTGCTTTCAGTCTGGTGGCAATGGTGTGTGAGTAAGACTTGAACATATTACACAGAACGAGACATTTTAGTGTCTACGATTTGTTAAGTGTTACTATGGGTAATTTTGGGATGCGCAATATAAAAATTCGAGAGAGGGTAATAAAATCATTTTATTTTTTAAAATATATGTATTTCAGTATATTACTCTGTACTATAACCGCCTGCTAAAAGAACAGAGGGTATGTATCTCATCTTACTCGATAACTTTCTTTCATAGTATTTATGTCCTGGTGGAACATTTCCCTCTGTTCTTCAATACAATCATCTAGGTTTTCCAGAAAACGATCTAAGTGGCTGTGATGGTAGAGAATCTTAATACTGATGCTACAATCAAGTTTATTCAAGTTAAGGAGAATCTCTTCTATTAATTCGAAGTAATACTCTGCTTTTTACTTTGCAAGAGAATTTTTAAGCACTTACACAAATAAACGCATGCATTTGGTTCAACCTCGTTCAATGATTGTGTGAAATGTTACTCTTTTATAAACTCCCTTTTCTGAGGACCGTCAAAAATTCCGTCCTACAGTCCTTCCATACTAAGCCCAGAATAATTATGTGACAAGTAGCTAAAATGAATTCCGATTCAAAGCCTCCACCGTTTGCTTCGTAAGTGCTAGTTTGATGTGCTAGGATGGAAAGATGATTTTGCCTGTCCTAATCAACGGACTACTGATTGAAAAAATGTTAGAAATAAGAATTGTTCCACGCGCAGGTAGTATAAATATGAGGAAAGTAGACTTGCACCTCCGTCAGCATGTCTCAAAATTTCACATTTTGCCTGAGGTACAATCAGGTTTTCGTCCGTTAAATAGCTGTGAAACAGCCCTGCTGAACATCACTGATGATATGACCGATAAAAAAAATGACTATAGTGTTAGTGCTTTTCGACTTATCCAAAGCATTCGACAGTATCAATCATGAAATACTTTTAGCTGCATTAAAATGACATCTATCCATCTAACAATGTTATCAGTTTCTTTCGCAGTTTCCTATCCAACCGAACACAAAGTGCGCTCCCCTCAGTGTGTCGTCGGGAGATCCGCAGGAATCCAGCTTAGGTCTACTGCTGTATACTTTATCTACTTCAGATTTTATAAAAATATTTAAGCACTGTCATGTTCATCTTTATGCCGACGATACGCAGTTATACCTCCCTTTTCATCCCTCTTAGCATGTCGGGGCATCGATTATTATTCTAGATATTGCGGCAATAGTAGAGACATCTAAAAATTATGCCTTGAATATTAATGGCGATAAAACTGCCATGCTTACTTTTGGGCCTCAAAATGTGAGGTAAGTTCTAGCAAAACAACTTCAAATTAATGAAAACGGTCACCATATACTGCCCTCTGAATCCGCAAAGAGTCTAGGCCTAACCTTTGACACGATATTGAGATTCAAACCTCAAATTAACAAGTATATTCACACAGCATATATTAATTTAAAAATGGTTTTTAATAACTGCCATTTCTTAAATAAAAAGTTTAAACAATGATATGCGAATATCTTGTTTTATCAAAATGTAACTTTACTGACTCGGTATATGGTTCACCTTTAGATTCGAGGACTCTCGTAGAATACAGGTTATGCAAAACTCCTGTTTAAGGTCAATTTTCGGTGTCCGGCGTCGGCAAGGTATTTCGCATAAACTTAATGAAAATAGATGGCTTACCATGGTTAAACGTAATTTCTTACATTCGGTGTGCTTCTTTCGCAAAATCATTTTAAACTGTCATTTACTTACCAAATTTCCAAAATTTACAATTCCGTACAATCTAATTTTAAAAACATATCATTACATTTAAACATTATGTTACAAAGTATCTCTCTATGCAAATATAGTCGAGGATAAAGGGAAAAAAGAAAAAGAAGAAAAGAAAAGAAAGGAAAAGGAAAGAAAGGGGAAAAAAGGAGAAATGGTACATTCTCTATTCTCTCTTTACTGCATTGTTATTGCATTGTATTGTTATTGAGTTGTTGGTTATATTTGTATGTATCATTGTTTATTTGTTAATAAGTTATACTGTTCTGATGGGTTGGGAAGATATAGTTGTTATTATAGTATGATATACGGGGGTAGTGCCACTCACTGCCATCAAATCTTCGGCATTTTGTCGTTAAATCATCTTAAATATTATATCTGTGATATTTGTAATTTATCTGTACTTGCTTAATGGAAAATAAATACCTATTATCATTATTATTATAATTTAGAAAATATAGTGCAGTTGTTAATTATGAAACTAAGTGAAAGTTAGAGTGAAGTATATAGCTAAATATACGGTATTAATAAAATAGAATAAACAATTAATATTTACTGAAAAAGATGTCAGTTATTTAATAAAAATAATTTTAATTTCTAGTTGTTATTCAAAACAAAAGAAAAATAAACTCATAAAATTATACTTTATTCAGTATAAGCTCTTTAGAATCGTATTTATTACCTATATATGTACCTATGTTCTTTTAATTCCTTGAATATTTGGGCAGAGTTTGTATTTATACGTTATCGCCTAAAGGTTGGAAGTAAGGAATTTCCTGTCTTAATTGAATAATAGTTTAGCAGTATGTCCCAACAGCAACAACTTTGATATTCCAGATAAATGCCAATGAACGTTGTGGCACACGATGAATGTGTAATTTTGAAACAAGCCCTAAAGCTATAACATAAACTGTTAAATACTAACTGAGGGCCGGTTGAATTGTAATCCTTGATAGTGTTACCATGACCTCCAATACCATACATGTAAAGTGTCGGCGAATTAACTACATCGACTCCACATAACCTACAGGTTAGGTTAGGTTATTATTGCTGGTCCTGTATTCTGAGCAATGACCCTAAGTGTCGCCTGTCTAACAGAATTTTGTCAGGATCGTATGACCTAAACTTTGATAATATTATGTAGTAGACTAGACCACTAATATGACTAGTGGTCGAGAGGTGAGCGCACTTGCCTCTCATCCAAAAGTTCCAGGTTCGATCCCCGGTCGTGGCAGTGGAAAATACTGTGAGAGGGATTTGTTCACTATACACTAATATTGGGTGTGTGTCCCTTGTCTCTAAATGTGTAGCCCCCTCCCACACAAGGCTCCTCTAGAGCCTTTCGGGATAAAGGGGGTCGTAACTACCTGTGGTATTATTTATTATATTTATTTATTATATAGGTTTTATATGTAAAATATTAAAATTAATATTCTGCTTGAGGATAAAAGAAGAACAATTCAAGAACGAATTACAGTCAGACGGTGGTTTTTCTTTACTGGTTGCAAATACTACGAATAATATCTATCCTTGGCAGTTATTACTTATCTTTAAGTCTTATTACTATTAAATTTTTGCTTAGTAAAAAACAAAAAAGTTTATCTCACTAAATTCTTTTTATTTTTGTTAAAGCGACCGGTTTCGTGAATTACAATTTTCTTCACATCATCAGGTCACAAGAATTTCTATTTCTATAAATACGATTCCTAAGGTACCGATATTGTCATATATTGATTTTGAGCGGCGAAATTTTTCCAAAGTCCGTACTTGATCATCGATCAGTCGCGCATGCATTTGGCGCCTACTCTCGCTAGTAAGTAGTATTCGAAGGAAAGAATTAATTTCGTCCCGTATTGGCAGTCATCCAGATCGACTCGTCGACAACAGACGTGTCAATTCCGAGATCCAAACCCAGGTGATATATATCATTTTCGAGCGGCCGGATTTTGGTTAAGTGCGAACTACGTCGTCGACCAGCAGCACATCCACCTGGCATCTATTCCCACTCCAATAGTAAGTTGTTGCATTTTCAGAAAAGGACCTGAGGAGCAGTGCAGTTTCAATTTCATTCCGATCGCTCCACCGCAGCGGACGTACCCGACCGTAAAGACAGGAAGTAAGTAAGTCCACGAAGAAGTAAACTGATTTACTAGCCATGTATGTATATAACCTTGCCCTCTGTCATCGCTTATTGTGTGCTAACGCTTTACCGCGTATTTTGTGTTACTATTTTGCAGCTTGCTATCTGAGACATCTGTAAACTTTGGTCGAGGTAATCAATTAGTAAACCCGTAGATTTGTATATGATAGGTTTAATTTAGTGTTTGTGTGTGAACGTCTAATTTCCGAAATTGACCCACTGGAGTACCGTTTCTCCACTTGAGCTACTCAACTTCGCATATCCGGCTTGTGGGTAGTGTGTCTTATCACTTAAACTAGGACTGGCGCCTGTGCTTAAACCGAAAACTCATTTCCGGAGCTCGAGTGTCAAAAAGTGGCCCTTTTCTCCTTGTCACCAGCTGGGGGTGGAGAAAAACGCATCACAGTCCGACCATTTTAGAGAATCAAAACTTTCATATTCCGCGTATTTTTTCTAGGCAGAATCGTAATATGGTAAAACCTACCTAACATGCAAAACTATGATAGTAGTTGTCGTACTCTTAACACATTCAGTTGCAACCCAAATACAGTCAAAGTTAGTATCATATATTAACATATATGATTAATAATCTTCGTTTATTATAAGCAAACTTATTTTCATTTCAATGACCTGTATATTCGATGTTGCTTTTATGATCTGAAATGTTTATAATAATATCATAATTCTGTGGTAGCTTGGTTTTTATTAACCTGTACAGTGTACAGTACTGTATTTAAAATATAATGATGACGTAAATATGTTATTGTTTTTCTTTGTCATTTTGTATCCCCTATGTGTTCTCCATATTTTAAGTTAACAACAAGCTATTTTCTTCAACGAAGTAATTTATGGATACACAAAAATAATAAATTATTTTATAAAAATCTTATAATTAATGTGTCTTCTATTCATCGTCGACTTCCTCTGCCAAGTTTCGTATTACATCTTGTTAATAAATAATATTTAATTTAAGACTTTCCATGGCAGCGGACAGGGCCGAAAAGCTCACCTTCCTACACTTATGAGTGTTGCTAGGCGACGCCGGAATGTATTGTTCTGCGGGAGGCATCACCGCTAATTGCCCCGAGCTGTTCTCCGCACACAGATGGCGTACTGTGTACGAAGCGTCCTTTACGACACTTTCATGTTTGTTTCGAAATAATGCTCGTGTCATCGTCATTGAGCCGCTGCGGCGTTTTTCAGCTGCCTTCATTAGTAACAAACTTTGTTCTTGTTACATGGGAAATTTTAATGAGGATTTCAAACAATTTGTTTGTTCATTCTATGTATTTCCTGTGCATCTGTATTTCCTCTGATAATGACGCAAAATGCCTACGCGTACAATTTATGTAAAACATCAAATATGTCAAATTTTATCATACTAAATAAAGGTTAATACTAAAAAATTCTTATATTTTTATAATTGATAAAGTCCATATGTCGGATATGGGTTGACGGAAATCGATCGATTGGATTCATATCGGGCCAGTTTGTGTTCCACTGCTCCTTACGGTGCTTTTAAGACTTTTTAAAGTATGATCATCAGATATTCTAGTGAATTTTAGGGGAAAATATTTGTTGCAAAATTTTCTATTTTTCAAAACTAAAGGCCTAAACACAATCTAGCTTTTACAAATATTTTCTCATCTCTAGATAGAGAAGTTATTATTCCTATGAATCCTAATTCCTGATCATGGTGAAAATGAACATTATTAAACACGAAATGAACAGTTATATAAAAATCGGCATACTGTCTGCATATGTCTGTGTTTCTATCACACTGTAGGTGATATGTTTTGATTAAAATAAAGTGGAATCTAAAGTAAAATCTAGTAATCAGTAAAATAGTAAAATCAGTGGATCAGGGGAAGATCAAAAACTATTTTTAGTTCAATCAAAAGATGTTTCCCGTCCAGGGAGAGCTTAAGAACACTCTCCACACCAGCTGGTGACGCGGAGAAAAAGGGCCACTTTTTAACACTCGAGCTTCGGAAATGTGTTTTCGGATTTAATTCAGACGCCAATCCTAGTTTAACTGATAGGACACACTACCCACAAGCCAGATATGCGAGACTGAGAAGCTCAAGTGGAGAAACGATACTCCAGTGAGTCAATTTGGGAAATTAGACGTTCACACAAAAACAGTAAAACTCGGAAATTGATAAATAATGTTAGTTTATTCAACTAAACCTTTTTTATGCAGATCTACTTTGTTACTAAATGCAGTTATGAGGGCAAGCGGTGCAACGAAAGTGGTAGTACCAGATAACTCAAATGACAGAGAAAGCAAGTGGCGAAATTATACAATACTTGGCTAATACTTCAGTTTACTTACTCCTCCATGGACTCCATGATATATGATACCAACGGTATTTGAGTTCGGTTTTGCCAAAATTCTGCTGCTTGGAATGATATATGACACTAACTGTACCTGGCTTTGGAGTGGATACGTCTGCTGCCGATGACCCGCTCTGGCGGACTGCCAACACGGGACTAATTTAATTATTTCCTTCGAATACTTACAAGGGGGAGAAACGGCATTAATAGATGCGCGACGGATTGACGTGATGTCAAACGAACTTAGAGAATGTTGCCTAGCGAAGTGGGTTCGATTCCCACAAGGCGAAACAATTTTTCATTAAAAAAATTGCCCCAAGAGTGGTTCGGAGTCCACATTAAACTGTAGGGCCTCGTCTCTCTTTGCCTAGAACAAGATCCTTGAGATCTTCCAAGGGGTTATTTCGGTAACTTGAGAGGCGGTTAAGAAAACATTTTTAAGAAAACATTTTTTTTTGAAAAAATAATTCAATCAGCTTAATTTTGGGAATATTTTCTTCGCAGATCGGAGCAAGCAGAAGGTACGTCTATCACGTAGAACAGCAGCTAATGAACTTACTGTTGGATATATTCCCTTTAGCGAGAAGATGACGTTGCATAAGAGGCGTCAGATCGTCTTATAAAATATTTTTATTACCTTACTTTGATACATAGACTATTTCGTATAGATCGGCACAGAACGGAGAGTTCCACACACCTAACTCGCGAGACGGTTGGATACGTACCGAATTATTTGCTGTTTGGTGACAGCGACTACAATCTCCTCTCGTCGCTTTCCCATCACCTGAGTTCATCTGCATTTTACAGCTTAGTAGATTACTAAAGCTTACATTATCAATACAAACTTTTTGTTGCATATTCCTAGTGTAATTGTCAAATCGTTTAATGTATACCGATTTCCTGCCGCGTGGCAATTGTCAAATTACTTTATCTCTTATAAAATTTCTTATCGATTAGCATTTGATATTCATTTATCTTGTTAAAATTTGTAATTACGAGTATTTCTGTAAAGCACATTAACTTTTTCTCAAGAATACGAATCAAATAAATCTGACTAAATATATTCTGTGACAGACGACCATTAATTAAAGTCTTTTATCATTAATATATTCGTTTGAAAACATTTAAATGAAATTGTATAGCAAAAAATAAATCTGCTCAATGAGCGGGTTTCATTTAAAATTTAATTTTATTCTCGACTGAATTCAACAAAAAGCGTAAAATATACCGGTATCTGAAACAAGACAATGATGTTATAAATTAAATTGATTTGAGTGAAAGCGTATTACCACGCAAGGCCGTAGTCAGGGAGGGTTCAGGGTAGTTGGCCCCTCTTAAAACGTTCACATTTTTTCTCTGTGCGAAATGCTATTGAACGTTGCTCGGCAGGTAGCACCTGTAAGGATTGCACCTAAAGTACTGTTTACTGGCTGGAGTGGCACTAGTCAAAGTGAAATTTTAAACTCATTTAGTAATGGCGTATTTTCTGCTGTAGTTTCAATAGAGCCTTGAAGTCCTACTAATTTGCAAGCTCATTGGAAGCTTAACGGCCTCTTAGAGCCTTGCGGTACCTACTTATAGTAGACTGTATTGTAAATATAGACTTCAGATATCCGAAATGCATGAAAAAGATCTAAATTACTCTCTGTGCTATACGACTCCAACTGAACAGGAATGGAGGTTTTTTACTTTCATATAATTAATAGAAAATAACGCTTCCCGATGGGTCATTTTTTACAAATCATAACACTTTTAAGTATAATATTTATTATACTAATCTAAGAGCTTGCATTAATTTGATAAGTTAATGAGCTCCTGTCTGTCATTAGGTAGTCTGAAAGTCTCGGCAAAATAAACACTTTTTTATTAGGCACTTAGCACTATGGGCAGAAGGAAAGGAAAAAGTAAATGAAGTTTAAGTTTAAAAAAGGGCCAAAAGAAAATTGCCGAACTCCTTGTCAAAACCTTGTAAAAATTGTTCATTTTGATGCTCTATTTTTCAAAACAATGTGGCAGACAATTCTGTACAGCCATTTTAATGTTACTTACATGAAAACATTCGAAAAAATTTCGAAATTTAATACAAAATGGTTGAAAATAGGTCTAAATCCATAATTTCTTGTTACCTCCTTTCTCTTATTATTTATTTTTGAGAAAGAATTGAGGCAACATGTGCGGACGACTAGCTGGTTTAAGCCGGAGCAGAGAGCCGTGGGTCCAGAGCATTCGTAAGAGTGGAGAAACTTACCCTTTCTGACATGTACAGCATAAGCGACAGATTTCTGTTTATTTCGAGAAAAGGAGACAAAGAAAAATTGATGTTAAATTGGGCACCATCTATAGTAAAATAAGCAAAATAGTCTCTTTTTCTCGAATAACCAGTCTGCTATAGATCAGACTGAAATTGTTGGTAAGAGAAATAAAAAGATAGTTTAAAATGAATGACAAAATATATTACAAAAAAATTAGACAAATCGGTTTGAGACAAATTGAAATGTGAAAAAAAATATATATATAAAAAACAAATTGATACCAGTATCCTAGGTGGTTTATGGCTCAGGTGGCTGGTTCTGGGACAGCAATCCAGGCCCACAATTGTCTCTTATTGCAAGAATTCTAAATTTTTCTTGGCAATTTACGTCTCTCAATGAATGGGGTGAAAATTGTAGGAAATTTAACCAAATATAAGCACATACAAAGTTTATGCAAGTTATTTATGCAAAATTTAAGCAATGTTAGCTATGCAAATATAAGCTAGTTAGCTGTACAAAATATATTTGAATTAGCTGCACGAAACATTAAGCTAGCTATACAAAAGCTGCAGGAAATTAATTTCAGCTATACCAAAGTAAGCTGATTAGCAGTACAAAAGTAATTTTAGCTATGCAATAGTAATTATTAGCTATGCACGAATTATTATTAGCTATGCACGTGTAATTATTAGCTATGCACGAATTATTATTAGCTATGCACGAGTATTATTAGCTATGCACTAGTATTATTAGCTATGCACTAGTATTATTAGCTATGCACTAGTAAGCTGATTTCTTAGACTATAAATTGCCAAAAAATTAAAAGGAAAGAGAAAAATATTTTTAAAACCATGTGGTACATATAGCATTTTAACTACTTATTAAATTAAGAAGAATTGACTTTGAATTTATTTTAAAAATAATTGAAATTATATCAAAGGCAAAATTTGAAGATTAATTAAAATATTTTAATGAGTATAATGAAATGAAATTACCTGTATGTTCAACACTTTGTAACTGGGATATAAAAATTGTAATATCAATTACTGAAGTCCACAGTTAAAAATTATAATGTTTGAATCAGTACAAAGGCTGCAAGCAAATGACTTCCTGGTGAGTTTTACTGATAAGGTAAACTTTTTATCCTGTTTACTGGAAAACAACGCTACCAAAAAAATGTGAGAAATCTAATTCCCTATTGAAATTGAAAGCTATAAAATATAAAAATCGTACAAGTATGGCCATCTGTCAGTGGTTAATTTAAGCGCACCAACTTGCCTTGTAGATTCCCATACTCAACTAAAGTAGTGGCATATAATCGATAAAAGGAATCTATAATAATAGTTTATTTTCCATGCCAGCTGATTTGCCTTTGCAATTTCTATTTTATACATAACAACAAATATTAACAGATATAAATAAGTAGTAAAACGTATTGATATTATTGATAAATCAGTAACATATTACATGTTATAGGATTTACTATATATAGAATGAGAGAAGGTAAGGAAAATAACCATATGTACTCCATAGTAAACAAAAATATAAAAATTGAAAAATAGATATCTGATGTAACTAAATTTTGTAGACAAATTGTTTCCTGGGATAATAATGCTGTATTACAACGGATATGAGATACATAATAGTGTTAATAGAAAAACAGGACTAAGTTCCTAAGATATAAAATTAAGTACATAAAACAGTGTGACATGGTTTAGCAGTTATACATGTAAAATTCTGTTAGTTGAAAACAGTTTCACCTGCAAAAACTGAATCCGAAAAATATACAGGTCGTGCTAACTATCCACAAAACACTAGTTTTTAAATAAAACTGTTAAATGGACATAGGCCATGTAACATTCTCTCTTATCATATATTGGATGGGTTCGCTAATATATCTGATATCAACATGTATTGTTGAAAGACATTTTTTTATTTACACCCTCAACCCTCTTTTAAGGGAGCAAAATCCTGTGTCAGAAATCAAAAAAAGCCTGAGAATTGATTAACATGAGGAAAACGTTCTGCTTGATGTAAAACACAAACAAACTTCAATTGCTGCAATTTCTAACAGAACTGGCGCAGCGTAGGAGGAACTTCTATAAGGAGAATTTTGATGAAACACAAATTTCACTCGCACACGCCAAAGTTTATTAACGCTATTTTGATGTTAGATTCTTTTTGGTGCTTGGATACAAAGGTAAATAGAAGAAAATCCATCTTTTGCTACACAGATTCTATTCAAAGACGAAGCAACTTTTTCTTCCAAAACCCCGGATTTGTAGTTGACTGTAAAGATCAGTACTCTTTTAAAACCAATGTTTGGTGCGGTTTTATTTTTAATGGCAGACTAATTGACCCTTATGGGACCCCATGGGACCACACCACTCGCCTTCCGCAACCGAGCTGGTCAGTTGCATACCTGCTCCAGCTAAAACTTCAAATGCAACTTCGTTTTCAGTCGATTAAGGCTTTAAAAAAATGATGGAGCGTTCAAGTGGGACAAAATCATCCGGAGGTAAAATACCCTCCCGATCGGATCACCGGGGGAGGGTGCCCACAGGGACACCTAATCGAATGTCGAAAAGACACCGACAAATTAAATCCAAGAAAACTAATTCTTTCATCTACGGCGCTTGGAATGTTCGTACTTTGAACGACAGCACTCGCACCGATCGGCCTGAAAGAAGAACTGCTTTAATAGATAGAGAACTTCACCGACTCAATGTTGACGTTGCAGCTCTCAGCGAAACTCGATTTTTGGAGGAAGGCTCTCTCACAGAAAAGTACTACACCTTCTATTGGAAAGGTCTTCCCACCAATTCAAGAAGACAACATGGAGTAGGATTTGCCGTTCGGAATCAACTTGTATCCAACTTAACACAAGTACCACAAGGCCTATCCGAGCGTCTAATGCTGCTACGCTATGAGCTATCAGATGGCAGCGCGGTAAATCTAATAAGCGCCTACGCTCCCACTCCGGATGCAAGTTACGAAACCAAGGAAAGCTTCTATCAACAGCTAGAAGAAACCCTCTGTAGAATACCTAAAACGGAACGACTCGTTATTCTTGGCGATTTTAACGCTAGAGTAGGGAGAGATACCTGGCCAGGCATCATAGGCAAGAACGGTTTGGGCAACATGAACGCTAACGGTCAACTACTCCTAATTAAATGCGCCGAACATGATCTAGTTATAACAAACACCATTTTCCGACAAAAGGATAAATTTAAAGGCACCTGGCGTCACCCCAGATCAGGTCACTGGCATCTACTGGACTATGTTATCGTACGTAGGAAGCATCTCAAGGACGTCCAAATTACAAAGGCGCGCATTGATAGCGAATGTTGGACCGTTCATCGTCCTGTTGTCTCTAAAATGAAAATTGTTATGAGGCCCAAACACCGAAGAACTCAAGTAAAACGTAGACTCCGTCTCTGTATTAGTAAATTGCGTGACCAAGAAACCGTCGAACAGCTAAAGCAAAAAGCTCAAGAGAATTTGAGTGCACTAGAAGAAACCAATTCTCTAGATGTCGCTGCTACCTGGACACAAATTAAAGACAGTTTAAAAAGTGCGAGTGAGGAAATTCTTGGCACTGCAGCAAGTAAAAAACAGGAGGACTGGTTCAATGATAATGAAGCTTTTATACAAGAACTTCTTGACCGCAAACATATTGCCTTCCAAAACGCTTATCAACCACCCCAACGACTCATCAAAAGCAGAAGCTTTTACCCAATCTAAGTATGAAACGCAACGCCAAATCAGAAGAATAAAGAACGAGTGGTGGGCAAGCAAGGCCAGAGAAATCCAAAGGTACGCCGATTCACACGACTACAGGAATTTCTTTCAAGGAGTAAAAGCAGTGTACGGCCCCAGTCGGAAAAATATGTGCCCTATTAAAGATTTAAATGGAAATCTCCTCAAAGAAGACCAGGAAATAAGAGCCCGATGGAAAGAACACTACTCTAACATTCTTAACCAGCAAAGTCAAGCCGATCACGATATTATAAATCTTATCCCTCAATATGACACCTTTGAAGACTTAGATAAACCACTAACAACGGAAGAGATCTTAACCGCCATTGGGCAGCTAAAAAATAACAAATCTCCCGGCGCCGACTCACTCCCAGCTGAGATCTTTAAAGCTGTGTCGTCAGAGCTCATACCCTACCTCAAAAAACTGTTTGATGTCGTGTGGGAAAGTGGTCAAGCTCCGCAGGAGTTTCGTGATACACTTTTAATCAACCTCTTCAAAAACAAAGGGAGCGCTGCGGACTGTGGAAATTACAGGGGTATAGCTCTCCTGGCTGTTGGAGGGAAGATACTCACTAAAGCGATATAGAGTGGCTTTAGACCAAACCGAGGCACATCGGATTTAATCTTCATACTTAAACAGCTTCAAGAAAAAGCACTCGAACATCAAGGAGAAATTCACATGGCCTTCATTGATTTAACCAAGGCGTTTGACTCGGTGGACAGGGAAGCGCTCTGGAAAATTATGTTCCGCTTAGGTATCCCTAGAAAATTTGTGGAAGTATGTCGCAGTCTACATACAAACAACAACGCCCAGGTTATGTATAATAATGAGGCAACCGAACCTTTCCAAACCCTCACTGGAGTTAGGCAGGGATGTGTCCTGGCACCCCTACTCTTTAATTTGTTTACCACTGCTCTAACAATTATTGTTGACAACAAACTGACAGTCAGAGGAATAGGTCTCAGATACCGTTTTGATGGCGGTCTCTTTAACATAGGGCGCTTTAGAGCTTTCACGAACACACGCACACGATTCATTTGTGATCTCCAGTATGCGGATGACTGTGCACTTTTAGCCTCTACGCCGGAAGAGCTTCAAGAACTTTTAGATGTGTATGCCCAGAGCTATGATTCCTTGGGACTTAAAATCAACATTGGAAAGACTAAGATTATGTCAACTCCTCATCAAGTGAACCAAATAGACATTACACTTAACGGAAATTCTCTTGAAGTGGTGGATCAGTTCAATTACTTAGGCAACGTTGTTAATGACAAAGCAAACATGGACAGCGAGATTCGCAATAGAACTAACGCTGCATCTAGAGCACTCTGGGGACTTAGAGAGAGAGTATTTGACAACCACGACCTTGCTTTGTCAACGAAAATGGCTGTCTACAGGGCAGTTGTCATTCCAACACTGCTATATGGATGTGAAAGCTGGGTCACTTACCGTCGTCATGTGAAAGAATTAGAACGTTTTCAGCAAAGACACCTCAGAAGTATGATGAAAATCCGTTGGTTCCATCACATATCAAACGTGGAAGTACTCAGGAGAGCAAACAGCCTTCCAATTGAGGTGCTTATTTCAAGAGCACGCCTAAGATGGGCAGGTCACGTTCATCGTATGCATGATAACCGCCTTCCTAAATGTACACTTTATGGTGAATTGCTAAGCGGTAGAAGAAGGCGTGGCGGTCAACGAAAGAGGTTCAAAGACGCTCTCCATGAAAATCTAAAATCCTGCGGTATTGCAGACGAGCAATGGGAACAACTTGCAGCGGACAGAACCGAATGGCGAGGGGTTGTGGCCAGCTATCAAGGAAATGTTGCTGCAAGAAGGCCGAATCCAAGACCTAACCAGGTCTATGTTTGTCCTGACTGCGGTCGACATGTGCTCTCCCGAATTGGCCTCTATAGCCATAGTCGTGTGCACCGTAGATGAATGGGAATTACAATAGACTACACCTTTTACTTGTTTTTTATTGTACACAATTTATCGACTGTAACATTTTTATACTCGGACTCGAGTAACGGCTAATAATAATAATAATTTGTTCTTGGCAAGATCTCAATTCGGAAAGATATTTGAACTTCCTTATGAATGAAATTACATGTCGTTGGAGGAAAGAGGCGTCTTATGGTTTCAACAAGATGACGTGTCAATTCGCAGTACAATTAATATAAGAAATTATTTGGACATCTTGTTTAGAGGCAAATGGATTGGCAGATATTCACAATACCCATGACCAGCAAGATCGCTGCACATAACGACCCTAGATTTCTTTTTATGGGGTTACTTGAAAAATAAAGTTTACCCCTTTAGAAAATACTATCGGGGATATCTATTTTGAAATACCATAAAAAATGTTGAGAAATGTAACAAAAGAATGTAACAAAAGAAATTTGCACCATTACACATCAATATCTTGGCCATTGTTGATCGATTTAGATCAAATTTTGTATACTTTTTATTTCAGATTGTGATTAAATGATTATTCAAAAAATTCTTTTTTTAATAAATTAACTATACGTCTACCATAATATAAAGAAATTGGCAAAAATTAGGAACTTATATTAGCGATTAAGATAAGGTTTTTGTTTTTACGGAATCTTGTTCGACATGACCTAAAATCCCTGTATATCAAATTTCATTAAAAATTTCCTTTACAAGAAAACTCATATCTAAGATTTCAATAATCATCACCCTACCATTCGAGTTATTTATTGTTGGATATTTACATAACTTGGTGGTCGTGTAATAATGACGCTAATTAAGCATTACGATACATTTTTTCTTTACAGAAAATATCAAGTAGTTAAACTTTTATTTTTGTAAAGTCATTCAAATTACTTAAAATTATTACTCAAACAAAAATATAATTTTAAAAAGTCCCGTCTAGTTGGAAATAGAGGTTTTGTTGTACGGCTAAAGGTAAATTTTGAACGGCATCTCGAAATTCACGTTCTAAAAAAGTGTTGTCAAAGAAGAATAGTTCAATCAAGATCTCATTTAAAATTCCTCACCAGACATTCATTTTTTCGGAGTATTACCGTTTACAATTTATAACCCAGTGTAGGTTTACCTTGAATTTTGCGATGAGACCACGCCAGTAGTAATCACTGAAAATATATATATATATATTTTTTTTTTCAAAAAATGTGCGTCATTTAAAAACAAACCCTGTGCCCAGAAGCAATATTCCAATCTCCTCTCTGCATCTCCTTCTTCCATAGTGTGGAAAAACTTGGGTTTATATGGTTTTAAATTATGACATTTAAGGCACCTCGAAGTTTTATTTCTGACTACACTCAAGTTTAGAGCTCTAAATCTTTGACACTAACACGTAGTCCAGGATTAGCAGTATCTAATATTACTTGATCCAATATACGATGACAGGCAATGTTGTATTTTTTGTCTCTAAGTTTAGATACATCTCCAGTTCCTTTAAATATCTTATTAATTGAACCAACAGTGGTGTAGTGAATCTGTGGGCGTTCTGGATGTCTCAAATTGAAGATACTGGCTGGTTTAGATCATGCCGAACAAGATTCTGTAAAAACAAAAACTCTATCTTAATCGCTAATATAATTTCCTAATTTTTGCCAATTTCTTTTGATCGTAGTAGGCGTATTTAATTTCGTAATAAAAATGTTTAAATGACCTTTTAATCACAATCTATAACACAAGAAGTATACCAAATTTGATCTAATTCGATCAACAAATCATTATTATTATTAGCCGTTACTCGAATCCGAGTATAAAAGGTGTAGTCTATTGTAATTCCCATTCATCTACGGTGCACACGATTATGGCTATAGAGGCCAATTCGGGAGAGCACATGTCGACCGCAGTCAGGACAAACATAGACCTGGTTAGGTCTTGGATTTGGCCTTCTTGCAGCAACATTTCCTTGATAGCTGGCCACAACCCCTCGCCATTCGGTTCTGTCCGCTGCAAGTTGTTCCCATTGCTCGTCTGCAATACCGCAAGATTTTAGATTTTCATGGAGAGCGTCTTTGAACCTCTTTCGTTGACCGCCACACCTTCTTCTACCGCTTAGCAATTCACCATAAAGTGTACATTTAGGAAGGCGGTTATCATGCATACGATGAACGTGACCTGCCCATCTTAGGCGTACTCTTGAAATAAGCACCTCAATTGGAAGGCTGTTCGCTCTCCTGAGCACTTCCACGTTTGATATGTGATGGAACCAACGGATTTTCATCATACTTCTGAGGTGTCTTTGCTGAAAACGTTCTAATTCTTTCACATGACGACGGTAAGTGACCCAGCTTTCACATCCATATAGCAGTGTTGGAATAACAACTGCTCTGTAGACAGCCATTTTCGTTGACAAAGCAAGGTCGTGGTTGTCAAATACTCTCTCTCTAAGTCCCCAGAGTGCTCTAGATGCAGCGTTAATTCTATTGCGAATATCGCTGTCCATGTTTGCTTTGTCATTAACAACGTTGCCTAAGTAATTGAACTGATCCACCACTTCAAGAGAATTTCCGTTAAGTGTAATGTCTATTTGGTTCACTTGATGAGGAGTTGACATAATCTTAGTCTTTCCAATGTTGATTTTAAGTCCCAAGGAATCATAGCTCTGGGCATACACATCTAAAAGTTCTTGAAGCTCTTCCGGTGTAGAGGCTAAAAGTGCACAGTCATCCTCATACTGGAGATCACAAATGAATCGTGTGCGTGTCTTCGTGAAAGCTCTAATGCGCCCTATGTTAAAGAGACCGCCATCAAAACGGTATCTGAGACCTATTCCTCTGACTGTCAGTTTGTTGTCAACAATAATTGTTAGAGCAGTGGTAAACAAATTAAAGAGTAGGGGTGCCAGGACACATCCCTGCCTAACTCCAGTGAGGGTTTGGAAAGGTTCGGTTGCCTCATTATTATACATGACCTGGGCGTTGTTGTTTGTATGTAGACTGCGACATACTTCCACAAATTTTCTAGGGATACCTAAGCGGAACATAATTTTCCAGAGCACTTCCCTGTCCACCGAGTCAAACGCCTTGGTTAAATCAATGAAGGCCATGTGAATTTCTCCTTGACGTCCGAGTGCTTTTTCTTGAAGCTGTTTAAGTGTGAAGATTAAATTCGATGTGCCTCGGTTTGGTCTAAAGCCACTCTGTGTTTCAGGAAGTAACTTTTCCATAACAGGTGTTAGCCTATTTGCCATCGCTTTAGTGAGTATCTTCCCTCCAACAGCCAGGAGAACTATACCCCTGTAATTTCCACAGTCCGCAGCGCTCCCTTTGTTTTTGAAGAGGTTGATTAAAAGTGTATCACGAAACTCCTGCGGAGCTTGACCACTTTCCCACACGACATCAAACAGTTCTTTGAGGTAAGGTATGAGCTCTGACGACACAGCTTTAAAGATCTCAGCTGGGAGTGAGTCGGCGCCGGGAGATTTGTTATTTTTTAGCTGCCCAATGGCGGTTAAGATCTCTTCCGTTGTTAGTGGTTTATCTAAGCCTTCGAAGGTGTCATATTGAGGGATAAGATTTATAATATCGTGATCGGCTTGACTTTGCTGGTTAAGAATGTTAGAGTAGTGTTCTTTCCATCGGGCTCTTATTTCCTGGTCTTCTTTGAGGAGATTTCCATTTAAATCTTTAATAGGGCACATATTTTTCCGACTGGGGCCGTACACTGCTTTTACTCCTTGAAAGAAATTCCTGTAGTCGTGTGAATCGGCGTACCTTTGAATTTCTCTGGTCTTGCTTGCCCACCACTCGTTCTTTATTCTTCTGATTTCGCGTTGCGTTTCATACTTAGATTGGGTAAAAGCTTCTGCTTTTGATGAGTCGTTGGGGTGGTTGGTAGCGTTTTGGAAGGCAGTATGTTTGCGGTCAAGAAGTTCTTGTATAAAAGCTTCATTATCATTGAACCAGTCCTCCTGTTTTTTACTTACTGCACTGCCAAGAATTTCCTCACTCGCACTTTTTAAACTGTCTTTAATTTGTGTCCAGGTAGCAGCGACATCTACAGAATTGGTTTCTTCTAGTGCACTCAAATTCTCTTGAACTTTTTGCTTTAGCTGTTCGACGGTTTGTTGGTCACGCAATTTACTAATACAGAGACGGAGTCTACGTTTTACTTGAGTTCTTCGGTGTTTGGGTCTCATAACAATTCAACAACAACAAATCAACAAATCAATATTGGGGTAGAGTGGTGAAAAACGAGACACACTGTATTTGGAAAGAGAAGAGAGTCATACAGAAATATAATATTATTATTTAAGAGAATATTGTTAACAAAACTCAATATCAATTAAATTTACTTAATAAATATTCCAGACAGAAGTAACAACATCTTTAAATTCTCTAATATAGAATCACTTGAGGTATCCAAAGCAATTAATCGACTAAAAAGCAACTCCGTAGGATCTGACAATATCTCACTAAAAATGATAAAATTAATATCTAAATATTTATTTAACTACATCACATTTATTCTTAACACTGCGATCGATACGAATGTTTTTCCTTTCTCTTGGAAACTAAAATTTCTTCTCCCACTGAAGTCTCATATCTTAGGCCTATTAGTATCCTGCCCACTATGTCTAAAATACTTGAATACCTTATGAAGGAGCAAATTTCCGCCAATGTTTTCACTAACAAAATTATACCTGACATTCAGTCAGGATTTCGTGACCTACACAGCACCACTACTGCTTTATTAAATGTTACTAATGACTTTTATAAGACCATTGATAAAAATAAAGTTTGCTGTCTTGTTCTATTGGACTATAGTAAGGCATTTGATACTTTAGACCACAGTTTGTTGTGTGACAAATTATCTTTTTTGGCTTTGATAATACTTCCGTTTCTCTAATACAAAATAATCTATCAAATCGCTCATATAGAGTTCTCTTGGATTCTGAAGTGTCAGAAGCTTTGCCTGTTAATTTTGTCGTTACCTAGGGGTCAATTCTAGGGCCCCTGTTATTCTCTTTATATATCTTGGATTTCCACACGTTTTTAGAAAAGTGTAATATTTATCATTATATGAATGATACACAGCTTTACCTCGATTTTTTTCCAAGCGAATATATTCTAACATCTGAGGCTGTTAATAATGATTTGAAATCTTTATTAGATATTCCATTAGCACATAATTTAAAACTTAATGCAAACAAGTCGGCGGTAATGTATTTGGGGTCAAAAGCAAAGCGAAACACCTTGGACCAACTAAATATTAATTTAAATGGTGAACAACTACCTGTTGTTGATCATTATAAAAATTTGGGTCTTTGGATAGATTCAGACTTAAGATTCGCTAAGCATATTAGCTATTTGTGTCAAGTTTCATACTGCACACTGAAGAAATTATTTTCCCAAAAAGATATTTTAGATCCTAAAATTAAATTTCAATTATGTGAGAGTCTAATTTTCTCTAAGATATCTTATGCAGACGCTATCTATGGCCTTGCAATGAGAGATTCTGATGCCAAATGATTTCGATTATTACAAAATGCTTGCCTACCTTTCTCTACAGAACTTCGTAGATTTGATCATGTTAGTTATAAATATTCTGAAGTCGGGTGGCTAAAATTAGACAAGCTACGTTCTCTTCATTTTCTCCGCTTAACTCACAAGGTTCTTGATAAGCAAATCCCGACATATTTGTTTGAGAAATTGTCACGCCTTAAATGTAATCAAGTGAATACACGTAAGCGGGATTTTCTGGCAATACCAAAACACTCCTCTGCCATCTTTAAACGTAGCTTTTCATATAATTCTAGCAAGTTATATAACAGTTTATCCTTTGACTTTAGGCACTACCCAATTTATAATTTTAAACAGAAACTAAAGAGATATCTATTTTCTTCTTAATGGTCTGCGTATTATGTTTACAATGCTTAGCTTAATGGTACTCTTTCTTCTCTTCTATACTTTTTAGTCTCCATTTCTTTATGTCACGCATGTCGTTAATTTTAAGTTGTAGTTGTTATTATTAATATGTATTTGCAATCCATGTTTTTCGTAATTATATTATTTTTTAAACTTACGTATTTTTTGTTGCTCTGGTTAAGTTGAAAATTAGCCTTCGGCTGACACTTCCCCATTTCTGTAGGTAGTAATTGTTAATTATTTACTTATACCACTTATTTTTGTTAATAATATATGAATAAAGATTTATCATTATTATTAATATGGTTTAAAGTTATTAAATAAATCTGTATTAATCATTTTTAAGGTTATTGAAGTAAATTTACATTTAAACATTAAAACCAAACTTCACATTTATATTTTTAACGTAATTACAAACAACTTTTCCTTATGGTACTTTTCAATATGTTGATAAATAATTGCATTTCAGGCCATTTTAAAATTTCTAATCACATTTTGGAGGTGTCATAGTTGTGACATGACAAATATTTTGTCAATTTTGTGGTTATTAATCATGCGGAAACTAATGCTGAAAGTCGTTTTGGAATAAAAAAGTTTTAAATATAGTGCGGACTTTTTGGAGGACACTGTATATGGAAGTTAATAATAATAATAATAAAATTTATTTAGTCCAAGACATTGTACAAGGAGTACATAATTTGTATAGGACACGTCAATTACATACATTTAGAATAAACAAGAGTTAAAATACATTTGGAATAGACAATAATTAGAATAGTCGATACATTCAGCACTTAAAATTGTTAAAATAATAATAATATAATAATACAATATTGTTACACAAACCTATGATTTAAATAGTTAGAGAGATTATAGAAGTTTTCTTGTTTGAGCAAATTTAAAACTTGTTTCTTAAATAATTTGATATTTTCAGTGTTCTTTATGTAATCAGGTAACTTATTATATATTTTTATTCCCATATAGGTAGGATTACTTTCAGTTAAATTTCGATTGTGCAGTGGTATAGATAGATCATTGTTTCTCCGGGTATTATAGTCATGAAAAAAACTATTTGAATGAAATAAAATGTAGTTATGCTTAACAAATAATAGCGTTTGAAAAATATAAATGTTTGTTATAGTTAATAATCCTAATCGTTTAAATAGTGTTCTGCAAGAAGTCAATTTCGATATTCCCAGTATCGACCGGACTGCCTTTTTTTTGTAAGCGAAATACTCTTATTGAATGACACGAATTGCCCCAAAACAAAATTCCATATTTTATACTCTACTGTAGAATTGTGCATAATAGTATGACATTAATATCTGGCCGCTGCTGAGTTCCCGTAATTTGTATAGCGCATAACACACCGGTGACAATTTTCTGCAAAGCGCATCTACATGTGTTTCCCAGCCTAAGTTATTATCTAAATACACTCCCAACAACCTTGTATTGGATACTTGTTCAATAGTTTTGCCCTTTATTCTGACTATGTAACTTTCGTTTATTATATTTGATTTTGGGGTAAAGTTAATGAAGACTGTGTTGTCTTTATTCAAAACTAGTCTGTTGCCGTTGAACCAATTAATAAATTTATCAAGCATAATTTGCACCTGTTTTATAGCCTCAGATCTGACCTAATCGTAACATAAGTAACTGTTATCATCCGCGAACATGACAAGGTTACTATCTTGATCAATACTGGGGAGATCATTCATAAACAATAGAAATAATAACGGCCCAAGGACAGAACCTTGCGGCACACCGTACTTTATATGTAGTTGTTCCGATTTAGTACCTTCTATTTCCACTATTTGCGTCCTCTCAGTAAGATATGATTCGATCCATTTATTTATATTACCCCTGAGTCCATACGCATTTAATTTGCCAAGAAGTAGCTCATGATCAACTAGATCAAACGCCGTACTTAAATCTATGAATAAACCCACTGATTTTTTGTTTTTATCCAAATTTTTGTATAAAATATTTATAAAATCGAAAATGGCTGATTATGTTGATCTAAATTTTCTAAAGCCATGTTGGGCATTATGCAATATATTATATTTTGTAAGAAAATTTGTTATTTTATTAAAAATGATTCTTTCCAATATTTTCGAAATTGTGGATAGTAACGAAACTGGTCTATAATTTTCAACACTTGAAGGCTCACCTTTTTTAAATAGTGGTATGACCCTGACAGTCATTAAAATTTTTGGAAAGACTCCATATTCTATAGAAAGATTTATTAAATAAGTCGGAGGGGCAACTATATAATTCACACAGCTTTTTAAGATATTAGCACTTATGTAATCGATCCCTACAGAATTAGAGCATTTCAAATCATTAATAATATTAATAACAACTTCTTCATACACAGGGTTAACAAACATAGTGGGAAAATCTTTATCAACTTTAAATTCATAATCAGTTTTATCAGATCCGACATACCAATTTTTGTCTGAGGTAAAGCAATAAAATAGTTATTAAAATAGTCAGATTTTTCCTTAGGATCAGTAATTTTTTTGTCGTTCGCTATAATATCGGGTATTCTATTAACATTTTTACTATTTTGGACACTATTTTTTATTATTTTCCAAGCCGCTTTGGACTTGTTATCAGCCGTTAAATAATAATTATCATTAAACTGCTTTTTGCTGCTTTTATAATCTCCCTGTACATGCGCTTATATTTTTTATAGTAAGCTATATCATTTTGATCATTACTATTTTTCATTGTATTGTATAGTTGCTTCAAAATTTTAGCAGACGTTTTAATGCTCGTTGTCACCCACTTTTTCATGTTATTTTGATCAGATATTGACAGTTTTTTAAGAAGAAAAGCAAGTCCAATGTAATATATCATTTTGTCAATGAACAGTTTAAAAGCTTTATCAGTATCACTTGTATTGTAGATATCTGCCCACGTTTCTTTACTTAAGTGTCCTAAGAGTATTTCATAATTATTTTTACTAAATGATCTCATATAACGATAACTTGTTTTATTATTTACCTTATTCATATTTTTGACTATTAAAATCTGTCCTGAATGATCAGATATTCCATTATGAGACACATGACAAATGACGTCATTGGTGTTGAGGCTAGAGCAAATATAATCAATACAAGTAGAAGTATTCACTGTTATCCTAGTTGCTTCATTGACTAGTATATTAATATTATATGATCTAAAGATATTTTTCAGTTCATTTGCAACAATAGAGTGAGAGAAATTATCAATATTGAAATCCCACATACTATTATTGTTGCATTTTTGTCTAAACAAATGTCTTTTAAAATATTGTCTAACGCTCTTAAAAAATCGTTTATATTAGAATTGGGTGATCTGCATATACTCAAAATTTTTATTCTTTTGTTAGGAAGTTCAATATCTACTGCACATACCTCGATAATTTTTTCCTTAGAATATTTGTTTATCTTAGGGATATCTCTTATTTTATCTTTCAAGTACTGTTTACATAATTCATTGAATTCACTGAAGATTTAAATCGTTAAAAATGTTATCATTATTTTTGAAAATGTTCTAATCTTATTATTTTTTAAGGAAATCAAATACATCTAAAAAGATATAAAAGCAAAGATTTTAAATGGGAAAATGTTGTAAGTGCCAAGAATGATTTAAATCTCTCTCTAAGTGATAACTTTGACTTACGCAGGTAAAAAATAGAGACACAAATTAGAACAAATCAGAAACACTTTTATTTTGTAAAAGCATTCCTTCTAATTTTAACCAACCAAACCTCTCTAATTTTTTCTGGCTACGGCCTTGTACCGTGCATTAAATTATACAGTGATTCGGTTGAACTGGAAATTTACTGCCTCAAATCTTTCCTCGCGTGTAAATGTAGCCCCATATAACGAATGAACGCCTATGAAGATAAGCGTGCATATATCAGAGTAAAGCGATTTTAATGGTCCATAGTCCCTACGCTGTTCGTGTGTATTCCTAAAACTTTGGAGATTTGGTTAAGCTAAAGCAGCTTTCTCCCTCCGAAACAATGGAATTGTTTTTCAATTGATACTCCACACATCCACCCAGATTTGCAAAGGATGACTGCGATACAATTGTATGGATTACCCGAAGGTTTACCTGAATTCACGTACTTTTATTCAAAAGATTGAAACCTAAACTTGTTAGAATATAAGATTGAGTTTGCAGCCGTCTCCTCTCGCTTCGAATGTAGAAAACAACATCTTATTTGGTATTCAATTTCACTTCAAATGTAGAGAGAATGTGTACTATTTGTAAGTTTAAAATTTATCTTATAATGTGAAAAGAGTAAGGGTAATGTACAAGCTGAATGAAATATATTAACCCGCGGAGGTTTGTTGCCTAAAGGAACATAAATTCGGGATCTATAATGGCAATCCTATAATAACACTAGTTGGAAAATATTGCGTTAGGGGAAATATGAAATCTAATGTTTATTCTGCTCTAATAAATAGTAAATAATAGTAGCCTGTCTAATTATATAGATGGATACATAGACACTTTATACATATTAAAATAAATAAATAAATAAATAATGCATTTATTTCCAACAGGTAAATACCCAATTACAGGAAACAGAATTGTTACAGAGAACATGAGAATATAAATTACAAAAATATGAGAAAATATTCAAATACTGAGTAAGCCTAAAATTATGGAATAGTATACATAAAGAAAAATATGAGAAAAACATTAAAATATACAAGTGAGCAGAACATTGTGAAATAATAAAAATAGAATTCCAAATAATATGATGAACTGGACTCTAACATTGTACATTCTATGTATTGGAGATAACAACAATCTAAATAGGTGGCTTTTAAAATGCAGTAAGCCATACATGAGGCAGTAAAGGTATATAAATTAGAAAAATAAGGTAAAAATATTGTATCAGGGTAGATGTACATATATTATGATTTGCTTCTTAGATATAAGTCAATTATACTATTTAAACTGTCGTGATTAATATCACAAAGACCGGAAATTGAATTGAATACCTTACACATATTAAACATTGGTGATTTACACATAAGGTTAGTACGACTAAAGGGGGTATAAAAATAATCACTATCATGAGAATGCAATCGAGGAACAAGGGATATTAACAAGAGATGAACAATCAATATTGTTGTTAACTAGATTGTACAAAAATGAAAGAGCAGCGCAGTTCCTTCTTTCACTTAGTGAAATCATATTAAACATATCTAGTAGAAGGTTATTATCAGTGCTTCGCTGTGGAAAAAAACCATTAGTTTTAAAAAACATGAACTTTACAAATTTTCTCTGGACAGATTCAGTTAATAAAATCAATTTTTGGTATATAGGAGACCATAATATGAGAGTGGTACATTCCAGCTTGGATCTAATGTATGTGAAATATTATATTTTCAAACTTGCAACACTAGAGAAACAGCTCCAGTTTCTGACAAAGAACCCGAGCAACTTAGAAGCTGACTTTGTCATCTGATTAATATGACTTGAAAAACTAAGTTTGCAGTCGAAAATCACACTGAGATCTTTGAATTCCAAACAACGCTCGAGTGGAGTGGAAAATTGTTTATGTTGTAGTCAAATTGTATAGAATTGTGCTTACGAGTAAAAGTCACGACTTTGCATTTGGAGATGTTTAATTTAAGAAAGTTGTTGGCACACCACGTAGAAACTTTGTCTATTTCTGTTTGTAAGTAAATACAGTCACTGAGACTATTTATATTTGTAAAAATTTTGAGATGATCTGTAAAAAGTAGATGCTCACAACTAATTACTGATGTTATGTCATTTATGAAAATCGAAAACAGCAGGGGCCCCAAGTTGGAACCCTGAGGGACGCCTGACGTTGCTGTATAATTGCTGCCCCTGAATCCAGGCTGTCACATATGAATTGGGAAATACAAACTAAAATAGATGTATATATCCATTAAATAAATAAATACCACAGAAATTAGACAACCCCCCAATTCCAGAAGCTAGGGCTTTTGCGGAAGGGGGTTACACATTGAAAAAACGCGGACATACAACCATTTCCTGCGACAGCGCCGGAGCCACGATTCGAACCCGGTGGTGCCATGTCCGTGTAATTAATCGCAATTGCCACCTCGTGCCTTAACCCACTCGGCTATCGACCAGACATATTAAATAACATAAATGTAAAATATTAGTTTAGTCGATGTAACACAATTAAATTGCATCATGGCAAAAAAGTATATAAATAAGCAAAACTAACATATACAGTGCGTCACACTTTTCACCACCACACCCCAATATCTTGGCCATTGGTTGATCGATTTTGATCAGATTTGGCACACTTTTTGTGTTTCATATTGTGACTAAAAAGTTATTTAATTCTTTTTTTAAATTAAATACGTCTGTTATGATCAAAAGGAATTGGCAAAAATTAGGAATTTATATTAGCAAGTGAGAAAAGGTTTTTTTTGACAGAATCTTGTTCGGCATGACCTAAAACCACCGTATACCCAATTTCGTTAAAAAATATTCAATGTTTCATAAAGAAAATCACATCTAAGATTTCAATAATAACCGACCTACTATTCGAGCTATTTATTGTCGGATATTTACATAACTTGGCAGTCGAGTAACTATGCCGCTAATTAAGCATTAGGACACATTATTTATCCAAAACACTATTATGAAATGAATATTTGAAAATTGGTAGCAATTTTTTAAAATACTTAGAACTCGATATACCAATATCTTTGTAAACATTTAGTGCTTTGGAATGGATTTGACAATTGAATCGAATGTCAAGTTAAGCTTAAACACAACAATTAAGTGTTGGTGATAAAATTGAAATGATAAGAATTGTTGATGACAGTGTGAACTCTTATCGAGATGCAGCCAGTATCTTCAATTTGAGACATCCAAAACGCCCACAGATTCACTACATTACGGTTGGTTCAATTAATAGAATATTTAATAGAATTGGACATGTATCCAAACTTCGATCGTCCATTGGTTCAAGTAATATTAGATGCTGTTAATGCTGAACCACGTGTTGGTATCAGAGATTTATCTCTAAACTTGGATGTAGACAGAAATAAAATTTGGGGTGCCTTAAACGTGATAATTTAAAACCATATAAGCCCAAGTTTTTACACACTATGAAAGAAGGAGACGCAGAGAGTAGATTGGAATATTACTTCAGGGCACAGGATTTTTTTTTAGATGACATAAATTTTTTGAAAAAAATTATTTTCAGTGATGAGGCTACTATTACAAGAAAATGGCGTAGTCTCATCGCAAAGCTCAAGGTATTGGTCAACGGTAAACCCACGCTGCCTGGGTTATAAATTGTAAACGGCAATACTCCGAAATAGTAAATGTCTGGTGTGGAACTTCAAATGAGACCTTGATTGAACCATTTTTCTTTGATGACACTTTAAATAGTGTGAGATTCCTATATTTTTAACATATGAATTTCGAGATGCCAATGCCGTTCAAAATTTACCTTTAACCTTACAATAAAACCCCTATTGCCAACTAGATGGGGCTTTCATTTATAATGTAGTAATAGTTAAAAATTGGCTGAATGACAACTTCCCTATGCGTTGGATTTGAAGAAATAGTATTTTAATTGTGTGGCCACCTAGATCACCAGACGTCACTCCTATGGATTTTTATTTTTGGGGTACCATAAAAAGTAAAATCTATAAAAATAAGCTACGAAATAGAGCGGAACTATGTGACAGAATTAGAGAAGCATGTAATGAAGTAACAGTTGAAGAATTAAGAAAAGTTGTTAAAAATAATAAGAAGACAATCAGAAAATGTATCAGAATTTTAAAATTATATGTTTGCTTATGTAATAATTTTAAGTGTTGTTTAACTTACAATGACTTTACAAAATAAAAGTTTAGTTGATTGATATTTTCTTTAAAGAAAAAAATGTGTCCCAATGCTTAATTAGCGTCATTATTACACGACTACCAAGAAATTTATTTTATTTTATTTAGGATACACCATCCAATAGCTCTTTCACCAATTAAAGGATGGGCAATTTACAAATAGTTAAATAACAAAGAAAAATATATGTATAACATATGTACAGAACAATCAAACGTAAAAAATCATTTAAAATTAATAAACAACAAGAAAAAATTAAAAATAAATACGTAATAGATTATTATGAAAATAAATTCGTAATGTGTCTTACTGAACAGTTAAATATATCTAGACTATTCTGCAGGTTATTACACATGATATGCAACGGAGAGAGAGAGAGTATTTTAATAAGTTTGTATGAGAGGCAAAAGGTTTCTTCAAATCTAGTTTTATAACATAGAAATTTGAAGAATATCCTTTGAACATTTTCAATGGAATCACTATATTTCGAGTAACGTGTTAAACATCAACTATAATACTTGAGTGTCTATAAAGCCATATGAATTTCTAATGACAAAACCAAGGTTCTTTGAAGATGCTGAACAATATTTTCAATATGCTTTGAAAATGACAGCTTATGATCAAATGTCACTCCAAGATCACAAAAGTATTCAGAACGTTCAAGAATTGTTTGATTCAGTTGATTTAGGTTATTTTATATTCTCTGACAGTCCTCCAAAGACTGTGCATGCAAGTACAATTTTAGGTCATCGGCATATAACAAGCGTGGTATGTCTATTGAGTCTACAATATCATTAATAAAGATATCAATAAAGGGACGAAGACAGAGCCCTGTGGCATACCAAAAGTCGCCGAAATCTCGAAGGACTTATGACTACAGTATTCAACATATTGTTTCCGCATAAAAAGATAGGATTCAAAAAATGGAAGAAGTAAGGACGATAGTCCCACATTGTTTAACTTATGTAAGAGAACTCCATGGTCTAGTTTGTCAAAAGCCTTGGAGAAATCGGTGTATATTACGTCAACTTGAACATTAGCGCCCAAACATTCAGAGATATATTGTGTTAGGTCCGTCACTCTTGATTTTCCATGTACAAAGCCATGTTGACTTGGTGTAAGCTGTTCTTGTACGTGAGAATATAGTAGTTCATGCAAGGCTATCTCAAACACTTTAGCAAAGCTACAGACGATGGTTATTTTACGGTAGTTTTCAATTTTATTCCTTTCACCTTTTTGTATATGGGGCCGATACGAAAAAGCTTCCAGATCTTTGTAAGGGTACAAAGTTTCATGAGTTAAATATAAAAGTAAGTGATTTCGCCAGAATGTAAGCACAGTCTTTTATTATGAATGCTGGATATGTGAAGTACGAGTGTATACAACTCTATTATTACTGGAAAGTCATTCTGGATGTTATATTTTATAACATTCCAGTTTTTTCCTTTATAGCACAAAACCGTGTCGTCGGCAAAACTGATAACTTCTCCTATAAGGGGAAGCTTAAATAAGTCATTAATATACAATGTAAATAATATTGGTCCCTTGCGGAACCCCATAAGAGACTGGTTCCATATTGCTAATTGTATCTCCAACCTTGACACATTGCGTCCTATCACTCAGACAACTCTTCATTAAGTCGTAACAAGTTCCCCTGAAACCCATTCTCTCCAAAAGTTTCTAATGAATTTGAATGACTGACAGTGTCAAATGCTTTGGTCAGATCAACATAGATGCATATGACCGGTTGAGAAATATTGACCGAGCTATATATTTTTGCAGTCAGATCGGTTATTGCATGCTGTGTTGATCTGGCCTCCATAAATCCATACTGTTTGTCAGAGATTAAATTAAACTTGGTCAAACAACTTGTTATTCTATGTTTTAAGATATAGAGAGAGAGAGAGAGAGAGAGATATCGGTTTATAATTTGACACATCAAGTGTATCACCAGATTTATGTAACTTCTTAATGACGGCTATTTTAAACGCTCTCGGAAATGTATCAGAATCAATAGCTCTGTTTATGGTGTATACCATAGGTTGTACAAGATAATCAATACATTCTCTTACCGTTTCTGCCTGAATATTATCAACACCAGGTGCCTTTTTAAGCTTAAGCTCCCCTACTATTTTTCTAACTTCCTGCTCACACGTATGTATCAAACATATTGAATTTTTTATATTGGTCTTTGAAAAATTAGTTTTGACTGTGGCTATTTTTTTGCTAAAGTGCTTCCAATAGTGCTAAAAAATTGTTAAAAGAATTTGATATTTCCTGAGGATTTGAGCTAACATTTCCATTAATTTTTAAATTTTTTATTGAATCGGTTACGGTTTTCAATGTTTTTATGAAGTTCCACATATTTTTAGAACCATTTTTATTTTTGCTAATTTGTGTTTTAAAATAGCTAGCTTTAGCTGATTTTACAATATCCGAGAGAGTATTTCTATATCTTTTAAATTCGTTCTGTATATTTATATTTTCTGGATATCCTTTTGCTTTTTTATAGAGTTCATCTTTTTTATTTATTGAATTCAACAGTCCTTTGCTAATCCACGGGTTTCTTTTAATTTGATTTCTTTTAAGTATTTTGTGTGTTTTGCTGCTACTTTCTATATGCTCATTTAATTTTGTTATTAACAAGTCAGTTATGACATCTACACTTTCTAGAAGATATAAGTCTAACCATTGTTCTTTACTTAATTTTTGTCCTAATCATCATCATCATCATCATTGTATGTTTTTTGCCTGTTTATATTAGGTATGCTATCGTGGGTTTCAGATGGAGATACGTACTGTAATATAACAGGGTAGTGATCAGTCAGAAGCATTTGCAAGACTATAGGGAAAAATAAATCTAATGATAGCTTTGATTTCAGGAAGATATGGTCTAAGCATGAACTACTGCGTCCCAGAATTCTAGTGGGTTTATTAATTGTAGAAATAAAACCGTATGTTTAAGTATTCCTGACAATATAACTTCTCGCTGTCTAGGATGCTCATGTTGATATCACCTACAATTAATTATTTGCGTATCATACTTTCCCGATTATTCCTATTTAGGAACTTATTTAGGAAATAACTAACAGTGAAAAGGCATAATGACGGTGATCTATAAATAGCTATGACTTCAATTGTCTGCTTATTAAATATTATATTCAATTTAATTGACTTAATGTTGCCAATACTGACTATCTCATAGGTATAATTTAAGTTATTTTTTTATATAAATTACAACACCATCACACTTATTTATATCTCCCTCGTTATATATAATGTCATATCCTGGTATATTTAGCATGTCTAAATTATATAGCCGCCATGATTCAGTAAGTACAATGCAATCAAATAAATAATTAAAATTATGCAGAAATAGTTGTAATTGTTCGATATTCTATGACAAAATTCTTATATTTGTATGGTAAAAAGTAAATTTTGAAAAGTTAATTTTTTTATTCAGTGTGTTATTGCACTCACTTATTGTATCTACTGTCACTGTTTTAATGTTCACAGGCTTATAGTCTCTTATGTAATTATTCATATTTTATTAATATAATTCATGAATGATGTATTTATGATTGCATATTTTGAAGCGTATTTTACTATTTTAAACAATTTGAAATATAATTTTTACTTACTAAAATTAAAATACGAGTTAGAATATTATTTATGATTTTTATCTACAACTAATGTTCCTTGGAGAAGCCTTGTTTGTCCCTAATGTATAATTCCTTGTTACTGCTCTGGTTTTTTTTGCAGATCTGATTGCACGAGTTTTCATTGTCTTCTGCGTTGAGTGTGTGTGTGAGTTGGCTAATATAAATTCATAATTTTTGCCAATTTCTTTTAATCATAGCAGGCAATTTAAATAACTTTTAAACCGCGATCTAAAACATAAGTAAGTATACCAAATTTGATCTAAATCTATCAACAAATGGCCGAGATATTTGGGTGTAGTGGTGAAAAGTACACGCACTGTATGTATATGTTTCTTTTAATGTAATCCGTAGCCGATTTGAGCACATTTGAAACAAATTAAAATTTTATGTAAGCATCCTGTGACATTAATATAAAGTAGTTAAAATCTGTTTAATTTTTCAACTGTTGTGGACTAGATCAAACGGTTATGATAACTTTTAATATGAAGTTTCAGTACACACGAACAAACTTCAATTTTCCAGTTCTCGTATTTTTGAACTGGTATTCATCTGCATAATCGAGTTACAGTTAATTAAGGTCTGCAAGTTTACGTTCATGTAGGTAATTATAATTTAGCTTTATAGACACAACTATGTAAGGTGTCATTAAAAATACTAGAGCTGGAAGTTTCCGCATTCCCGAGTTCCAACAATATGTTTTGTAGAATCTGAGTAACTGCGTTTTCGCCTTTCCACATTCTGAAAAGTCGACTTACACATACCGTTGTGGCTTTTCTGAGAGGAAAAGAGATTTACTAACTCTCATTATTCGCACCACTTTTCCCCGAGACTGGCTGTATTCAATTAAAATTATAATAGCTACTGTAGACGCTTTAATTGAATCAAAACGAATAATTAAGGCTTACATTTGCTTTCATAACTTCAAATGTATATCAAACAAGTAATCTGTTCTAAATGGGACTAGTCACGGATATCTTAAAGAGAGAGCCAGCTGTATTATCTATTATAAGCCTCTTAACAACGCCACACTCGTGAAACAAAAATAGTATTGCAATGTTCTCACACAATAATTAGATTTAATGTCTTATCCACAAGTAACTCTGATGTATTTATATCAATTTAAAAGTTACTCTATGTACCTATGTAATAATAAACTTGATAAAATGCCGTCGGGTGTTCCACAGGGATCAGTATTAGGATCACTATTTATTGTTTATTAATTATATTGTTGATAGTTTGATTGTGAATATTAATAACATTACTAAATAATGCATAACTCTAATAAATTTTCTGATTTTAAGTTATTGGACATTGGATTAAGTGAACTTAAAACGATAATTAATTCTTTCATTAGGAAGTAAAAGCAATTGTGATGATATTGAAATGTTTCTTTGTAAATACCTCTTTAATGTACTAGCTGATCCACTTCTTAAGATTATAAACACTTCCTTGCAAGTAGGTGTTGTTCCTGATGCAATGAAAACCACAACCATCCTTATAGTGAGAAAATTTGCCAAAAGTATTAAAGCAAAAAAATTTCGTCGAGTAAATATGCATGCAGCATTCGAAAAAATATTAGAAAAAGTTATATATTATGTGCAAATCTTACAATTTGTCATAGAACACATTTCAATATGTAAGTTTCGGTCTGGCTTTAGAGAGGGTCATAGTGGGTTGCAGTATGTGAGTAATGAATGGAAAGAAGCATGTGACTCAGGTAAAGTGAATGCTATAGTTTTTTGCATTTAACGCGTGCATTTGAAACAGTCGATAGAGATAAACTACTGAAGAAATTGAAAGAACATAGACTGGGTGGAGGTGTACGTATGTGGCTAAGTTTTTATTTGAATGATAGTATGCAAAAAATAAAGAATGACTAGTACATATCGACTACAAATAGTATAAATGTTGGAATACCGCAAGGATATATTCTGGGGCCTATTTCTATATCTTACGCAATCATTACATGGCAAATCTTTTTAGAAACGTCTGTTATCCTTTTTGTGTAGATGATACAGTTATTTATATAACAGAGTACAGTGGTGCGTCATTGGTGTTTAAAATGAATGAAGTTTTAAAAGATCTGAGTGCTGCATGGTTAGAAGTAAACAAACTGAAATTGAACGTATCTAAAACAGGAGATATGATTATACAGAAATTAAAATATGAAATAGAACAGCAAGGGTTCTTCGGTATGCGATGTAAAGCAACGACAGGCGCGGTTAGTACTTGGATTGGTGACCATTCCAACGGAAACCGCGTTCTCGCCTCACACATCTTCCAGCGGCTTGTACATCAGTGTATGCGCGAAAGCTATACAACCTTAGGCGAGGGTTGTATAGGAGATAGTGTACAACAGTTTTTTATTCTGTCTGTTAAGTCTGACCATGAGCGGATACAGACTCCTGGACAAGCAGTAAACCGTACACAGTGTCTCATTGATATGTGTTGAACGTGAGTCGTTGGTCCAGTCTGACTCCCCAAGTACCAACTTCACGCATCTTCTGGTTCGAATTTTGTTTCTCCGGATAAAAATTGGAGTGACAATTTTAATTTCAGTAAAGCGACGCGTGAAGACTATCGCTTCCGAGTTCTCAGCGTTCACCTGAATCTTTCACCGGTCGTAATAAACCGTGGCACGAGCCATGTGCGCCTTCACTCTTCAGCAGCATGTTCGCTGCTTGTCAGTTGTGCGAATGTCCTTACATGGCCTTGTCATCGGCGTACTTGGCCAGCTTCATATTCGGGAACTCTGGAAAATCGGAGAGGTACAAGTTGTACAACTTCAGTGACAGGCACGATCCTTGCGGAACTTCCGCACGAATGTCTGTCCGTGTTGAGAGTTTGTTATTCATTCGAACTTGCAGGGTTCTCCCGTCAGATATGAATAGATAAGTTTTATGAGGTGAGTCGGGAAATTGTAGTCATGGAGTTTGTAGAGTAATCCTGGGATCCAGATGATGTCGAACGCCTTCTCAATATCAAGGAGCATCATGGTGGTGTTCTTCCCGAGGTTGTATTGCACGTCGTTAACTACCCTAATGACCTGTTGCACTATGCTCCTGCCCTTCCTGAAGTCGAACTAGAACTCATCGTCGATGTGGAACCCTTCCTGAACAGTATCGAGCCTGATTAGGACGACCTTCTCCACCAACTCGCCTAACCAGAGCGACATAGACCGATTTCAAATGTTACAGAACAGAGCTATGAGGATTATATTAAAGCGTAATATTTATACTAGGGTAAATAACATACTAGAAGTATTAGCATGAGTGAATGTGTACGATTATATTGAATTTAATGTATTGATTTTTATGAATAAAATTGAATTGCCCATAGTACCTCCTTATCTGCAAGAAAATGTACAATCTTTCGAGAATTTTGAATTATAACACTGGAGGTAGAATTAATTTTGTGTTGAATATTCAAGTATCGAATTTTTTAACATCCTTCCAGATAAAATAAAAGGTATGTTTAATCCTTTTAGGAGAAAAGTATTAAATTTCTTAGTTGAAGTGAAACCATACACAATCTCAGAATATCTTAATTATAGAGAATCCTATTTACAAAACTGTAAATTAGTAACATATAGATTGTAGTATAACTAAACAGTATTAGGACAATTGAGTGACAATTTAATAGTTCTAGTGAAAGAAGTCCAATAATTAAGCATTATTATTGATTCTAAAATGAAAAAACCTACAAATTAATTAGGTATTAAAGAAAATAAGTACATTAATATACACCTTTAAATGCTTAAAAGGTTTTCTTGAATATCAACAAACTAAAGTAATATACCAATCAGTCAATCAAATTTATTGCATTTTTCCAATTACAATTCGATAATTACAATGTGTTTAAGATATAATAACAATATATATTTAATATCTATTTTAATATATATTAATAGTTATTGATACATCTAGATTGTATAAACATTCTGTGTTTCATTCACTTGTTGAATCCCACCTGACGTAAGACATCTTAGGCTGGGAAGGAGGCTCTTGATTCGTATTTAAAATATTTAGACACAATACAAAAAAAATTACTAAAAATTATATTAAACAGAGGTCTAAATTATGCCTCAAATAGTCTATTTAAATATGATAATTTAATAGACGTAAGGTTACTGCACCAGACGAATTCTAAATAATAACCTTAGAATTCGAATTTAATCTTTGGACAAAGATATTTCACATATCTCAGTCCACGACTTTCACCGAGGTACCTATTCTGACGTATCTTCTTCGTACTAAGTGGTAGCTACACTTATATGAAGTATTGATTCATTTACATCTACATATGCATGAATTCGTGCTCATTGTAAAAACTTTTTGGTAAAGAAACTTATTCTATTATGTTCCATTCCTTTCTATTCCATTCCATTTCATCCCATCCCATTATATTCTATTTCAAAATCTCATCGTTTTTATTTAGATCTAATAATTATTCCTTTATCAATTTCTTTTAGGATAATTTGATTATAACTTCAGTATTAATGATAGAGAAAATTCAATGTATGCCTTATTATTTAAAATTCATTCAGATACAAGTGTAACACTGTAGGTAAATATATTTTTTATTATCTATTTTTAAATACTTTTATATTTGGTATGTTATTCTTATGTGCCTATCTTTATAGCAGATAAGTTCACTCTCGCGAATTTTTCATATTTATTTACCTAAAGTTTATTATTTATATTTTGTAAACAAATACAAATATTATTATTATTACTTCTATTAGCTAAATCACTGATAAAGGCGAGCGACAGAAGTGACGATTAATAGACTGTATTCCGACCGTTGACCTGGAAATATATAATCGAAATCTGAATACACATGAAATCTCTTTTTTGTTCTATTTCCTGCAGGAAGTTTTGCTCGTGAATTCAGATCATTTTGAATATGGTTTCGAGCGTATAATGTCAAACCACAAACGTTCGATAAGGTCAAGTATCCTTCAAAGAAGGGTTCTGGTGCAAAATAATGATTTTAATATCCGCCACGACATGCTAAGTTTATTCAGGAGTAGAGAAACGCTCTTCTCCACGAGACCCTCGATAATCTGATATTGAGAATAAGGCGCTTTAGCAAGACGTTTATTATTAATAGAGCAGCCTCTACAGATTACGCATATAAAGCATATAATCACAGAAAATCATGTTCTGCATTCTCAAATTTCGTATATTATAATAATAATTAATGAAATATATACAAGATCATTCAGTTTAAAACGCAATTTGAAGAAACATTTAATACAGAAAAATATTTTGAGACAAACTGGTTTTGGGGTTTTTGCTTCTAAAAAAAACATTAGTATAGCAGCGGTGAGAGATAGGGCAAATACGGAGACCGCAGTAAGATGCAGAGGATGCATTAGTTACGAGTTTACTTTTTGAAACTACTATACAGTACTTTCATGTAGAGGATATATTCACTAAAAATGTACAATTTTTTTTTTTGAGAAAATTACATGAAAGGTACATATTAAACATCATAGTTTGATATAAGTTTTGTTTGGCAAGTTTTTATAAAACTATAACATCACGAATAATTTTTCTAATGCCCCCCATGTTACGGCCAAATGTCTTTTTTTAATTCAGTAAGAGAGAGAGAAAGAAATGTCACTTTGACGCTCGAGATTTCTTATTTGGTTACTCGGGCGCCAGTTCAAGTTTAGCGTGACTGAACTATATTACCCAAAAATCTGAAAGCAGGACTGAGAAGCTCAGTAAAGAAACGGTTAATTCCAATGTGCCAATAAGGTAAATTAGACTTTCATAAACACAGTAGTAAAACGCAGAAGTTACAAAAATAACAAAGTATATTGCCTTTACTTTACGACTTACAATTCTAAGTTAAAAATTAAAAAAAAACTAAGCATAAGTTCATTACTTAGGTCTGTATTTGTTAGAATATTCAAATTTTTGCATTATTAAAAAAATAAGAATTATGTTTCAAATCTAATCAAACTAGCAAAATTCATTGTTCTAAGAAGAATATATATTTCTTTAAATTTTGTACCTTTTTGCAAATAAAATTTTTTGTCTGTATTTGTTACCACATTCAAATTTTTGTATTATTACAAAATTAAAAATTATGTTTCAAATCCAAATCAATCAAAAAAATGAAAAATGTATTTTTTTAAATTTGAGCAACTGTTTTGCAAATAAAAATTTTTCTTTCGTTGAAAAATTATTTGTCGTTTTGGGCTTATAGATGTAACCGTTTGAAAATTTTTAAACGGTCTAGATTTTCTTTTAACAAATTACCAATATTCTTGTCTAGATTTTTTGTAAACATATGTAATTTATTTGTACAATTACATAAGGCGACAAAGAAGGCACTGTTTTTTATTTTACGTTATAAAATAAATAAAGTATTATCACATACAGAATAAATTATAAAGTAGTTTTTTCCACACATTATTTTTTCTTTCACTTATTTACTCATCTTTATTTTTATTTATTTATTTTATTACTGCACACTTTTACAAGTTGTATGTTTTTTTCTAATTATATAGATGATACATTTGTTATTAATTTTACAATTCCATGTATTGACATTATGTGTTATGGCGCCTGAGGGTACATCGTGTTGTGTCTAGCAGTATGTAACATTCTGTTCGTACGTTTATATTCGTTGCATTTTCTAGGAATATTGCGATTTATAGGTTTGTAGTTATAATATAAAATAAAGTTATAATGTAATCTAACGTAATACAATACAATACAATACAAAGATTTTATTGTTAGGCTAATAGTTGGAGGAGTGTGGTATAATTGTTTGTTATATTTCTTCTTATTATGAACTTTAATATATTCAGGTAGTTGGTTGTATAGTTGATTTTAATTGATTTTTTTCTGACAAATTATTTTGGTGTATTTTGAAGTTTGATACGAGTTTTAGATCCATTTCTTGTTTCATATTGATTGTTTACCGACGATCCAAATGTATGTTTCTTGTTGTGAGTATAAACTATAGCCGCATGCATATACACCTTCACACTCAGTAATTCATTATCAATAAATATGTTTCTACAGTTGCCTCTACTTTTTTTGTTAAAACTTGTCCGTAGTATATAATTTTATTTTATCTGGAGAGGTTGGAGTGTTGCATTGTACACTGAGCCCCAGACACTAATACCATACCTGATTAGGGATTCCACTAGGCTGTTATATGCCATTAGGAGAGTCTTTCTATTTAGTATCCTTTTCAGGTAGAATTTATATATTGGTTATCCCATTTTAGGTAATTATCGAAAATAATGCCGAGGTATTTCATTGTAAGGTATTTAGAATGTAACTATTTGTTTCTCTATCTATAAGAATAGGTTGCATCGTTTGGGGTAGTCCTACCTTCGTTGGAGAAAAGGCCATAAGTTTTGCCTTTGTTATACTTAGTATTAACAAATTTGTGTCTAGCCAGTTTTTAACTTTACTAATTACCTCAGCCGTCTTTTGTCGCGCTAAGTTCCAAGTCTCTCCCGAACATATCAATACAGTGTCATCTGCATATGATATGATGTTGCATCCAAAGTTCTTACCCAGTAAGCCATTGATAAACAGCAGGGATAGTGTAGGACCTAAGAGTGTCCCCTGTGGAACTCCAGTTCTTATTATTTTCTTAGTCCTAAGAGCATTGTCAATTTTTACTTGGGGGTCTATTTGACAGATATTGTTTTAATAAGTCGTAGGCAATACCTTTAATTCCCATCTTGTTTAGTTTCTCCAGTAACTGGCTATGTGACGCTATATCGAAGGCTTTTTGTAGATCTAAGAAATAACTATGACTTTTTCGTTCTTGTCAAAACTTGTAATAGTATCTGTTAGTAACTGGAGAGGATCTTCCGTGCTTAGATTTCTTTGGAGTCCATACTGATTTTCTTTGCGATATCTTTATTTTTTCAAGATATGAATGAAGCGTATGGTTCAGACATTTTTAGAAATTTTTTACGACATTATTTATCAACGATATTGGACAGAAATTTATCATGTAATTTTTGTTACCATTTTTATAAATTGGGACAACTATGCTTTCTTTAAAAGTTTCAGGTATGTCTGCGTGTTTGAAGATAAGTATGATAATGTTCTAGAGGTTTACAAATGTGAACCGATAGCAGTTTTAGTGTTTTTACCCTTATTCTATCTTCTTTATACATACATTAAATACAACCAACTATTAGTTTCCTCATCTTTTATTGTCATTTGAATTTTTTTCTCCGAGATTATTGTATTACATTTCTGCTAGAATTTACTGCTCGTCAATTTATGCATATTTGCCAAGTACCGTTAAAGTATGTCTACAGGCTTTAAATGTTATAAAATCATGCCTTAACAAAAGACATAAAACTATGTTGTATCAATTGTTAATTTATAATTCCAGCTTTACTCGTATATTTTAATACATGCTGAATACTGCACCAATAAATATACTATCTAGAAAACAATCCCGTATCGATATAAGATTACAAAATATATCTTGTTGGCTAGTAATGTATTCCAGATAAACCCAGTTCCATATTTTCCCTCTTGGCATAACACCAAACCTATTTGTTTTTATTAGAATCGCACAAATTGGAAAAAATAAAAATGGCAGTTTCTTTCGCTGCGTTCATATAAGAAAGTTTAAGCTTTGCAGTAGGAATATGAGTTATAAAAAATCTGTGATAGATAAAAATGTAATATGAGTGAATTTTCGATCGATTCCGTCGAGGCCCGTGTGTAGACGGCCCACACAAAAAGTTGAATCCAATTTTCCAGTTGGTCTCCCGCAAAACTTTCTTTTACAGTTTCATCCTGAAAATAAAACAATTTAGGACATATTGTCGCATCGAACGACGTATGTAATAAGACAGAGATCATGCCTGTCTTGCCCATATTATATACAGAAGGGAAGCGACAATCGTTCCTGTTACCTAAATTGAAAAATACTTTAAACGTCTTTTACTGTCTTTATGATGAAACCATTTCGAGTTCCCAAAAAATAACTGTATGTTTTTAAACCTACATTATTATATAGCAATTTGATATGCATACTCATACATATTCCTGGAAATTTAAAAATAAATACAACTATCGTAAGTATATAGGTATAAGAATAAAACGGGAAGAAAACAATCAAGTATCACCAAGACATTAAAGCTACCAATAGCTTATTAGATAGCCATAGATTGGTATGGCCTATAGAAAATCGAGCTATAAAAATTTAGTCCTGATGATTACCTGGAATCTTCTTCCAATGCGACAGAAATGGTTTCTTTTAGTTTCCTTTCTTAATCACACGTTCTTCAATTTATCCTCTATCTGACTTTCGAATTTTTTTAAAAACGTGTAAGGCAGCTGCGATTCTACTGTTGTATTGTTGTTTGTTGTTGCGATTTAAATTTAATCTAATTATTCAAAATAAATTGTGACACGTTCTTCTCCACCTCAGTCGGTGACGAGGAGAAAATGGGTTACTCTTTGAAACGAGCTTAAGCTCGGGCGCCAGTCCTAGTTTAAGTGGTAGGACACACTACCCACGAGCCAGATACGTGAGGCTAAGTAGCTCAAGTGGAGAAACGGTACTCCAGTGGGTTAATTTTGGGAAATAGACGTTCACACACAAACAGTAAAACTCAGAATTTGATAAATAATGTTACTGTGTTCAACTGAACCTACTATATGCAAATCTACTTGTTTACTAAATGCTGTTAATAGGGCACGCAGAAAATTAGTAGTACCAGATCACTTAAATGCCAAGGATAGCAAGCGGCAAACTTATAGAGAAGTTATATATAATACTTGGCTAATACCTCAGTTTACTTACTCCTCCGTGGACTTGAAATCTGCAGGAATTCTCAGGTCCTTTTCTGAAATGAAACAACTTATTATAGAAGCGGAAGTAGACGGCAGACGGATGCGCTGCTGGTCAATGACGAAGTACGGACTTTACTGTTGCTTAGCGATGATATATGACACCAACGGGACCTGGGTTCGGCTCTCCGGGTGGACACATCTGCTGCCGATGAGTCGCTCTAGCTGACTGCGAACTCGTGATGAATTTAATGATTTCCATCGAATAATTATAAGTGGAAGAAATAATTGTAATGGATGCGCGATGGGTCGACGGATTATTTTCGACTGTGCAAAATTGATTCAGTCATCTGACATTTGGGACTATTTTCTTCTCAGATCGATACAGAATGGAGAGCTTCACACATCTAATGCTGGGAACGGCTTCTCGTGCACTGATTGTTGGGCGGCTTATACGTCTGACGTCAGATCTACTTAGAAAATATTTCCATTACCTTGTTTTGACACGTAGAATATTTCGATAACGGCTTATTCAGGACGACAGGCACTAACATTTAACTCACGTGGTGGCTGGGAATGGATTATAATATGTGCTACTGGGTTCGGGCGATTACACAATCTCCTCTCGTCGCTATCCCTTCACCCGAGTTCATCTGTTAAATACAGATTTTTTGACGCGTCTACAACTTAACAGTTTTATTAATTCTCGAAGTTAATTTGCTTAAGGCGGTGCAATATATATGCAATAATAAATATCAATGAATAATTCACATAAAGTAAACAAATATAAATATCCTAGGCATATTTTGGTAACGAAAAACACTTTGCTACAAAATTCCTGTCAGTTTAGCTTTGGTAGTAAATGTTTTACTGGTGATAGTGACTAACAGTCGGAGACCATGAGGATAATAAATATGTAGCCCTTATACTATGTTACCTCTCCAAGGTCTTTGACTGTGTATTAAATCCTACTTTGGTGGGGTAATTAAGTCACTATGGCATCTTAGGGGGCCTTCTTATTTTATTTCATTCTTACGTACTTAGAACTGAGTGTGTGATATTTAACAATTGTTCACGGGTAAAGGATAATAATAACACCACAGAAATTAGACAACCCCCAATTCCAGAAGCCAGGGCTTGTGCGGAAGGGGGTTACACATTGAAAAAACGCGGACATACAACCATTTCCTCCGACAGTGTCAGTGCCGGAGCCAGGATTCGAACCCGGTGGTGCGATGTCCGTGTGTGATTAATCGCGATTGCCACCTCGCGCCTTAACCCACTCGGCTATCGACCAGATAGTTGTGTTAAGTTGTTAGTTGTTATTTTGAATGACAGATGTAATTGGTATGTCACGTAGGGACGTAGGTCAACTAAATCATAAATTGTCAACTATTACATCTTTGATTCATAATCTGAAAAAGTATTTAGAAGCAGACACTTAAAATTGTATTACTTTTCCGTATTCCACTCTCATACTTCTCCTGTGGGGTGACTCTACTGTAGGCAAAAAAAATCTGTCAGTAGAAATCTTTATAATCCCTGTCAACATTTATTAATTAATATAATTTTTTATATCTAATTTCAACTTCTCTCCTGTTTGACCTGTCAAAAGGTAGAAAGTATTTCACTTTATTTTTCCATTTATTTTTTCATTTAATTATGTCATATATTTTTTAAAATAGAAAACAAGACAAAGACACTGGTAAGAAGAATCTGATAAATTAAGAAGCGCGACTTTATCATCCAAAGAGTCTGTTTTCTTTTGAAATCTTTATCTTAAGTAATTATTGAGTGATTTTAAAAAACTACGTACGTCAAAATATGAAATTTGCTTCTTAATATAACTCAGGAAATTCCAAAGAATGCTTGGGACATACTTATTTAAGAAATATTTGGTGTCATAATTGAACATCCCCTTAAAGCATGTTTTCATCTCAAACAAATCAACATTTCAAATTCAATCATTTATATCTGCATTAAACCTATAATTTTTCTGCTTTAATTATTAAAGTAAATCTACGTTGTACTGTTATGTCAAATAAAGTAGTAATATTTGTTTGAAGTCATAAGTATTCTTAATGATCAATTGTTTACAGTTGTTGTAACAGATTATTCTTAACTAGAATAGTTTTCGGAGAAAATAATTCAAGAAACTGAAATTAAAAAGCATCACCTAAAGCAACAGCAACATGTGTCACTAGGACAACCAATAAACTTGGAAGAATTGATAATAAATTTCAAGACTGTACCCTTTTCAAATTCGAGATAATTTTATGATCAATTCTAATAAAAAGCGAATAATTTAATACTCCAATAAAATTTCGCAACAGCTGTCTATATGAGTAAAGTCCGTATTGTATAAGGAAATATCAAGCTTTTCATTGTAATATTCAACCAAAATAAGAATGATATTACCATATTCATGATTTTATATTTACTTGTAACTTAAGACTAAATTATGTAATTATTTTAGAGCAATTATAGTACAGACAAGTTCAGTTTAGGGTATAAAGGTATGCTTATTTACAGTTAATTGTATAACAATATGGACACTGTGACCTGTTCTTCTCGTTCAGTGCGAGAGAGAACTGTCACTTTGACACTCGAGCTTGCTTATTTATTACTCGGGCGCCAGTTCAAGTTTACAGTGATTGAACAACACTACCCAAATTCTGTAAGCTGGACTGAGCAGCTCAGTGAAGAAACGGTCGTTTCCAGTGGGTCAATAAGGGAAATTAGACTTTCACAAACACAACAGTAAAACGTAGTAGTTTCAAAAATAACAAAGTGTATTTACTCTTCTTCCTACAATTTACAACTCTAAGTTAAAAAATATTTATATACACAAGAAACTAAGCACAATTTATAAAGGTGGTAAAAGGGGTTAATAACCAGTAAAACAAGATTAGTGCAACAGCAGTATAATAATAATAATAATACGTTTATTTTCAACAGGTTGACACCCAATTACAGAAAATAATAAACAAAATATATAAAAATAACAATAATGAGATAAGATAAAAATTTACAAATTTACATTAATTTAAATTACATAATACATACAAAATACATACATAATACATGCATTACATTACATAATTACATAAATTTATTATTTATTAATTATAATAAAGATTACATAGATATTATAGATTAGATTGTTATAATTAGACTTAATCAGTTAAATGAATCTTTGTACATATGAATAATGTGGTTTAGAGTATCATAGTTGAGGTCGCACATATGAGCGACTTCATTGAATATCTTGCACGTGTTGAATATTGGAGACTTAACCTGAATGTTAGTTCTGCTGGTATTGACGTAAAATGCATTGTGCAGACGAGCGTTCTGCCTTGGTACAAAGTTAATTCTATTTACTAAGTGAATACAATCTAATTGGTTATGCAGTATTTTATATAACAATTGTAGTGCTGTGCAATTTCTTCTAAGTTCAAACGAGTCAAAACTGAAGAGTTTAGTAGTGTATTGTGATCAAAGCCCCTAACAGGATAGGATCCAAGAAATCGTCTTTGTACTGACTCAACTTGCATTTTAGAATTTTGATAAACAGGTGACCAGATGACAGAAGCATATTCAAGTTTGCTTCGAATAAATGATATGTATATTAATTTCAGAGTGTTGATATCCGTAAAGCTGCCCCAGTTCCTTATACAATACCCGAGCACTTTAGAAGCCGGAGTAACAATTGTGCTTATATGAGTAGAAAAACTGAGCTTGGAATCGAATGTTACTCCAAGATCCTTAAAATTTGTACATCGATAAAGAACGGTATCATTAATCGTATATACGAATAAAACTGGCCTTTTGTTACTGTAGGACATTATCTTACATTTAGATGTATTTAGTTTTAAGTAGTTATTCTCGCACCATTCGTTAACTGAGTCTAACGCTATTTGCAAGTCAGAACAGTCGTTTGGCTTGCTTACTTCAGAGTAGATTTTCAAATCGTCCGCGAAAAATAAATTTGTAGAACTCATAGTGAGGGATAAATCATTAATAAATACTAAGAATAAAAGTGGCCCTAGGTTGGATCCTTGAGGAACTCCGGATGTTGCAAAAAAAGTTGCGAGAATTATATCCACCGTATTCCACGAACTGTGTTCTATTAAATAAATAGGATTCAATTAGGAATAGCAAGATGTCTGACACTCCAATTGCATTGAGTTTAGAAAGGAGTAGAAAATGATCGATTTTGTCGAAAGCGGATTATAAGGTATAAAGAGCAGTAAAATGAAGCAAACAGCATTGCATGACAAGTTATGATAGAGACCGGAAATTTGGCTAGTGCTTAATGACGTAATATCATTAACGGTTTAAGATCGGCGGTTTAAGCTTGACTCAGTCATGTTCCCTATTCTTAAACTAATAAAGCGAACGTTAATTGCATAGAAAGACAAAAATTGACTGTCATTCTGTGGCAGTTTCACTGATAGTTGTTTATTTTAATACTCTATTTCATTTTCAAATCAGTAATATGCCGTCGCTGTTTACATCTAATGAATAAATTGATATGTTACTATTTATGGCGAGTGTGGAAAAAAGTCACTAGCCGCAGAACAAAAGTATAGAGAAAGATTTCCTAATAGACATGTACCATCCCGTCAGACAAATGTGGAAACAAAATTGCGTACTGGTTCCTTTCCAAGCCCCAGAGAAGTTCAGCATGCCCCTCTAGCAAGACAGGAAGAAAATGTCATTAATGTTCTTACGCTTATAGTAATCAATCCATATGCCTCTGTTCGCAGTATTGCGGAAGATATTGGCATAAGTAAGTCTTCAGTGCACAGAATTCTAGTAGACAATGGACACCATTCTTACAAAATCTGCTTAGTTCAAGATTTAAAACCTGATGATTATAATAGACGTATGGAATTCATTACCAAGTTTATGGTACAATTACATGATGATCCTTTGTCAATAAAATTATGTAAACTGATGAATCACGATTTCACAATAATGGTACGGTTAATTGACATAACAGTCATTATTGGTCAGTGGAAAGTCCTCGCTGGATAAGAGAAACCCATTTTCAAACTATTTGGGGAATTAACATTTGGTACAGCTTATTTAATGGGTGATTGATTGAACCATACTTTTATGAAGGTATCCTAAATGGTGACAGATATTTGAGGTTTTTAAGAAATATTCTTCCTGGTCTTATGGAAGAAATTCCAATAAACGAGCGCCTCACTATGCGGTGGCAGCAAGACGAAGCATCACTGCATAATTCGAAGAACCTTGTAACAGGCTTCCTGATTGAGATATTTGGAGAGAACTGGATTGGTAATCAGGGACCTGATTTTTTCTTATAAGGTCAGTTAAAATAAGTTGTATACGCTGAGAAACCAAATAATCTTAATGATTTAAAACAATAGGACAAACCATGCTTGCTGCCAAATAACCCCAGATGTACACGAGAACTTTTAAGGAGGTATGAATTGTGTCAAATATTATATATTATAATCATTATAATATTACGTTACTAAAAAATTGTTATCCCAAAAATTTAACTGCAAATATCTCAACAATGATTAATGGTAGGTATAGAACATGGTTGGTTAATAAAATTTGTTCGGAAATAAAAAGAGAATTCAAAAATGCAATAATATACAGGGTGTTCCATTTGAAAAAGTAAAGTTGCATAACCTGCCGTCTTTTTGAGGCGCCTTGTACAGTTGAAAATAAAACGATTAAATGCATCTTTTTAAATAGAACAACTTTTCTATTAATTTCTATGTCTAACCGTTTTCGAGATAATGCTTGCCTAAATAGAGCTGGAACACCCGGTATATATTACTGGAACACTGCCCAAATTGGTTTGCAGTTTGGCTTGTCCTACATTATCCTCTTATAAATTTTTTTATTCTGTTGTGTTCCACCTAAGCATTACAATAAACTCTACTTCACTTATTAATAGAGTTTTTCGTCTATGACACCTATTCTCATTTTTGTAGTTATATTTCATTCTTATTCATTATTTTCATGAATCGCTTTAAGTGTTTATTGCAGTTTTCAAATGAGCTTATCAGCACCTAATAAAGAAGACCTGTACAAAAATTGCTACAAATTTCAAACCACGGGGAAGTTTTAACGCAGAAAAGGCTCTGAATATAAAATATTTCGCTCTCGGTGTTATCTAAAACTTTTGTAGTGGAGCGTCAGCAACTTTTATGTATACGCTATTTCTAAATTTCGCATTAACGCGGCACAAAGGTGAATAATATTTCATGTGTTGTGTGCCATAAAATGAATGAGGACCTGCTAAAGTGTCTTTCATAAGCTTTCCCTGGCTATACTTAACACTTGACGTAAGAGCAAACAGATTGGATGGATGTAAATTAGCCTGAGGATAGAAAAAACTTGCCATGTTACAAATATTACAAAAATATGATACTGAATTACAGATTGCCTACCTCACGTACATTTCTTTGAAGAAGAATAGAAGATAGTTTTGTGTACTTCGATACTCCATGGTGAAGAACATCTATTAACAGAGGTGTCGATAATAAAGAGAAACCTTGCTATAGGTAAACATTTCGATAAATATGAACTTATTTTAATTTGCTCGGGAGAGCAGTATGCATGTGAATCGGATGACTAAAAGGTTAATATACTTAAGATTATAGATAAAATGAACTATAAATCCTATATAAAAAAAGAAAAATACTAAAAGGTGGTCCATGGGAACGGGAAGTTTTGAAAACGTCATAATTTTGAAAGTAACTTTATTTATTTAAAATAAGATATAACGATAGCTAGTCAATTATATGTATTTCTTATTTCTTAAAAATAATGCCTGGTAAATGTCTTCCCCTTAACTGTATGCACTCTTGAAGCTTATTGGCAGTTTCTTCACGGATTTTTATTTTCAACTCCTGTATATTTCTTGGTTTGTAAGCAAAAACCTTATACTTCAAGTAGCCCCACAAGAAGTAATCTCACGCGAAAAGTCTGGCGACCTTACGGGCCATTCAATGTTTCCACGCCTGGAGATAATGTGATCAGGAAATAATCTCTGCAAGGCATTTGTTGAGTCTCTTGGGATATGTGGACTAGCACCCTCTTGCTGGGACCATGTTTAATTGTGGCGTCAAAAACTTGTTGATCATTTGGGTATAGCGTGCAGAATTGACTGTCACAGCATTTCCATCATTGTTTTAAAAAAATAGGGACCAGTAAATCCCATTGAAGAAATTGCACACCAAACTGTTACCATCGAGCTATGTAACGGTGGTTGATGTACTTCTTGTAGATTCTCGGAATTCCAGTATCTCTAATTTTGTTTATTGGTGTAGCCAAACAAATGAAGATGAGTCTCGTTAGAAAACCACCAAGTTGTGATTAATTCCATATTCTTTCCTATTATTTGGGTTTTCTACCACATGTACTATTATCCTCTTCAAAACAAATCACCGAATCTACAAAATAATAGAATTATTGGAAAAAAAGCCTCTGCGCCCGTGACGTTTACGCCAAAGGAAAAGTCAGAGGTTATGTTTTGCAAATAATATAAATCGGAATAAACACAAAAATAATGTACTTTGCTGACGTTTCGGAAAGTAGTCTCTTTCCGTTTTCAAAGCTATTTTTTGAAGAACTCTTATTTTGCTGTGTATGTCAAATACACAGCTTTAAGATTCTGTTTATGTTATTTCCATAGATACTTACTACTTACACAGAACATAGAACTGATGATATTTTTTAGATAATGTTGAGTTTGTTAAGTTCTTCTTTTAACATTGGTAGCCAGGTTGTACAAATATCTACAGAACAATTCGATACGCACTTATCTTCATTTAATAAGATTATTGCTGATTCTTTAATTTTTCTTTTTTTGGTATCTGTTTCTTTTGTTAAAATTTTTGCCGAGTCCCAGTTTATTCTATGTCCGTTTTCCCAAGCATGTTCACAAATCTTTGATTTCTGAATTTCATTCTTTCTAATGTAATTCTTGTGCTCATCCAACCTCACACTGAAAGGTCTGGATGACTCACCCACATAACACAACATAACATAAATTCCACGTGCTAAAATAATTTCAAAAAAATATAGTCGTCTTAGAAAATCTGTTGGTGTTATTTCTTGAACTATCTGGAGTTTATATGGATGAAGATTCAGATCCTTGTGTTCTAATACTTCTATTGGGTCCTTTATGTTTAGATTTATTGGCTGTACCTGTTTCTCCAAATTTACAAATCCACGATTTTATGCCATGTGAGAAGGGAACTCTCCCGTGGCACGGAATCTCAAAGTGACGTAGAAATTGCCGCACCACGGCAATTGCACTGGCGTTATTTTTATAATACGATTTTATTGTAAAAACACGCTGCTCAGCGGACCACTGTTCCATGATTACTAAATGGCATAAAATGACAGACAATATGACAAATAAATTCATAGCCAACTAGATATAGTTACAGAATAATAACATTTTCAAAACTTCCCGTTCCTAGGCAGGACTCTTTCGTTTCACTGGAGTTTCTCAAATCTAATAATCAAAAAGGAGTGCTACAGTAATGTGTTTGGTTCTTTCCAATTTTGTCCAAAGAGAAATATTTTCAAATCACAATCCAATTAAAATAATCTTTCTTGCACTAGTACAAAATGCCACTAAAGCGAATCACACACGAAAAACTATCGAAAAATATTTAATGAATATTGAATGAATCCATTTATATCTGAATGTTGAACTTCTATATTGTTCCTATGGTGAAAGACAACTATTTTATTTTATTAATACATTCTAGTAAGTAAAATTCTATGGAAACAAATGTCTTCAGTTTCTTAAGCTTACACAATATACTTACACCATGCCAGGGGCGAGCGTAGGTGCGTCTTTACTATGTACATACTTCGGTATGCGATGTAAAGCAACGACAGGCGCAGTTAGTACTTGGATGGGTGACCATTCCAACGGAAACCGCGTCCTCGCCTCACACATCTTCCAGCGGCTTGTATATCAGTGTATGCGCGGAAGCTATACAACCTTAGGCGAGGGTTGTATAGGAGATATACCATCCTTCGGAGGGGATGTAAAGCCGTCGGTCCCTTGTCTATTAAATGTTAGGCAAGTAAAAGATCCCTACTCTTCTTAAGGGAAGTGGTTCGGCAAAATTCCTGGTTGGGGGTAGCTCGTCTACAGGCGTCGGTGTTAGGCCTCAGTAGCGGAAATAGGCCGACGTTAAATAAATATATATAAAAAAAAAATACACCATGCCACCTGGTGAATTTACAGAAACTGCGTCTTTTCATTTTATAGATTATATCTAGAAAAATCTGGATCAGGACAAATATGGTGCTTCTATTCTGTTCCGCTTTATCAATACATCTGACATTGTCGGCAATGTTTTCCTGACGGCTGATTTAGAAAATATTGATCGTGCAAAATAAATAATAAATAAATATCTATTTTTCACTGATACATTATTTTATAACATTTATTGGCTTATAATATAAACAAATAAACACGTTAGTCCCACAGGTAAACCTCGATTATGGGCCGTTGTGTAATTTACTCATACTTATTCATAGTTATTTTGCAGTGCCTATGTGTTCCAAATTTCTCATTTTCTAATAACATTATGTCTTTCTACTTCTAAATATAATAATACAAATAATATATACACCTAACTAGTATCTCTACTTAACTTCTAAGTTCATTAACACACTCATATTTATTCACGACATTTAAAGCAAAAATTGTGATTGTGATTGTAAAGATAAGAACTTAAAAATATTATAATATGTATAACATCTCTGTTCAATACTTTTGTCGTTACTTTCATTTTATCATATTGCTTATATTTTGTTTTATATAAATGATCAACAGGCTCTAACTCATTGCCATAATTATATTGTCTTGTGGCCACAATTAAAAAATATAATTGCCACAGGTCTAAAATTTGTGCCTCGCGGAAGAGATCGTTTAGAGGGGTAAGTGTTTTCCTTACCAAACATTATTTTAGGAAACTTTTTCTGTAATATTAGCAGGCAGCTGTTTAATGTAGTTGTAACTAGTACTGCCGCATACAATAATCCCATAGCTTAGTATGGATTCTATTAATCCGTAGTATATTGTTTTTAAAGATTTTATATCGAGAAAAGTTTTCATAAATTTAAATTTATATAGCAGACCTCTTAAATTATTTACTAGGCTAGCTATGTGAATATCCCAATGTAAATTCGAGTCCAATTGAACTCCTAGATATTTAATTGTAATGGCTTCTTCTATTTTCAATTTGTTTAGACCTTGCGTAATCTGTAGGCAGTTGAAAGTCGACAGGGTATTTTTATACGAGAAAAATGGCAAAAATTTATCGTTAAAAGCTTTTTGTCGAAAAAGTTTTTTATGTTTCCTAAGTCTATTTCTGCTTTAGTTTTTAACTCTGCCCAAGAATTAGCTGTGTAAAATAGAGCCGTATTGTCTGCAAAACTAAGGACTTTTCCACTGGAATTTAGACAGATTAACTCATCTACAAACAGGGTGAATATGATTGGCCCCAAAATGGTCCCTTGTGGAACACCGTATTGAATAAATATTTCTTTACTTTGAGCTGTATTTATTTGAACGAACTGTTTCCTATCACATAAGTAGCTCTTCATTAGTGTTAATGAGGTATCCCTAAATCCTACATTTTCTAGGTACTCTATGCGTTGTGAATGACAAACAGTGTCAAATGCTTTAGAGGTATCTAAGAAAACAGCAAGTGCAGGCTTGCTTGTTCCGACCGACCGGTAAATTTCCCTTATTAAGCATGCAATCGCGTTTTGCGTTGACAAACTAAACTGGTTGTCTGAAGATATATTGTGTTTAGTGTAAAAGTTATTGATTCGTTCCTTCAGTTTTCAAAAATTTTACAGATGTTAGAAGAGATACTGGTCTATAGTTAGATACATCACTCATTTCTCCACTCTTATAAAGTGGCTTCACTACGCTATTTTAAACATATCAAGATATACTCCTATAAAAAATATTCTGTTGATTAAAGAACATAAAGGTTGGCTTGTAGTTTCTTTAATTTTTTTTTTAAGTTTCAGATTTCATTTGATCGTCGCCAGGAGCTTTATTATCTTTTAATAGAGCAATACTTTGCAAATTACATATTTGTTAGCTATAAGTTGTATTACGATTTTTAACCATTACGTGGGAAGTTTCAAATGTAAAGCCGGATAATTAATTACGTGTTATTGAAACATTATCGATTTAATTCGTTATACCGTTAATATTTTGAATAAACGAATGGATTTTTTGTCCCGAGGGGCAGAACTCATTAGTGTTATTTTGTAATCGTTTTTGTTATTTGAGACAATACCGATTTTCATTATTTTAAAATTTTTTGATTACAAGTGTGTTGTAATCTGAGTACCTGTGTTGTATATGCTAGCTATTTTTTAAAAGTTGTATATATTATTCGTAACAAAACAAAAATAATATCAATATATTTTATAATTGCTTTATTAAATTGACGGAGTTTAGCATTATACAATTGGAAATGTAGTAGAGTAATAAAAGCTCATTGAAAATGCCAATCCTCAATAAAAGTAGTGCAGGTGTTTATAAGTAATTTCTATAAATTGCAGTTAGTTATAAGCAAGTTCTCTATTTCTATTTTTATTATAGTTTGCTACCCGTAACTGTCTGCAGAGCTCTCTCCTTATGAGTTGACATCTGTTTGATGTGAAGAATTTAATCTGTAATATAGAATTTCATAGCCGAGTTTACGGGTCTTTACGTAGTGTAGTAAAAATATTTTTAATTATTTATTTTTTTGGAAATATGTTATTTAGTTCATTGTAAACTATAGAAAAATACGATGTAGGGTTGTATGAATGTATAATATCAGTTCCATAAAATTAAAATTCTTCCTCTGTAGATTCGGACGAACTATCTACGGATCCTATATTAATAATGATAGGTTCTATAGTTATGTCAATAAGATCATCGAGTTCCTACATTTTAGCTTCTTTCTTCGTATGTGATTTATACAACTTTTATCCGCAGTCACTTGTTCCAAGGAATTGGTTAACAAAACCTTGACGTCGTTTAATTAAAAGGTAGTATTATTCGGGGCTACTTCACCTTTTATCTGCGCCCCTGCCAATTCAATATGGTTAAGTTCGTAGTGTTAGGGTGGTAACCGTAATACAGTTATTTGACGATTCTTTGCCATTTCATCCACAACGTACTTTTTGGGTCCTTTATTAGTAAGTATTGACAATAGCCAAAAGTTTTTTTTTCACCATAGTTGTTTGGAAAGTAAAAAATCCTAATAACCATTCAGTTATATCGGCTTTCCGCCAGGCAGTCGTAGGGGTTCGCTCAAGCTGTCTGGAGTGGTAATTTGCATTATCCAATACAATAAGATCCAACATTTGAAAAATATACTCCTCGAATACATCTGCGTTCATATTTTCGTGATAGTCACCTGTATTTTACGATTCGAATACCGGTAAGCCGCCATCAACAAAGCCATTAGCACTGCCAATATGCGTGATTATTAATCGTCTCTCTTTTCCTGAAGGTGCTTTAAACCCTGTTGATAGTACATAGAAAAATGATTGTTGAGAACTTTTTACATGTTTATCTTGCCACCTTTTGTTACAGTATATCCCGCGTTTACCCAAGTTTTGTCCAGATAATAAATAGGTATTCTTTTCTTGTTCACGGAAGTTTTGAATTATTCGTAGGTAGTTTATTCGCCAACAAATAATTTCATCGTTGTCAATAGGAATAGATTTTCTGTTCTGCTTTTCCCAGCAAACATTCAGGTCATGTAGAACTTGTCAGTGTTTGTTTCTGGTGATTTTGGGTAAATCGTTGTCTTCTGAAAGTCCACGTGTAACCTTGTCCAACGTTGGGATTTCTTTCTTAAACTAAAATGAGTGCACTTTTCTGCGAATAACATTTTTGAAGTAGTCCTCTATGACGATTTTTAGCCTCCATGTATTTGATTTTCTACACATGTTCTGTTCTACGACTAAACTATGTGTTCACGCAGGTGGGCAGAGAAATTCGACATCATTCTGAGAGTACTTCATTTCAATTTGTATGCATCTATACTAGGAAGTATACGACTGCCCAGTCGAATTTTTTCGAACACAATGTACATAATAAATACTGTGATATTTCTATATAGTAAATCATTTTCATTAATTTTAAAAAATTTAGTAGCATGCCCATGGCGGCTCCTTATTATAGGTTTTTATTACTTTACTTCATTTCCAAATGGCCTATATCTATTCCACCACGCAACGATGACACAGACAATTATACAACAACCCTTTCGTACAACACTGTTGCATCTTTCGCAGCTGGGACCCGAGCTCAGGAGGGACTAGCCGCGTTGCCTCTCACACAACCCCGTCCAGTCAATAGCTACCAACTCGGTAACATATGAACAAGTCTACTAAACTAGCCAGGATTCGAAGCCGGGCTTGAAATATGCCTAAATATTATAATAGGAATTTTGTAAACCAAACAGATTCCAAATTTCAATCTAAGTTATTTATATAGTTCAATCAATATCATTTTATATATTCAGACTGAAAATGTTGAGGAATTTAATCTTTTATCAAGTATGTTACATTTGCACAATTATGATGACACTAAATAAATTAACCAAATCATCATTCTCAACTATCGCTAATGATTACTAGAAATTAAGTTTCTGATTATAACGCTCAAATTATATCTATGATAGCGATACTGTCCCGAAGCCTAATAATAGTGTGATTGAATGAAAAAGAAATTTTAATGCCTCTATCCCAAAATTCTTTAGAAGCAAAATAAACGGTTATATATTATATGAAAAAAATTCGTGTATTCATATACTTAAAAATAGCGATTATGAGAATGTTTTAAGTATTGGTAATAACGCTAATTATAAAATAGTTATTTGTACTTGTATCTGCATCTAAAACCCTTTTTGTTTTCACCAACCTGCACCTTGGGACCGTAATACAAGACATCAAATTGGATTGGTTTTCCATATTGGCTCCTCTAATTTCCATTTATATTTCTCCGTCTTTCTTGTTCTATATTTCTTTATGTCTTGGGACTCTCTTTATGTAAATGACGATCATCCACCAGAGTTCCTCGTTGCTATCATTAGTTTTATAATTTTGTCCATTGACATTTTCTCACTATAAATCATCCAAAGATGATGTGTCCTGGAGAGTCCATATTTTTGCAATACCAGTAATTTCTTCTATCTCAGAAGATGATTGTGCCGCAGCTCAGGATTTTCTGAACATTACACTTCGAGGTCGTTTATTGAGTGGACGGGGAGTCATCTTGTGGTCAACTAGATCTTCTGATCTGGCTCCAAATTACTTTTTTATGGAGTCACATAAAATCTCACATTGACGACTTCCAGAAGAACAGGGTTAAATTATCTCGAGAATTTGTGGTTGAAAAGCGCAAATACTTTTAAACAAATTAGCCCGAATATGTTGTCAAATCTGAGAAGAACTTTTTATGATCGATTAGGTTATTGTTCAGCTCAAGAAGGGGGCTTATTTGAATATTTATTATAATTCATTATTTTTCGTTTATTTTAAGAATGTATTTGATATTGAAAACATTCTTTTATAGCAGATAAGTCATTCGGCCTTTAGAAACTTTATGAGAGCAATTATAATTTTTAGATGCTGTGACATACGTATATAATACGTATATTACGTACTATATCTCTTATATGTTACAATCATATTGTATATGTCTTATATTTTAACTGTATGTATTAGTTTAGTTTTAGTTATATGTATTTTTCTGTATTTCCTGTTCTGTAATTGGGTGTTTACCTGTTGAACAGTGTATTTTAAATAAATAAATAAATAAATAAATAACAGAAATGAATAATTGAATATGCGTACACCGTCAACGAACAGCAACGCCATGCCTGCGTGCGCTGCAAGTGGGTTGCCCATATTTACATGTAAACGCAGTCCGATATACTTACCATACATAACCACATTACTAGACATCATACTAGATAGAAGACTGAACTCTCAAGCCCACATAGACAACCTTAGCTTGAAATTCGGCTGGCGCCTCCATAAATTGTATTACATCCTTAAACTTTCCCCGCCACGAACCGCAATACTACTGTATAAATTATATCTACGACCGTTACTCATTTACGCTGCTCTCCTAGGGTGCCCTATTTCTGAAAGAACACCTATACAACAACTGCATAATCAGATAGCAAACCCATTAATATCTGATTTTATACTCAAAAGGTTGCTTCCAAATTTTGCAGAACCTCTACTTTGTCTACCAGTTCCACCCTTATCGACCCTCTCACCCCTAAATTTCTGTCAGCCCCTACCTACCCTTACATCAATTTTATTTATACCCCCACCCCTGAATAAATATTGTAAAACTAAGTTGCTAAACGAAAAGGGGCATTAAGCACAATAAAATAAAAATAAGAAACACAAAAAAATATATATAAAAATTTACAAAATATAAAAAAATACTAAAAAACTAAAAAACTAAAACACACAAACATAAAAAAAATTCAAAAAAACAAAAAAAATAAAGTACTTTTTATTTAACTTGTCACGAACCAGTAAGTAGCTTCTATTAAATACCACACATTAAGACCAAAAGAGCCATAAAAAGGTCACTAACCTTTAAATGTAAAAGATGCCGTCACGAACGAATTAATTTAACCAATACACAATAACCTGTTATTCTACCTAGCTCACCAAAGAGCAAGCTACGACATACACCACTTCCACACCACGGCAAGCATCACAAGGTGGATACCGTATGTACCCCGTTGGAGGGGACAACTATCTCGGATATACGCACTTACTTGCCGCTTACTGTATAACGTATTGGATGCGATCTGCCAAGTATGAGCATAGGAATGAAACGTCGTAAAAAATCCGTGTTCCTCCAGTTTAAGTAATAGGAGTATATAATTTATACAACTAAAAGCTTTTGAGAAATAAGTATATATATCACATCTACCTGTCCCTGTTGATCAATAATTTTGGAGAGAAATTGTGTGAAGCATAATAAGTTTATACTAGTGGAACATTTTCCATAAAACCATATTTGTCAAAACATAAGATATGATAAGGGACCATTTTGCAGAATATAACTCTCTAAATATTATTAATATTTTTAATCAAAGCACTAAATTAAATACTACCTACTGCTTTCTGCAAAGGAAGGCTAATTAAAAGGACAATTGGAGACAAAAAAATTAAATGTTGATTTAATATTTTTTTATAAGGCATCAAACTTATGAAAATAACCCAAAGGACATTTTACATTTTAATTAACTGAAAAGATTTCACGTAGGTTTACTTTCGTTGCTGAATAGAGCGTAGGCATCGTTTATACTTCGCGAATAATGAGAAGTGTCTACCTTTTGAGCAGGATCTAATATGGAGACTTAAAACCGATCTTTCCTAAATCGTATATTTTATGTAATTAAATTTTTCTCTTCTTTTGTATTTCGGGCGGTTTTGGTCGATTGCATAAATATAAGATAATATTTATATAACAATAAAATTAAGTATTAAAAAGTCTACTTTGGTCTACAAAATACACGAGACTATATTATCGAAAAAAAATGTTGTCTGGAAAAATTTCCAGATAATATAAATCTTATAAATTATAAATTAAAAATGAATGTGGAGAGGCTATATTGAATAGAAGTTTGGATATTAATTCACAAGTCGATGTAATTTACACAGTCTTCACTAAGGCATTTAACAGATTTGATCATACCATTCCATGCTCAAAATGTTTGGTTTCTCGAGTTTATTGTTATTGTTCAAATCTTGCAAATAGAAAACACCACCAAGGGTAGTGCTTTTCACCTAAATTGTACAACTTATATGTCTCCGTCTTTCCTGAGCTCCCAAACGCAAATCTGACCAAGTGCGCCGATGACACGGACGTGTATGCGCAATCACATAATGTACCAGCGGCAAATATGCTCCTTAATCCTGAAATCCGAAAGGTCCATATGGTCCGCGCCACGGCGTATTACGAACGGTGGACATTCGGGTAAATGCCGACAAGTCGGAGGCAATTAGTCTTCAGGCGTCGCTTTACTGAGAATAAAATTTTAACACAAATTTCGATCAGGGGGAACCAAATTCCAAACAAATGTTACGTGAGTACTTAGGACACACATCAATGAGACGGTACGGGCAGTTTATTCCGTGTTCAGGAGTCTGTATCCACTCCTGGCCAGGAGTAGTAGTCAGTAGGTGTCTAATGACAGACAGTCGGAGCAGGAGCAGGAGCAGGTTCAGGTTCATGCTCAGTGATTAGTTTAGGGGTGGGGGGTAATTAGAGTGATGGGAGGAAATTAGGAGGCTTAGGGGGGGACATTAGAGGGCTGATGGTGGGAGGTAATTGAAATGGTAAGAGGTAATTGAAGTGACGTGGTAATTAACGTGGTGGGTGGTAATTAGAGTGGTGTAATAATTAGAGTGGTGGGAAGCAATTTAAGTATAATTAAGTGTGATAGCAGTAACAATGAGGGTAATTACAGTAACAGTGGGGATAAATGCAGCAAAAATAAAGGTAATTGCAGTAACAATGGTGTAATTAGAGTAAAAATAAAGGTAATTGCAGTAAAAATAACGGTAAATGCGGCAAACAAAATAAGGGTAATTGCGGTAAGAATGAGGATAATCACAGTAAAATAAGGGTCATTAAGGGCAATTACCGTAACAATAAGGATGATTAAGGGTAATTACAGTAACAGTGAGGGTAATTACAGTAATAATAAGGCTAATTAAGGGTAATTTCAGTAACAATAAGGATAATTAAGGGTAATTACAGTAACAATAAGGGTAATTGCAGTAATAATAAGGGTAATTGCAGTAAAAATAATGGTGCCCGCCCATCCGTCTGTCCGCTTGCACACCTGTTTGTCTCTGTGCCTACCTGCTCATTGCATTGTCTTATTGCATTATTGCATTTTTTTACAATGTCATAACAAACATTCATTCTTGATTAGTTACAAAATTATATTACCTGCCTTATCTTTGTACTGATTTATAAGATCCTGTTCTTTATGATGACCTACCTGCCTTACCTTTATACCAATCAACAATTATTTTACCTGACTTATCTTTAAGGATATCTTAAGCGAATGAACCTTTTGTACTTACCTGTCTTTCATTATTTGCCTTATGATTGCACTTCAAGGGTTTGAGCGCTCCCTCTTTAACGGCTTTAGGTACACCGCAAGTGAGGTGGGAGAGAAATGTTACAAAGCCTACTTATATTATGATGAGGTTAGAAATAAAACAAAGATTAGTATAATACATTCATTTTATTACCCATAACTAAGGACATTTATATTCAAATCTACAATACATTTGTATAGAAAATGAACATTTGCGAGAGACAATTATACTGGCAATGTTCCAGCCATTCTGGTATTGTCAATGATTTAAGGCTAGGTAGAAGCGGTCAACAGTCTTCAAGGTCTATAATTTTATTCCACTGTAGATATTGTAGTAGGAAATTCTTCTTCATCACACCTTTGCAGTAAGAGTGGGGATAATTGTAGTAAATATGAGAATAATTGCAGTAGCTGTGGGGTAATTGCTGTAAATATGGGGGTAATTGCAGTAAATATGGGGGTAATTGCAGTAAATATGGGGTAAATGCAGTAACAATAAGGATAATTGCAATAAAAATAATGGTGATTAAAGCAATTATGATCCAATAGTCGGTCCGCCAGCGCACATGCCCATCTGTTCGTTATTACATTTTGTATTTTTTTACGATGAGATAACCAATGGAGGATGGGCTACAATAAATTCATGCTACAATGTCCAAATAACGTCAATTATGTTGCGCACTTTTACACTATCGGGTCATTCAAGCGTGCTCAGTGCCGAATTTTTTCCACTAATTGAATTAAATACTGCTAGACGATATGGACTGGGATTAATTGGATTGTATTCTTACAAATCCATATTCAATGTAGACGAGACGAATAATAGATTTTGTTATAAAACGAGATTGAAAGCGGGCCTCACAGTTCTCCATATGCGGGACCTATGAAGTTGATGGAATATATCGCGCAATACTAAAAGCAATGTCGAATGATAATAATGAAGAGTTATTCGAACTACGAGTCAACAATAATACGCTGAAGTGTGAAATTTTGTCAAAATATGGCATTGATTTTACACAATCAAGCACTATTGGAGGTCTATTGGGATTTGAATCGATATATTTACATCCAAACAGGAACCATGAATCAACACTCCCTGTTAATATTATGAAAGCGCGAATGATACGGGTGGATTGTAACATTATTTCTGGAGCCTATTTGAATACTCTTGAATCCCATACCTTATTCGAATTTGACATGCATGCTAAACCCGGTTACAAACTTACTAGGGAGCCGGCTAACAGTATATATTTACCTGTTACACCTGAAGAGCGTCAGTATATCGACAACATCACACTAAACATATTGGATGACAAAGGTGATTTAATTAATTTTCGAAGTGACAAAATTATTGTAAAACTAGAATTGAGGATCATACATTAACAATGGTACTAATTACATCTAGTGAAAAACTTGAAGTGTTCTACGGGCCTGTATATGACCAGTCAATTGTTAGCTTACATGAGCATACATATAAGCCATATGGTTCGTGATATTATAAAAACTCTGATGAAAAACACCCTCCTATCAATTTCCAAGATCTCATTCTCGACATTGCAGAGAGCTACATTTATATAAAAGGAAAATTTACACCTCTGTCATTAGACATCTACTGTAGTTGACACAATAAGAAATTAATATATATCTGTTGTAGTCAGGCCGGCCATCACATACATGGCACAGGTATGGTGCAACGTCATGTTGGTTAGTGTATTAAACGTTAGAACATTACATTTCCGTACGTCCAACAGTAATTTGTTTAAGTTACACCACTCGTTCATTTTATCAAGGGCAGTTTGTAATCAATTACATTAATCAATAATGTAAATGATTGTGTGGCATTGATTTTACTGAAAAATAGGTACAGTAAAAAATTCAGGAATCTGTAATTGGTTGGGAGGGTGGTCAACAAAAATTATTATTGAATTATTGAACCACAGAACTCAGACCACCTTGTATATCCTCCCTGTAGGAAGACCCTCGCCTAGGCGTCAAACTAACCTAATCTTGCGAAATAGGTGGTGATGCTGCCTAGGGGCATCTCCCTTACATCGGCCAAAGTAGGCCAACGTTCTCCCAAAATGAATTCTCTGATTGATGAGACAGAAGAACAGTCACAGAGTACATGTTGAACTGTCTCATCTTCTTCACAACCACTACAGAGAGGTGTTTCGCTTAATCTCATATTATGTAGACGTTCTCTTAACGGACAGTGTACAGTCTGGATTCCTGTTATAAAACGTAGGTTCTTTCTGGACATTGCCAGGTAGTCCATTGCTGTACCTCTGTTGGGATATTTTAGTAGTTCCCTAGTAAGTTGACAGCTATTTGTTTCATCCCACAGATTCTTGAATTCACTATGGGTGTTCTCTTTAATTATTTGTATTATCGCCGTGATCGGTAACAGACTGGGAAGGCCTGGTCCAAAGAGGCCTGCTGCCTTCTTGGCTAGTCTGTCGGCTACTTTGGTGTCACTACACTGTGCATGTCCTTTCATCCATCATACCAGTATGTTATCCACGCTGGAGGCACCCACAAGCACTTGGTGATATTCCCATACTGCTCCTGTGGTAATTTTGTAACTTCTCAGAGCTGGTAGTGATTGTCTACAATCTGTGTAGATCCTGATTGTTTTGCCCGTAGTTTGTCTACGGACAATCTCTTGCTATGGTTATGCCCGCCAGTTCCGTTTGTGCTACGCTGGCTCGCCCATAGATAGCCCATTGATATAAGATTTGCAGACTTCTGGAGTATATTCCACATCCTGCCCTATCCTTTTTTTTTATCTACATTTGGTTGTATGCTAACGGATTTGAGGCGTACCATTGTTGTCAGTACCACTTCTCCTAGATATATATCTAGTGGTGTCAGACACAGCATTCCCTCCATAGCTCTCGTTTTCGTTATTCGCATAGCTCAGGTTATGCTTAGGCAGGCAACTCTCTGCACTTGGCTGAGTTTGACCTTAGCTGTAGTCCGTTTGCTAGTAGGCCACCAAACCACAGCTCCATAGGTTATCATTGGTCTGAAGACGGCAGTGTATATACACATGACTACTTTGGGTTTCACTCCCCAGGTTGTCCCCACGGTCGTGCGGCACTGCTCATAAGAAATGTAAGCCTTCTTTAGTCTTCTGTCTATGTGAAGATTTCATGTTAGCTTGGCATCGAAGGTTACCCCAAGATATTTCACTTGTGATGCGAAACTTAGTGTATCCAGGAGGGCAGGCAATGTTTAGAATCCTATTTTGCATAAGAATACACCATTTTGGTAACCACAATTTTTAACGAAGGCTTCTCCCTTCTACTCTTTCTTTTGCAAAAATTGCAATAAAAACGTTTTTAAATTATAGTTTGATAATATTGGACTAATAAAGTTGAAATAACAAAAAATAAATTAACTCTTACCGTTTCAATCTTTTACTGGGGGTAAACTTAGAGCGACCTCCCGAGAAATACGATTTTCCCTAGTCATGGAAGCTGGCTAGTATAGTCCAAATTAAAAAGAACCCTAAGCTAACCGTACCTAAACCACGATGCTGCTAGACAAACTCCTAAATATATATCCTGAATTATCGTTTGCCTACCAAAAGGATCTACTTAAATCTTATTAGCAAAAATAGACGTTACAAACTGTCACATAAACACCATTACAACTGAAAGCTTTAGAACACTCGGATTTCTAATAAGGTGTTCTTTATTGACATTAACAGACATTCAGGGGCACTTCTTAAAGACTGTGCTACAAGGAAGATGGCATCTTCCTGTAATGGGCTTTCCGCACAGTATACTTTTAAACAGATTTTCACTTTCGGGCCTTGAGGCCATTTGACACTTATGATCACAATAAAAAAATGAGCAAACTCTGGGTCATTTTTAGGTTAATAAATGTATCAAGTTTTAGACAATAGGGTTTTGAAGATATTTAAAAAATATATATAAGAAGGTTCAATTTATAAAAGACTCCGTTAGGAAGCATTTTTGATCATGTGATTTATGTCAAACCGACATAAAATCATGACTAGAATTTACAGTCTTCATTTGTCACGTGAGTTTCTGGACACCCTGTATAGTGTTTTGGTCTTTTCGTACTTAACCAGTATTTATGGTTTTTACAACTTTAGAAATTGAATTGTGATAGTCTCACAAAGGATACTACCACCACATCGAGTCTAGCAGACGACAAAGATAATACGAATAATAATGCGTCAGACTAAATAAATAAAATAAAAAATAATTTTTTTTGTGATAGGATTTTTTTATGAAACTAATTTTTCGTGAAACTGGAAAAAACTATTATGAGACTAACCAAAGATTTGTCTTTTCCGCTGAAACTGAAAGTTACGAGAACACTAATTTTCATTTAAAAATAAATGAATGAATGAAGTTTATTTATCTCAAAGATATGTTTTGTCTGGCTGCTAGCCGCGCTGGTTAAAGCGCGAGGTAGCAATCGCGATTAATCACACGGGTATCGTTCCACTGGGTTCGAATCTCGGCTCCGGTACTGGCACTGTCGAGGGAAATGGTTGTATGTCTATGTTTTTTCAATGTGTAACCCCCTTCCGCACAAGCCTTTTGCTTCGGGAATTGGGGTTGTCTAATTTATGTGGTGTTTATTATTATTATTATATTACCTGTCACAGTTTTATCTAAAAAATACAGGTTGAGAATAATTATAAATATTCAAAAGAATAGTTACAACACGCACTTGGTTTATTGTTTCATTAGTTTTGTTCAGATTTCTCTGACATATGTTTCGGCCGTGCGACCATTGTCAAAGAGTCTTAAAAACTGTTTTTAAGACTCTTTGATAAGTTGTTATTTTGGTCACACAGGCGATAAACTTAAAATTATATTGGACTTACGGCACTTAATGAAGGGTATACTTAAAGCTAGTTATTCATAATATGTTTTAATTGAAACTTTCAGTATCCACAAATTTACTTTTTTATAATCATGTGATAGTATCCATTTTTTAATTTCATATTTATATTTTTTGTAGTGTCTGATCTGCCTTATTGTGTCAGGTAGAGTATTGTATAGTCTGGGGGCCAGGTAAGTGTAATTTTTCATGCCAATTGTTTTTTGGGCTGTTTTAACCGTAATCTTTTGCTGTTGTTTTTCCGTGTTTCGTGGTTATGACTTAGTATTTGGGTTTGGTCAAAAATTTTGAAGTAGTTATTCAAGATACTTACGCAATAAAGCTGCCTTATATTTAAGAATTCAGATTCTGCGTATGGCAAATCGGTAGGATAGAGGAAACTCTTTCCATATAATATTCTCAAATAGCGTTTTTGCATTATATCTAAGGGTTTTAAATTGATTTTGTTTGCTGCGCCCTATCCAATAATACTATATCTTCTATCATACCTGAGTATATTATGTTATGTTTTTTGTTCTTCAGGACATCTTTGACTTGTTTAAAACGGTACAGTAATGATCTAAGTTTTTTTTGTAGTGTGATTAATTTGGTGGTCCCATTTTAAATACGGGTCTAGTATTATATCAAGATAATTTACAGAACTACATGCTTGAATGTCGTAAGCTATTTTTATATGAAGAAAAAGGGAGGGAAGTTGTTTTAGTTATGTTTATTGTAAGGAGATTTTCATCAAACCAATCTTTTAGTGTTCTCAATTCTTTTGTTGCGGTTTGACGAATTTCGTCCCAGAAGTTTCCCCAGTAGAAGACAGCAGTGATGATATAATTTTACCCTTGATATGTATTGTCAGTAAATCATTCAGGAATATAATAAATAGAACAGGTACCAGAACCGTTCCTTGTGGTAGTCCACAGAGAACTGTTCTTGGTTCGCTTAAAAAGTTTGCTATTTTCACATGTAGTTTTCTGTTACTTAGGTAACGTTTCATCAGATCATGGCAAATTTCTCTGATACCGTAATTTTCTAGTTTTTCTAATATCTCTTTGTGACTTATTGTATCAAAGGCTTTTACCAGGTCAATGAATATGCATAAAAATGGTTTACTCTTGTCCATGGCTTCATATATATCTTTTGTAAGTTATGCTATTACATCACCAATAGATGTTTTTTTCTCTAAATCCAAATTCATTATTGGAGAGCATATTGAATTTTGTTAGGTACCTGACAAGTCGATGTTTGAGGGCTCTTTAAAAAATTTGGACAAATTTGATGTAAGAGATATTGGTCGATAGTTCTCAATCAGACACTTATTCCTTTTTTTGTATAAGGGCTTTATAATTGCATTTTTGAAACTTTTGGGGCAAGTGCCTGATGGAAATATGCTATTTATAACTAGCAATTGTGTCAAGATGGATGAAGGAATTCTCACAGGGTAATATCTTTTACTAGTAAACTTTCTCATACTAGTGACAGCGCTGATTCGATGGAGAAATATAATTCTTTCAATTAATAACTAACAACCAAAATTGCCAAATAAAGAGATAACCGTAACAAATAAGGCGGTGGATGTCTATGGAGACACTATTCACGTAAATTTTAGATATAGAAAAGTGATTTATAACATTCTAGAAAAGCTCAATTTCATTAACATTCTGAAGGTAATAAGTGTAAGATTTATGACACATGACCAATCTTACACCTGCACCTTATAACTTCCATCCATCAGACACTTATTAAAATAGATTACACTAAACAACCCTTAAAGGTGTTTGGAATTAAGGTCGGAGGAATTAACAGCTTCCTGCATAGTCGATACTGTCAGAACACGTTAGGAAGTCACAGTATGAAAGCAAAGCCCTATTTAACGTGTTCCTGAAAGGGTCTTTTGTATAAGTTACGATCACAGTCTCTGCGCAATCATGTATAGTGCTAAGAAGACCATCAATCACGTCCTACAGGTGACTCTCGCGACGCAATCAGTATAATGGTGCGGGCGTAGACGTGCAGGTGCAGATTCCGAGGGCAATGAAGGAAGGAGTTTGGAGGGTGGATCGTCTCTAAAACGTCGCCGGTTGACGTTCTATTCAGCTCCATTTATACAAGTTTAGGCAACCATTAAGGGTTATTTCATTTTGATATAGGAATATCATCTTTGTAAACTTGTATATAATGATTTATATTCACGTATACTTTAACGAGGTTATATTTAAAAAATGTAATAGCCATAAAAACTTTTGAGGATTATAGAATAGAGTTGCCGAGTTCCATTAACTAGCGAATTCGCAATTTGGTTGGTAACTGTTGCTGTGCGTATAAAGATAATTCCACATTTAATACTGCTTTAATATTCATTTACGCTAGAATTTTATCTCAAGGTCGAAATAAGTTTTAAAAATCAGACAAGTAGGTAGAAGGGATAAGCCTCATAGCTCCGTCTGGTATTAAAAAATGGCATCTCCTATATAGGTTGTAATAATTAAAAGCCAAGTGGGTTTAGATCTGGAGACTTTGGAGGTAACCCAAAATTAACAATCTTGTTTCTCTAGAGATAATGCAAAAAATGTTCGTTCTATGGAGTCGAGCATATTAGACTAGGAACATTTTTGAGTAATAATAATAATAATAATCGTCATTTATTTTTGTAAATATACACATATATGTGATGATATTATTACAAAAATGAGGCAAAGTTTAGCACACGAGGTGCTATTCTTACAGTTAACCTCTACACAAAAAAATAGATTTAATAATTCTTAATATAAAAATATCACTACAAAAAGAATAAATAATAATAATTGGAAATAATAAAAAGTAATTTATACTGTTTGAAGTTATGAAGCATGATAGTGTATTCATTAAAAGATAAGGAACTAAATAAGATCATAATTGTGATCGAAGAAAATATAATTTAAATTTTTGTTTAAACCGTGAGATAGGCAATTCTTTTAGATGATAAGGTAGAGAGTTATAAATACTAACTGCGTTGTAAAGAAAACTTTTACGAAAAAGTGCAATGCGATGTCTCGTAATGTGAAGAGAATGAATATTTCTTAAATTAATTTGGTGAAAATTACTACGCTCTATTAGCATCTCTTTGAGGTAAGCAGGAGTGGAGGTCAATATCACCTTATGAACTGTACATGCCAGATGATGCTTCCATCTGTTAACCATGTTAAACCAGGATAGTTCTTTAAACTTGGTAGAAATGTGATCATAATTACGCAGGTTATGAATGAGTCTACAGCAGGAGTTTTGAACTCGTTGTATGCGAGCTTTGTCGATAGCATTAAGGTGAGGTCTATAAATATAATCTCCATAATTGAAATTAGAAAGCACCATAGTTTCGGTCAACGTTTTTTTAAGACCAAAAGTTAGAAATTCTTTATTAGCATACAATAGCTTTAAGGCTACATATGATTCTTGCATAGTCTTACTAACTTGTTGTGTAAATTTTAGCTTACTGTCTATTATTAGACCTAGATTATTTTTATGGTCCACTACAGGAATGTTTTCATTATTTATTTTGATCAATGAAGATTTCACAACATCAACCTTTTTTGTGAGCCAAAAAATAATACACAAGATTTGTTATTGTTTAAAGACAAGTTGCAGCTTTTCGATTTTTTGAATAAATTTTCTAGATCTGTATTAGCATGATTTTCAAAAGCTGGAAGATTGTCGATGTCGACTCTATAAACCAATTGTTTATCATCAGCATATGCGTGTGAGTAACAATTAGAAAAGGTTGACATTAAATCCGCTGTGTAGATGATAAACAATAAGGCACCTAGAACAGAACCTTGCGGTACTCCTGCTAGTAATGTTATAGGATTGGAAAGATTATGCTCAACATTTACTTTCTGTTGCCGATCTGTCAAGTAGGATTTTATTAAATTCAAAGACGGACCTTCAATACCATAGTATTTTAATTTTGACAGAATTACTTTGTGGTTTATGGTGTCGAAAGCCTTTGAATAATCAAGTAGGATAAGTGCTGCCACATCACCATCATCGACAACAGAAACTATATTATGTAAAATATCAGCCAAAGCAGTTGATGTGCTGTGAGATTTCCGGAAACCTGACTGATAACGTGTTTAGGCTTGCGAAAAGGATTTTATATAGTAATTTGGCAAGCGGTACCTTTAAGGGTTTTTGACTCCGCCGAATGCGAACATACCTGATGCGGCTATTTATGAAATATTCCTAATATGAATTTATAGAAAGAATACAGGGCGTGTCTGGGGGTTGTCGACACTGCTAAAAGAAATTTAATAAGTTAATAGTCATACTTCCAACTGGAAGCTCTTAATTAACAATGGCGTGACTAATATGGCGGATATGTTTGTAATATGGCGAATATGAACATGTAGAGAATCTAGGGCGTATCGCCTACTCATATAGCCAATCAAAAGTTCGTAATTTAAGATCTTGGCTATTCTTATAGGATTGTTATGTGCACTACTGGCATTGTTTACGCTCAGGAGAAAAAAGGCAACGCATTCAGGAAAAATTATCAGATTTATTACTTGTCTAGGAAGAAAGACAGTAAATATGTATTAATTTAAACTATTAAAAACTAAATAACGGGTCACATTGTCGTGTTTATGGCACGTTAGAAATAACACTGAAGCGTTAAAAACTCTAAGACTAATTGCGCGTCTCTAATCAAGTGGCACTTAAGATACAGTACAGGTACAAGTTTTAAAATATTTGAGACTAGTAAGTAGTAATCACTCAATCCTGTATTGAGATAAATACATAAATCAAAAGATTGTCTAAAATAACATAAAAGTTGACTTAATGATATGAACATTATAAACTTTCTTCCCATGGAAAAACCCCATTGCTGCAACTTATAGTTAATGTTCGATATGATCTCCATCTACTTCTATACCTTTTCTAATTCTAGTCATAAAAGGTTTTCTTACATTGAAAAATACATTTTCCTGTCCTCTAATAAAATTCGCTGCATTTTGTATTTTGTCCCACAGTTCTTCTCTTGAGTTGATAGTATTTGCATAGACTAAGGACTTCATATATCCCCACACATAATAATCCAAATGATTATAATCAGGGCTCCTTGGTGACCAAGCAAATTCACTTCCTCGACCGATCCATCTGCGTGGGAAAGTCTCATCAATTCCTGACTAAAATGGAGAAATGAGGGGGAACTTCATCTTGCATGAACCACATTCTGTTCCGTATGTCTAGCATGAAAGCATGTAATAAATATATCAGCAAGAGTATTTTGAAGAAAAACAGAAAAGACTCTCCATTTAAATTTGAAGGAAGGACAAACAATAATTGATCGCCGATGATACCACACCAAACTCTAATCTTAAATTCTAGCGGAAAATGCCTTTCTTTAATAGCATGAGGATTTTCTACTTCCCAGTAATGGGTATTTCCCCAGTTAAAAACGCCTCGGCGAGTAAAAGTTGCTTCGCAGGTAAATAAAGTGTTTTTAACAAAATTTTGACCCCTGCTGTGTTTATTTAGAACAAATTGACAAAATTGTAGCCTTTGTGGAAGACTCCTTCGAAGTAAGTTTTGTACAGGAGTGAGATGATATGGGTAGAGGCGTTCTTTACGTAAGACTCTTAGGACGTTTACTCGCCCCTGTTGTTGCTGCTAAACGACTTGAGCTGACTGAAGGATCTTCATCCATACGAACTAGAATTTGAAGTTCTTGATCTGAAGTAATTCGTTTCGGTCGTCCAACATCGTTTTTATGGCGAAATGAACCCGTTTCTCCCAAACGACGAAACAGATCTTTGAAAATCTTATGGTCTGGCTGTATTCTATTTGGATATTGCAATGAGCATCTCCTCGCTGTAGCACGTTCGCTTAAATTATTTTGTGTGTAAACACATATCATATCCCTCATTTCCTATTTGAAAAATTATTATGTCTAGGTATTGTAAATAAAGAATTTAAAGAAATTAGCTGAAGGAACACAAGAACAAAATAAAATGATTAAATGACGTAAATGACAGAACTAAAACGTAACCAAAACACACTTTCCAATAAATACACTTTCATTAAATTTGAATTTGTCTTTCAACAAATTGTTGAAATATTTAACGACATTTTCCTCGAAAACGGTTGGAGTTAACAAGTTGTACCAGGTGTACCTTTTATACGTGGAAATGACGCCCTTATCGGATTTTCTGGTCAGAAGTATCACAACGTTTCGTAAAAAAATATGAAAAAAATTTATCATCCGATACAGGTCCTGCGGCGCCCTCTATGATCTAACGTGATGTAATACTAATTATTGTTTCTTAGAATAAAAAAGGTTCCTCCACCGAATTTGGCGAAGAACGGTCAAGGGGCTGTTGAGTTATTAGCCAAGTCGCGAAAAAATTATTTGAACTTTGACATCCTGTATCTTTTTCCACAGCAACATTTTATTAAAGCATATTTGGTTACATCCTCATATTTTAACCTAAAGAATGATCCCTGAATTACTCTATTGTCATGGTAATCCTAAACTATAGCATGTATAAACATCAGCTTGATGCGTTCTTTACCGTGAGTCGAATGTACTAATTTATTAATTGGTTCGAGGTTGAGTGCAAATGATACGAAATTGCTAAATTTAAGAGAATATCTCATTCTCTTATTTGTTTCTGAATTAACTAATTTCGCAGTATTTAAATGTTAAACTTTATGTAACTTCTTATGCTACTCTCAACTATTATTACATCAGTGAAATGGAAAGCAGCTCGGTTCAGCCCAGTAATTTGTCGACGTAGAACAATTTCTCAAATACAGCTGCGTGGTATATATATTGAGGACATTTAATTTTAAGAACGTAGAAGCTTACTGAAGTTTCTAACAACTTTTTCGCCCACGGTTGTGCACTTATTTTTATTCGCATAATATAGAATATTAACTAAAAGCTAAGTGAATTAAATAAATAAAATAAAGGCGCAAAATATCTGCTCAGCTCTTATAATGCAAACAGATATCTTAATCGCTATAATGCATAAAATTCTTTTAAAGGCAAAAATAAAATGTATGTTATTATTAGAAAAGCTGCTTTAATGTAAAAATATTTCTATAAGAATTTGTTATCTTGAAACTGTTGAATTATTAAGTCTTCAGATGTCGATAATTTTTATAAAGCAGCTCTAATTTCAGCTTTCAATAAACTAATATTTGTTGATGTTACAAATACAGTTTGGAAACTTGTAATTCCTCATAATATTTTACTTTTACATCTCTTGCAATAAATGTCTCACTTATGCACTAAATTACGCGTTCTGTTCAATCATCTCAATAAGATGAAATATCTGGAAGACTCTTTTTAGACGGAGGCTTAGAACCCTGAAACTATGTAGTACGTCAAGGACAACTAAAAAATACTAGAAGCAAAATATTCCCGTGTCATACTTCAAGCGGAAGTCAAGAATTCAGCTTGCCCCAAAACTTTTTAAAATATTGTTGTGGATGTATCATAATAGTAATATCTTTGTTACCCAACAGAAGATCCATTTACGGGGCAATATGCAATAATACATAATAAGGAAACATAAGGTTTTTTAGGTACAAAATGTAATAGTGAAATAAATGATAATTATACAGGGTGTCTCACCGGGAACTGAATCGATCGATATAGAGAAAAGTACGCATCGGAAAATTTTGAAAATTTAGACAATTACTAATGTAGGTGTGACCAATCTAACTAAAATAGTTACAAGCAGCTGGCACTTCCGCTTATACCGGAAGTCGATTCCAACTTGCTTATTTCAAATGGAACATCCCATATATTTTAGGGTTTTCAAAAAGAGCATAAAATTCTGAGCCGAAAATATGTAGCATATCCTATACCTAAACCTAGCCGTTTCAGAGATACTTGAAATTTTATAGAAAATTTGACAGGTGCAATGGTTTGCAAGAACCGTTATAACTTTCTACGTGTAAAAGATCCTCATTTGCTTCTCGTCATATAAAAAGAACACAAGGATAACTACGTCTTGCAACTGAAATAAATTCAATAATATCATAACCAACTGTTCCGTTTTTTCGCGTTATATTTCGTCAACTTCAAACCGCGATAACTTGTTTAGGTCAAATGGAAAACCCTGTATTTTTTTAAGTCAAGTTCTGTAAAATTGAATTCCCTTTTTTCTGATATTAGCATTATGGGGGTTAAAGTTACAACTTTTTGAAATATTTGCGATTTTATTAGAAATTCATGAATTGTTGTATTCATTTCATCAAAATCGCCATGATTATAAACAATCAGTCATTATCTTATGTCAAAAAATGCCAGCACGATTAAATTATACCAACGAAAACTTTTTAAATTTGTTTATTATTTATGGAGAATGTGATAAAGTATATCAAGAACTTGCAGCACATTTGCTACTCGATATTCACAAAAACGCAAAATAACACTAACACTCTAACATGCGTATTAATCGAATTGAAGACATGGCATGAACTAAAATTGCAGAGATAAGATCAATTTAAAATATGATTTTATTTTAATTTAATAATTGCTCAAAATTCCGCCCTCGAACCTCGACACATTTTTCGCACCTTCGGATTAGTTCCTCATGGGTAGCTTTTCTAATTGAATCCTGTGATATGTTTTGAAATGCATTTCTTACTCTTTGCATACAATCTTCAATGGTTGTTAATGGGCTCTCATAAACTTTATTTTTAATAGTTCCCCAAATGAAATAATCCGGAACTGATAAATTGGGCCAGCGAGGAGGCCATAAGAAAAGTCCATTATTGGCAATCCATTGATCATAAAAAGTTTCTTGTAAATAATTATTATTTAAATTTGCGTTATATAGGGGAGCACCGTCGTGCTGATAAAAAATGTTTCTATGTTCGGCGAGAGGTAAATTTTCTAAATAGTTATTATTCAAATTTTGTAAGATATTCAGATATCTTTCACCTAAAAAAAAACAAAAACAAAAATTTACCTATACATATTAGCAGAAGAGAAAATTTAATTTACCGTTTAAATTTTCCTGTTAAATTGTAATGCCACCTCTTTATCGTTCCTTGTGGCACAGTAAACATTGAACTGCCAACTTTCCTGAAAGTTTCGCTCTCTGAACATATGAGGATTTGAGTCAGTCCTGTGTCTATTAAAAAGTCCATTTTTAGTAAATTTTGCTTCATCTGTCCATATAATATTTCCCAAATAAGAATCGTGACCCTCAGACCTTATTAGAATAAACTCACAAAAATTCTGTCTTCTTAAGAAATCTGTTTGTTTTAATCCTTGAACCATATGGAATGAAAACGGGTGAAACTTATGTTTTAATAAGATTCTGTGAATTGAATCCTTGCATAGTCCTGATTCCAGAGCAGCTCGTCTTAATGACATCCTTGGAAATGCATGAAAATATCCCAGAATGACTATTTCAATGTTTTCGTCATCGACAATAGGCTTTCTTCTTTGCCTTTTGCCTTGACAGAGCCATAATTTTTAAAATTTTCCAGTATGCCTTTTACAGTGTTTGGTGACGGTTTCCGTTTTTCTGGATATGGAGTAGCAAATGAGCTGCAAGTTCTTGATATTACTTTATCACATTCTACATAAATAATAAACAAATTTAAAAAGTCTTCGTGGGTGTAATTTAAACGTGCTGGCATTTTTGGCATAAGATAATGACTGATTGTTTCTAATCATGGATATTTTGATGAGACGATTACAACAATTCATGAATTTATAATAAAATGGCAAATATTTCAAAAAGTTGTAACTTTAACCCCCATAACGCTAATATCAGAAAAATGGGAATTGAATTTTACACAACTTGACTTTAAAAAATACAGGGTGTTCCATTTGACCTAAACAAGTTTTCGCGGTTTGAAGTTGACAAAATGTAACGCGAAAAACGGAACACTTGGTATGATATTATTGAATTTATTTCAGTTGCAAAACGTAGTTCTCCTTGTGTTCTTTTTATGTAACGAGAAGCAAATGAGGATCTTTTACACGAAGAAAGTTATAACGGTTCTTGCAAACCATTGCACCTGTCAAATTTTCTATAAAATGTCAAGTATCTCTGAAACGGCTAGGTTTAGGTATAGGATATGCTACATATTTTCGACTCAGAATTTTATTCTCTTTTCTCTAGACCGTTACTTTTTCCCATCCATCAAAGATAATGAGCACTTATTAAGAGGAAGAGTGCAAGGCAACAGATTTACTATCAGTGGCCCAGAGCAAAAACTTCCTTAAAATTTCGTTAATAAATTGAGAAATGTTTATTTCAAGGAAGCATTGGTAAAATTCATTTGCGATCTTTGGGCAGAAGATTACATGGCACCGTTTACATAAATTATGGCTTGTACTATTAATTCGAGATGTTCCGACACAAATTATATCTGTGTCGGATAATCGTGCTCGAGAACATGTCTGCCCTCCCAACAACATATAAGAATTCTCACTGGTACTAGAAACAATCAACGATACGTTGACTTTAATGAAATATAAGAGAAATTAGGTCAGCAGTTGTGTTTAGCACTCCCAGGTTTTCACACCTTAACAGGCTGTGACTTCAATCCTTTTTATAGGAAAGGGAAAAAGAAACCACTAGAATTTGTATATACAGGCTTTCATTGACATTTCTCAACAAGCACCTGTAAACTTGGAAGAGAATGTTATTATTCTGGAAGAATTTGTTTGTCATATGTACGGTTATAAAAGAATCAAGGAACCAAGGAAAGCTTCTATCAACAGCTGGAAGAAACCCTCTGTAGAATACCTAAAACGGAACGACTCGTTATTCTTGGCGATTTTAACGCTAGAGTAGGGAGAGATGCAGATACCTGGCCAGGCATCATAGGCAAGAACGGTTTGGGCAACATGAACGCTAACGGTCAACTACTCCTAACTAAATGCGCCGAACATGATCTAGTTATAACAAACACCATTTTCCGACAAAAGGATAAATTTAAAGGCACCTGGCGTCACCCCAGATCAGGTCACTGGCATCTACTGGACTATGTTATCGTACGTAGGAAGCATCTCAAGGACGTCCAAATTACAAAGGCGCGCATTGATAGCGAATGTTGGACCGATCATCGTCCTGTTGTCTCTAAAATGAAAATTGTTATGAGACCCAAACACCGAAGAACTCAAGTAAAACGTAGACTCCGTCTCTGTATTAGTAAATTGCGTGACCAACAAACCGTCGAACAGCTAAAGCAAAAATTTCAAGAGAATTTGAGTGCACTAGAAGAAACCAATTCTGTAGATGTCGCTGCTACCTGGACACAAATTAAAGACAGTTTAAAAAGTGCGAGTGAGGAAATTCTTGGCACTGCAGCAAGTAAAAAACAGGAGGACTGGTTCAATGATAATGAAGCTTTTATACAAGAACTTCTTGACCGCAAACATATTGCCTTCCAAAACGCTATCAACCACCCCAACGACTCATCAAAAGCAGAAGCTTTTACCCAATCTAAGTATGAAACGCAACGCGAAATCAGAAGAATAAAGAACGAGTGGTGGGCAAGCAAGGCCAGAGAAATTCAAAGGTACGCCGATTCACACGACTACAGGAATTTCTTTCAAGGAGTAAAAGCAGTGTACGGCCCCAGTCGGAAAAATATGTGCCCTATTAAAGATTTAAATGGAAATCTCCTCAAAGAAGACCAGGAAATAAGAGCCCGATGGAAAGAACACTACTCTAACATTCTTAACCAGCAAAGTCAAGCCGATCACGATATTATAAATCTTATCCCTCAATATGAGACTTTCGAAGACTTAGATAAACCACTAACAACGGAAGAGATCTTAACCGCCATTGGGCAGCTAAAAAATAACAAATCTCCCGGCGCCGACTCACTCCCAGCTGAGATCTTTAAAGCTGTGTCGTCAGAGCTCATACCCTACCTCAAAAAACTGTTTGATGTCGTGTGGGAAAGTGGTCAAGCTCCGCAGGAGTTTCGTGATACACTTTTAATCAACCTCTACAAAAACAAAGGGAGCGCTGCGGACTGTGGAAATTACAGGGGTATAGCTCTCCTGGCTGTTGGAGGGAAGATACTCACTAAAGCGATGGCAAATAGGCTAACACCTGTTATGGAAAAGTTACTTCCTGAAACACAGAGTGGCTTTAGACCAAACCGAGGCACATCGGATCTAATCTTCACACTTAAACAGCTTCAAGAAAAAGCACTCGAACATCAAGGAGAAATTCACATGGCCTTCATTGATTTAACCAAGGCCTTTGACTCGGTGGACAGGGAAGTGCTCTGGAAAATTATGCTCCGCTTAGGTATCCCTAGAAAATTTGTGGAAGTATGTCGCAGTCTACATACAAACAACAACGCCCAGGTTATGTATAATAATGAGGCAACCGAACCTTTCCAAACCCTCACTGGAGTTAGGCAGGGATGTGTCCTGGCACCCCTACTCTTTAATTTGTTTACCACTGCTCTAACAATTATTGTTGACAACAAACTGACAGTCAGAGGAATAGGTCTCAGATACCGTTTTGATGGCGGTCTATTTAACATAGGGCGCTTCAGAGCTTTCACGAAGACACGCACACGATTCATTTGTGATCTCCAGTATGCGGATGACTGTGCACTTTTAGCCTCTACGCCGGAAGAGCTTCAAGAACTTTTAGATGTGTATGCCCAGAGCTACGATTCCTTAGGACTTAAAATCAACATTGGAAAGACTAAGATTATGTCAACTCCTCATCAAGTGAACCAAATAGACATTACACTTAACGGAAATTCTCTTGAAGTGGTGGATCAGTTCAATTACTTAGGCAACGTTGTCAATGACAAAGCAAACATGGACAGCGAGATTCGCAATAGAATTAACGCTGCATCTAGAGCACTCTGGGGACTTAGAGAGAGAGTATTTGACAACCACGACCTTGCTTTGTCAACGAAAATGGCTGTCTACAGAGCAGTTATCATTCCAACACTGCTATATGGATGTGAAAGCTGGGTCACTTACCGTCGTCATGTGAAAGAATTAGAACGTTTTCAGCAAAGACACCTCAGAAGTATGATGAAAATCCGTTGGTTCCATCACATATCAAACGTGGAAGTACTCAGGAGAGCAAACAGCCTTCCAATTGAGGTGCTTATTTCAAGAGCACGCCTAAGATGGGCAGGTCACGTTCATCGTATGCATGATAACCGCCTTCCTAAATGTACACTTTATGGTGAATTGCTAAGCGGTAGAAGAAGGCGTGGCGGTCAACGAAAGAGGTTCAAAGACACTCTCCATGAAAATCTAAAATCCTGCGGTATTGCAGACGAGCAATGGGAACAACTTGCAGCGGACAGAACCGAATGGCGAGGGGTTGTGGCCAGCTATCAAGGAAATGTTGCTGCAAGAAGGCCGAATCCAAGACCTAACCAGGTCTATGTTTGTCCTGACTGCGGTCGACATGTGCTCTCCCGAATTGGCCTCTATAGCCATAGTCGTGTGCACCGTAGATGAATGGGAATTACAATGGACTACACCTTTTACTTGTTTTTTATTGTACACAATTTATCGACTGTAACATTTTTATACTCGGACTCGAGTAACGGCTAATAATAATAATATAAAAGAATCAAGAGTATTAATCTCGTATGCGCAGCTAATTTCATGAAGGCGTATAATGTCAATCAGAAAGATGTCTTGAAGATTGACCAGAATTTCGGAGGATCTATGTTACCTTCATGTAAGACAGAATTGAAACAGCATTTTTTACTTACTTCTTACATTGCACAATTGTGAAGTCATGCATATCTTCATACGCCAAGTTTGCCGATAAGAAGTATGTTTTCAAGTTGTTTGAAGGCGATCAATTATCGAAAATTGAAATCATAAATGAGAGCGAGGAAATTCCAAGTATTCTATATATGAATTCTCTTTTATTCGCCTTAAAAGTTTTTAAATATTTTTCGGCAGATATTTGTGAAGACGAAAATGAGAACGTAAACATTAATGTTAGTTAGTTAGTGTTTAAGACTCTTTGATAATGGTCGCAAGACCGAAACATATGTGAGACAAAACTGAATAAAACTCATGAAACAGTAAACCAAGTGTGTATTATAATTACTCTAGAAATTGTAGGCTTTTTATTTCATAATAGTTGGAAACTACGGCTCATTTGCTTCAATTTTACGAAAACTGGTTATCGAAGATGGATGATCCTCATCTTATTTAACATGTGTTTATTGTGAATGCATTATATTTCGGTCCAAAGTCTAAGTTTCAACATGACAATACTCGTCCTCATACTGTGTAGTTTAGTGTACAATATATTAAATGTGCACTATTCCAATAGTGGAACAGCCTGCACTACAGTCAGATATGTCACCTATAGAATATAATACGATTATATGATCGACATCCTGGTGAGTAATCTATCCAATTTTCCCGAGATCTTTCACTATAGTTAGTGACAGATTTATGAGTCATGTGGTGAGATATTCCAATGGACATCGATGATCTTATTTTATACCTCTTGAATTAATGTTATTATATAATAATGCAAAGCTGTTTTTATTTTATTGCGCAGCTTAAATGTAAATGGCTCTTGGTAAAAATTTGTTAAAGTAAATAAACTATGCCTGTCTTTGACGCGCATAAGCATTGTATAAAAGTGACATCTTTACTTCTGCTTTTAAAAAAAAGTATCTTCCAATATGTGAAAAGCTAGATGAAATATTGATGATGACACTTTTAATAGAAATGGTATATGTCTCTCATAGATTATCTCCCTGTATTATCTAGGAGAAACTAGGAGGAGATAGTTATGTCATTTCATACTGGTACTAATGGAGTATCTAAGTTTGATTATTTAAATAGTTTTAGAAAAAACGAAATTTTTTTAACCTTACCCCAACAGTCCCCGCCCCTGAATTCGGGTAACGATAGAGTCCAACCAGAGTTTGTAACATTCAGAAGGGGTGCATTTCAGGGAGATTCCCTCAGCCCCCTTCTGTTTTGCATCTCACTACTGCCATTATCCGTCTCGCTCCGGAAAACCCGTGGCTACAGCTGCGGTACCCCCGGCGATAGGAGACATAATGTCACCCATCTATTTTATATAGATGACCTTAAACTTTATGCCTCTGGAGGGATCTCCAATAGTCCCTTAGGGTGGTACAGGAGTACACGCAGGCTGTCGGTATGCAGTTCGGGTTGGACAAATTCGCACTGATCCATCTCAAGAGAGGACGATGCGGTGACTACGGAGGGGACGCGCAGTACGTGGACGGAAGTATCTTACACCAACTAGATGCCGGAGAGTCGTACACTTACTTGGCACTTAGTTGGGTGTCGGGCAACGCTCCACCCAAGAAGTGAGTGTAGTGAAAATTGCTCTCCGCGGCAAGTATCAGCACCTACTCCTTGCCTACGCTTGCCGTTCCGATCCTTCTCTACTCTTTCGGAGTAGTGAAGTGGGTTAGAGAAGAGCTGCGTCAACTCGATGTAGTAATCCGCAAGAAGATGCATCTCAATAGGAGCTTGCATCATAAATCATCCGTTCCACGGTTATATCTCCCACGATATTGAGGAGGCCGTGGACTCTTGAGCTTGGAGAGTCTCCATAGCAGGATGGTTCTGGAAGGACCATGTAAGGTTATCAGGAGCTCGGATCCCCTCCTCTGCATGGTCCGAGATCATGAAAATGCAGAGGTAGGAGCTTTTCTCTTTAAGGCAGCACGGAGAGCAGCCGATGAACTTTGTCTCATATTCGACGTCGAGCGGGTAAACCCCGACTCTGTCACCGAGTTGGAGCCCGTTCGACTAAAACCCCACATTAGAGCTGCAGAATACAACATCCCTCTGCAGCTCCATAACGATAAGCCATTGCACGGAGTCTTCTATAAAAATATCTTATCCGAAAGGCTGACTTTTGCATTCTTGAGGTCAGCTGGGCTGAAGTCCGAGACCGAGGGATTCATAATGGCTTACCAGGATGGTGTATTTAACGCCCTCGTCTATCGACGACGTGTCATGAGTATGGAGGTCCATGATGTCAGCTGCAGGGCCTGCCGCAGGGCGCCGGAGACTGTAATGCACTTACTGTCGGCTTGCCCGACATACGCAGTCTCGACCTATATTCACAGACACGCACAGCATTACGAGTGTTTTACTATCATCTAAGGCACTCGTATGGGATAGACGAAACAGCAGTGCTGCCTTACACTCCGGGGGATATTGAGTCCGTTGTGGGGAATGAGAAGTGTCTAATTTATTGAAACTACTCGTTTCCCACCGTCAGGCAAATAGAAGCCAACAAGACTGACATAGTACTCCTCGACCACCAACTCAAGACAATGTATGTCGTGGAATTCTCAGCTCCCGCTGAGAGCAACATTGTCTTGAAAGAGGAGGAAAAACGGACAAAATATCGAGATTTGCTCTTCGAACTCCGCAGGCTTTATCCAGGCCATTCTGTTAAAATAGTGGTACTGATTATAGGAGCCCTCGGTGGAATGAGACAGACGCTGCTTTCAGAACTAAAGATCATACCTGCATGCCGAGATTCGGCAGAGATCTTAGCCGGCAGAATGCAGAAGGCTATCATCCTCGGTTCATTGCGTCTACTCAGGGCACACGATTCACGGACCCGGTAGTCACTCACCCCACGGGCGTGGGGGGTGACTATTGGTATTTATTAGCAGCTCCCCTCTGTAAGGGTCGGAGCCACAGAGTAGGGTGACTGGCTTTTTGTAAAAAAAAAAAAAAAAATAGTGTATAGAACATAATTGTTTTACACAAGTCGAAACATAAAGATAACCAACAAAATTACAAAAAAAGTATAAATATAAAAGAGAATATTATAAAAAGTAGAAATATAATATACACTTAGTCATTAAAATCTTAATATATTTTTATTTAAAAAAATATAAACACAAGAAAAAAGTGGAACACGTCGGTTTTTAAAACTAATATAAATACAGCAGCAAAACATTACAGTTGTCAACAAACAAAATTTAAAGAAACACTTCATATGAAAAAGTTACACAACACAAGTAAATGGTGAAAAACTATATCAAACAAAAAACTTATCTAGGATATAACAAACTTTATTTACTAAAACATATTTCAGTTTTGCTCTAAAAATCTTAATATTTGGGGATGATTTAATTTCATTTGTTAAAAAATTGGAACACTTACAGCCATTATATATAAAAGTCTTTTGATACATTGCTGGTCGAAAGGAGACAGTATGAAGCTGTTCCTTATGTCGTGTTTCGTACCCATGACTTATTTGATTGTTTAAGAACATAGACTTGTTATTAAAAACGTATGTACAAATCTCCAAAATATAAATACTAACCAAAGTCAAAATTGTAAGGCTTTTGAAGGCGTTTCTGCAAGTTTCCAAACTTTGCAATCCTGCAATTATGCGTACTGCATATTTCGGTAGTATGAGAACTCTACTTACTTGTGAACTATTTCCCTAATTGATTATACCATACTTTAGACGTGAATGAAAGTTGACATAATAAAGAGTAAGTAGAATATCTAAGCTACAATGATTAGACATAAATTTTGGTTCGTAGCAGCTGCTTCTCAATTTCCCACATAGTGTTTCAATATGTGGATTCCATTGTAGATGCATGTCAACAGTAATGCCTAATAACTTAATGGATTCCGTAGGAATTATTTGAAGATTGTCAGGGAACGCAATTTATCTTAGTTTCCCTTTAAGCTAAACACTATTGAAGACGTCTTATTTTTATTTAAAAATAATTTGTTTCTTTCTGACCATTTAATTATTGACTTATAAACTCTTTCGGTGGTAAGTTTTAATTTTTCTAAATTGTCTTCTACTATAAGCATATTAGTGTCATCAGCATAACAGATTGTGAGAATATTAGGTATTTTATTTAAATATAGAATTAAATCATTCGCAAAAAGTATAAAAAAGAGAGGCCCAAGTATAGATCCTTGTGAGACTCCTTGCTTTACCTCTAGACTGTTGCTGGATGTACCTTTGGGGACTCGTACAATTTGTTTCCTATCCTTTAGATATGAGGACAACAAATTTAAAGGAGTGCCTTCAACTCCATACCTACAAAGTTCAGCTTTTAATAACTGATGGTCAACACAGTCAAAAGCTCGAGAAAAATCTTTAAAAAGCCCTAGCACATACTTTTTGCTATCTAGTGTATTAATTATTTTTTGATGAAAAATACATAATGCTGTCTCGGTGCTTTTATTACTAATGAAACCGTGTTGTGAATTGGAGAGCAAGTCATTTCGATACTAAAAAGACGTAACGACGGTTCCTTTATAGCTAACTCAATAAGTTTCAATACACTCGATAGAATACTTATTGCCCTGTAATTTTCATACATATTCGTGTCTCTTTTTTTAAACAATGGCTGAATTATTGCTAACTTTAACATTGTTGGAAAAATTCCTTCCCCGATATAGAGATTTATAGTGGGCTAACGACCTACAGCGCAAGTATCTACATTGTTTTAGTATATTATTTGAAATATTATCAAAACCGCTGGAATTTGAGGAATGAAGCTTGTTTATTAAGGAAACAACATCCTGTTCAGATACAGGAGCTAAAAACCTTTTTTTGGCAGAAAAAGGTTAATTTGAATAAGGAAATTATAGTCATTCGACAAATTATTATTGTTGGGAAGGGTAGTAAAGTGCAAGTTAAAACCATTTGCTACTTCTTCATCTTGTATTTTTTCTCCGTCCACCCTTATAATTATATCCGTTACTTTTATATTCTTGCCCTGTATTTTTCTAATAACGCTCCACATGGCCTTTGATTTATTCTGTGAATTACAAATGATCTCATCATAATATTCTTTTTTGGTTTTTGACGTTTAAACCTATACTGTTATAGGTATGTATATTTACAGCCACCACTGGTTCTTGTGGTATACGCCTTAAAATTGGAGCGAAACTAAGCTAGTGCTGGTTTCAGAAAGTTCACATTTAAAGTAATGTCGCTGTCACCTTTAAAACTGTGTAATTTTTTGTTTTTCTCGAACATCATTCGCTCGATATAAATGTTTGAAAGGGGAATGTATGCTGCACGAAAATATTTCTAAATGAAAAAGCGCCTTATTTACAGTGATGCTGTTCTTTTATGTTAGAGACGTTCGTTGTTTTCTTCTTCTATTTATAAATTTTCAATGCCCAAGAACTCCGAACGAAAATGTATGTTATGGCCGCTTTTAGAGAACAACACACTATCGCAGTCGACGATGATATATGGCACAGCGATGGCTTAGTGAGAATTAAATCCATTAGTCACCTGAATATTTTGCTGCAGAAGTCGGTGGTGTGAACATTTTAATGTGTATATTTTACTACAGACGTGATCACATTTTTATCTCGCGGTCGTTTTATTTATCATGGCGAAAATTATTTCACTTTTTTCCAAGTTAAAATTATCTGTGGATGTTTCTGACTGCGATTACAAATTTTAACAGATTAGTATTAGCCAGATGTAAACCGCTCATATATTTCCTTCTATACCATGTGTAAGGAAATAATAACAGTAATTATATATTTTTAACCATTTATTTAACGTTCGATTATTTCCGCAACTCAGGTCAACCACCGATATCAGGAGACGCGCTACTCCAAAACTGTAAATATTTCCGAACTTCTTCTCGGTTGAAGGGTAGAGATTTCTTACTTGCCTAGTATTTAATAGATAAATAATAAATTATTCAAAGTGCTTTTTTAAATTTTCTGTAAATCTGATGAAATATTTTCTTGTGCAAATAATTTATTTGTACAAATGTCGCGAATTAATTGAGAACCATCTGCATATTGCATTACTCTAGAATATTGAACTTTACCATTCATGTCAGCAGCGTATAATAAAAATAACAAGGGTCCTAATATGGACTCTTGAGGTACAGATTGATGTAATGAAGTAAATTTGGATTTGACAGTCTTATTATCTATTGCCAAAGCTACGCATTGTTCCCTGCTAGGTAAATAAGATTTTAAAAAATTAGTGCAATTATTGGAAAAACCGAAATATACAATTTAGAAAGCAAAATGTGCGGATTCAAAGTATCGAAGGCTTTACTAAAACCAAGTAGAATAGCCCAAGCAACACATGATGGTTTAATAAACGTTTATTATATGAAATTATGTTATAGATATATAACATATTAGATTAGATTTTAGATTAGATTTTATTTCCCAAAAATTAATGTTACATAACAATAATAATGCAATATGCTCATATAAGTACATACATGACATAGTGCGCCTTAATCAAGACATAAGGGAAAGAGCATTTACTTAAATAGTTTCAATCTTAATAAAAATACAATGCACATACTTAAATAAATTCAGACATTATAAATATACAATAATACAATGCTTTAGAAGTAAACCCTTTGAAAACCTTTTATGGATTAAATTTTGTAGTGAAGTATTGAAGTATTCTTCTAAGTTATAGAACACATAATTATTTAAAACTTCCTTTAGCCTAATTTTGAATAAGTTTTCACTATTTATGCAAGTAATAGAATTTGGTAGGTGATTATAAATTTTCACTCCGGAGTATAAAGGACCTTTCCTATTTGTGACATATCTATAGTTTGGTGCAATAAGTTTTGTATTAGATCTGGTATTGTAATCATGGATATCAGCGGATGTCGATATTTGTTCAGTAATATTGCCGTTTATAATATACGGTTTTTAAACGTATATCAATCTGCATCGATTGCGCAGTCGCCAGCAACCGGGTTAATATTGTTGTCTTTGTTGCAGAATACATTAGCATTTCTCATAAATATATGCATCTCTCTCATTGTCTCAACAGTACAGGTGGTGAGCAACCGCGGATCGTAGTGTTAATTGCTGTTCCGTGTGGTGGTAGTAAACCTTAGTAGTGTGGCCTTGTGATCGAAACAAAGAACATTTACTTGTTTGTTTTTGCGTATATATTATTTGATTGAAATTCAACAAGTGTTATGTTGATGAGCCGCCCTTATCCTTGAGTTATCACGTTGTAGTGGGTTAAAGTAACAAGAATGAACCAACTTGTGATTGGTAAGAATTATTGTTTATCTGAGCGATTTCATAGTAATTGCATTTTTTTATCACAGAAGTTGTAAAACTCTGCATGGCTAGCGTTGAAGGCGTGGGTGAGATCAGTGACAATAAAATTAGAGGGACGATTCAAGTTTGGTTGAAGCTTGCCAAAAGCCGCCATAGTTAGAATAATAATAATAAATAGACTCTATTTTTGGATTTTAGTAAAGAGTAATGAACAATGTTGTGTTTTGTTATCGTTGTCAAACATCCTAGGTCCCCAAGGGTGAAATAGTAAATGATAAAATAGTTTTACATATTTATCCAATCCCGCAGAATAGGTATATAAAGTTTAATATAACATAAAAAAGCTAGTACTAAATAATAAATATTTTTTTAAAATTACTATCTGCACACATATATGTAATTGAATTATTTTTCCTTGATACCAGTAGTTATATATAGGTAAGAGGTTTAAAATATCTACTTTAAAAAAATTGGAGATTATAATATTAACTTTCGAATTTAAAAACGGATACCTTCTAACTTTCATATAGTGTTGTAGACAGATTAATTCTAAATAATTTTGCAAAAGGAAATGTATCGCAAGTCAAAAAAAATTAATTCTAATTTCCCTGTTATAATTAAAGAAAAATTATTATCATATTTTACAAAATAAGGCACTTTATAAAACAATATAAAAAAGGTCTAAAGGACTTATAGCGTATATTCATTAACAAAGATACAAGGGTGGATTCCCTTTAAAAAATCTATCGATATTTTCTATCTTTTTATTCTAAATTTTTTGAGAAAAACTAAATTCTTCGGAAAAAGTTCAGATTTTCAATAGAAAAAAAATTTAAATAAAAACAATTATAATTTATGATTACATCTGATTTCCATTTAACTATATAGTTCACCAGCTTTATGAGGCTTTGAAACTTCTATAATTTTAATTTGAAATATGTGCACCTTACGCGAAGTCAGATATTTATATTTTCTGAATATATTACCTAAATTTTGGTATTGCCAAAAAAAGTTTGACAAGCTGAAGCAACACTATAAAAATGAATTACAGTGGATAATAAAGGTTTATTACACGTATACCAGCAACTGGAGAAAAGGTTTTTCATAACCGTGAGAGAAACCATCATACGTATTATCGACGTATATGGAATACGTTTATTTGAGGTTGCACATAAAAGTATATATCTCGTATATGATGTGACAACAATATAACGTTTTCTTAAGACGTATATATTTAGGATATTATGTACCATATATATACGTTTGTAGCGCGGACATTTGAAGGAATATAAGTTGCGATAAACATTATATATACCAGTCGTATAAACGGAATCAAAACGTTTATTAAACCATTTGGTGTTGCTTGGGAGACAAGTTGCTTTATTGTTACCTGAATTTTGACAAATGTCATCAGTTACTTTTATAAGTGCAGTGGAAGTGCTATGATTTTTGCGAAAGCCTGATTGTGTCGAGGAAGTCAAATAATTTAAAAGAAAAATGTGGCTGTGAATATGTTGAAGTTGAAGATAAGATACTAATATAGGTCTGAGATCTTTTAGTTCTATAGGATTAGCTAGATAAAAGACCGAGTGCTTTACATTCCATTCCTTCTGTGTACATACTGCTATGAAACTCATTTAAAGGTGAGATGAGACGGCTATGTTTCTCTGGAGGACTTTTATTTCGTATCTAAGTACGAGTATCTTTAAGAGAGCCACCATAATAATGATAATAATAATACGTATATTTATATCTAATTTATATCTAATTTAATAGAAAGTTTAATACGATTTCAAATGTATGTAGGCTTAAACTGGATACATCTAATGAGATGTTATGGCCAAAATTTTCATCGAAAACATAAAACACAGATTTAAGACATACTCTTTAGACAGACTTCGCTTGAGTTATAGAATTTTGAAATATCAATTAAACTCTCGTATTCCATAATCTAGTCAGTTACTGAATCAGAGTGTAACAGATAAATAAGAAAAATAATTAACTAATATAATTTGATGCATCTAAAAATAGTAACAAAAAATATAAAAATGCTTAGTGAGAAACTTGAAACTTACATTTTCAATCATGCGTACAATTCTAGAACACTTCACACGTACTTTGTAATTATACACACTGGTTGGTTGTGTGGAAGGTGCTGCAATTTAAATTTTCCCCCAAGTCCTCTTCTTGAAACTTTCAAGTTTAATTTTGTACGAACACAGTCATATGTGTTTCAGCTATTGACCTAAAGAATTTTCTACAAGATGAAATGCTTTGTTTTCGTTATACAATACCCTTCGATAAAAGGTATTTGCAAATGACGTTCTTTGTTACGGAATCCCCTTTAGATTGCTACAAACGACATTAAAAGAAATGCTGCGATATTAAATATCAGATGTATATTCATTCGGTTTATATCTTGCAAAATTATATTTTTCCGAGTGGTGCGGTTATTTGCTTCTTTTACTGTGCTCGAATTAAATCTATGATCAAAGACTAAACGAGATTTTTTGTATTTTATTTTTCTTTTGTATATATTTAAAATCTTTCATTCATTTTATATTTATTGTTGGCAGTGATTCACTGAGTATGTACAGTGAGTGTCTTAGATATTTTAAAATTTCCACCAAATTCAACAAAATTCTACAAAAAATATTAACAAAGAATGTTTTGACATATTGATTTTTGGTAGCTGTTTTACTAGCTCAATCTTTATGTGTATAAGAATTCATTGATTTGATTTACTAGCGTACCATAGGTATTGCAGCTACTCCAGGCAAATAAGCCGCTACGTCTACGCTAAATTGACTTGAGAGCATTCTTGTTCTCAGAAGCGCGAGCCACATAGTGTTAACGTACCTTTCCAATTTTGGTTAAGTTAGAAAAATTAAAATTGCTAAAAATAACTAAATAAGTCAATAAGTAAATTTGCATATTCAAAATTTAATAAAAATGTCGTCTATCGTTTCCAAATTATTAAAAGTATAAAAATCATAACATAAAAATTTAAATTTAGAGTTCTTTCCAAAATTTGTAACGTGCCATCTCTTGCTGGTTTCCACAAATTAAGAATAAAGGATCTTAAACTAAGAAATTAAATATCTGGAGTAATAAATTACCCATTTAACGATAGATGTCACCACGCTTTAATTTTATATTCAAATTACCACCTTTAAGGTTTCGCCTACAGATCACTCATTAGGTAAAGTTCTACCAAGTTATAAAATAATTTAGTTAATGATCGAAAAGTCCTTAATAATCGATTTAGTTTCTAAAATTTCTCAAGTTGGTACTCTGATAGCCGAATTCTCGAACTGTCAGTTTAAGCCATTTCCTCTTGTTTTTAAAATGGTTATAAATATTACCCAAGTACCGTCAAACTTCCTTTTTAAATCAATAAATTGAGCCCAAAACATTGCTGGAAACTAATTTAGTTAAAAGGCATGTGCTAGTCGGTTTGATACCGGATCAAAAACTAAATTTAGCCTAATTTTTAACTAATATTTTGGTCTGTTTAATTGAAAATTCGATTTATTCGAATTAATAAGCAGGTTATCGTTCAGAAGAGTATTATTATTAGAAGTGTTAATTTATTTGATTTATTATAGACACGTGCTCACGTTAGAGGTTAATTTTGAGACTAATTTTGTAAATTATAGACGATTTTGGTAAGGCCAGATTTTGATTTGGGTACGGTTATATTTTGAGTTAGAACTTGCCAACTGTTTTATTTTTGGATTATTTGGATTTTGGATCATTTGCTGTTCTTTGGTACACGAATTTTGGTATACGAATTTACCTTGATTTACATTTTACGATTGAGATAAGCCCCTATCTAAACATTCTGAGGATTTCTACAACCGGCAAGGACCCCGATCAACAACATTAGTAATTACTGTAGATACATAATTTTCATTGTAAAATTGTTTAAATTAATAATTCTTTTCCCTAGCGTAAGCAAAGAAAAACCCTAGAATTTGGTATATCTCTTATATATTTAACTGTAAGATTTTTACCTTTCGATTTTTGTACTGTACTTTGCTGATTTTTATAATAAATTATATTCTTTTAACTTGTCCTTTTTATTGATCGCTCTCACTATAAGGATTCGTAAGATCTGGGACCTCGTTTGACTTAAAATCAACTAAAATCCATAGAATGGATTTCCTACTTGGTTACATTAAAAAATAACCAAAATCATGTTTATTCAAAAGGCTAAATTAAAATTTTATTATATTTTCATAAGTTTTTCTCAGTTTTCATTATACTGCCTAATTCACATTTTTATAATATATTTCTTTTCACTTTTTCTAATGCTTCGTAAAACCCACTTTTTCTTGCAGTTACTAAAAAAATAAACATTTGCTTGCAGACATCATCCAGTCTCAGGTATTTAAGGAGCCAAATTAGTCTTATCACTATTTACTAATTATTATTAATTATCAATTATTCACATTTAATAATAAATATCTAAATTTCATAGTAGTTACAAATAAAAGCTCGTGAAACATATTCATCATACAACTAACTTAAATATACCGTACTACCAAGCCCTGGCTAACATTTCCTTCGAGTTGCACCTATTTGCAGAGGTTCTTTTGTCCAAGCTCGATGCTATCTAAGACTTACGTTACTTTTTCTATCCTGGGCTACCCTCCGACATATTTGAAGTACTCCTAACAGTAAGAAAATTGAAAATTAATTTATTGTTCCTAACAGTAAGAAAATTGAAAATTAATTTATTGTAAACAAGTATTATGTATACACTCCTTTACGGACCGAGATCTCTGCAGCTAGTCCGGCTTAGTAGAAATAAGCTGGCAAGAGAGAATGGGAGTTTGCCAGTCGGTCCAGAGATACCGCTGCTACCAAATATTAATTTTATACTAGACAATTCGAAATTTGTCTACAATCACGGACTAGAATAATAAGAAAACATCTGGAATAAGAGCAGTGGAGTATAAAAGATGCGGAACTAAGGCACTGGGGTAGTGATCAGATCAAGAGAAAGTACAAAGTGACCTGATTAGTAAAAGTACAGTGACAAGTAGTCAATTATAGTGGATGAAAGTAGTAATTAAGGTTTTAATTATAAGGACTAATTATGGTAAGTTTATTAATTGTTATATAAATCAGTGGCTAGTGTTATTCGTGTTGCAATTATCGAATCTGCGGTTGAGGTGTTTACTAAAGGGTGTAATCACGTAACAACTGGTGTCAGAAGTGGAATTTTAGAAGTATTCGAGGAAAAGTTCCACAGTGTTCTATTTGAAAACCTCTGGAGGTAGTGAAGTTCTCTGAACTGAAAAGTGATATAGACCTTAGATAAGGCTTATTTGTGTTAGTATAAGAAAAATCTAGAACATTCTATTTAAAAATTAGTGTAGTTTGTTCAGTTCTTTCAACTGAAAACAGATATAGACTTAAATAATAACTATTTGTGACATTATGAGAAAACTTCTAGAACATTCTATTCTGGAATTTGTAGAAATATTTGTGTAATACAAGCTCTAAATAAGACTTATTAGTGCTATTTCGAGAACTTTCTGATGTACTCAAGAAGTATGGCTGCTGAAAAACAAAAAGAAACGTCAAGACGAAAGGGATATGGACAAAAGATCGACAAAAACGCAAAGACGAGACAAAAGAGCAGGAGCGACGACGTCAGAAAGAATTAATACAAATAATGGAAGACCTGGAAATAAGGCTTCATGACGAAAAGAGGAAGAGAGGACACACTAGGAAAATCTAAGGAAAATCTTACAGGTACAACAAGCCGCTATCCTTTCGGCCACTAAAGAAATTAAAAATGAAACCAAGAAAAATATAGTAATTATAAATGCCAAGGTAATGACTTCAAAGAAAAAGTAGATACGGTGGAAGAAAAAATTGGCAATATCGACGGGGAAGTTAGTGGCATTAAAAAAACTTATTGACGTCGACGTCGAAGGAAAAGTGCGTGATATTGAAGGATAATTCCAGGTAGTTGAGGGAGAAGTATAACGACTGCCGTTGGGGGAAAAAAGAGGTGAGCCAGTAGTATTATCGGGTCCTCGATTACATCCTTCCTCCTTTAACGGTCAAACTTCATGTACGATATATAAAAGGCAATTTTGAAGCTGCTGCGCGTACCAAGAACTACATGATAATGAGGAAAGTGCTGTGGTATTAGTTTTAGCATTAAGGGACAATATATCTGAGTTATTCTAGACGAATCCAGTAGACAAACAAGAAGATTTTAAAGTTTTGTAAGCTGCATTATATTTAAAGTATAGTGACCAACATCTTGCCCAAGTATTACATACACAAAAGATTAGGGAAAGATTACCAGAATTTAAAGCTGCTCTTGAACGAGTAATACACCTCGTTTACTCGGATACACCAAAGGAATTTCAGGAGAAACTGACAGCTTGAATATTTGTTGATGGCATAGGATACGAGGAAACTAGGAAACCTTAGATTATCTCGGCATAAGACTAGTAGTGAAGCTTTGATCGAGGCTGAAGCCGCTTATAAAGATACTCCACGTCAGAGAGGGCTGTGAAAATAGAAAAGGACAATTTAGAGAATACAAATCTGGAATTTATATTGACAGACATACTCGTATAAAATACTCGGTCAGTTACTAACCAAATCAGTTTCTCCAGAAAAGCAGAAAAAGTGACCAGGAAGTGAAATGCCAAACGGTACCTCCGTTGTTGAATATCTCAAGGTGTTGAATAGATCATGGATGTAATATAAAATCATAGTATTGTAGTATAACGATGTTAACTTTAACTTGACAAACTTCGATTGAAGGTGCCAAAATTGAAACAAAATAAATTTTACTGATAAATGTATGTCAGGTATGTTTAAAAAATAGTGTACCCCTTTAAGCATAACGTTGGTATTAAAAGTACTAAAATAATATCTCTAATTTTGTTTCTCATAATACATAAGATGTATGTTAAAAATATTTATGAGAAATATTGTCCATACATTTTACGACTAATAAATGTTTCTCATACTGTATTTTATTTTTAAATTATAAATTGTTTCTAAAATATCTGCAAATAAATATATCGGTATCTATCATTTACACGTCCTTAAGCTGCCCAATGGTCGCGAAAGTTCCAAATAAATACATTAATTTCGACTTATGGTTGTGATAAGTGCAATAATTCTTACCAACAGCTACGTGTGTTGAGAAAATTACACCTGTGTCGACTATAAGTAGTAGTTTCAGTTTACATAAAAATCTTTACTATTACCTATAATGCAAAACTAATATAACTACAGGACAGTCGCTGTGTTATGGACCGGTTGCAGAATGGTTGTGCTACTCGTGTCTGAAAAATAAAGTCAGGTTTGGATTAATGTGATAAACTCACAAAACGTGGGCGCTCAATCTAGTGACAGATCCAGCATCTATGTGGACAAAATTAGATAACCGAACTGATTTAATGCAGGCGGATAAATAGCTTTCCGAAAATTAACTATTAACCTATTTATTTAATGATCAACATTTAATCAACGCTTGTTCATGAGTAATAACCACACTAAATCTACTTAGTCGCTAACCAACGTCTAACCGACGTCGGTAAATGTTAGAAAGCGTACAGACGGCTACAGTTTTTCTGGGCAGTCAAAAAAGTAACAAAAACTTTACAAGCTAATTATTAAAACTGGTGAACCATTCAGCATGGTTTCATCAAACAAGCCGACGTACATTATTAAAAACCTATAAAGATATGTGATTCATTTTGCAGGCGATATAGTACAGAGTAACGATATTTTAATAAGGTCGTAAAGTTTTTGTTGCGTTTTTTGACTGCACAGCAAAAGTTGGTAAGTTGTCAACGACCAACCGTCATTGGTAGGTTCCCTAAAACTTGATCGGTCATATTTAGTCAGTTGCCAACGTCTCATCAACGTTAGGAAATGACTTAAGAACGCACCATTTAATCTAATCTAATTAGGTCACTTTCCGACGTCCAGCGAACGTTGGAAAATATTCCAGATCAAAATAGTATGTTTGTGAAATTCAAGCAACGTTGCTTCGACTTCACAACTATGAACATTAAGTTACTAACCACCTACTATTTGTACTATTTCTGACGTTGGTGTACTAAAAAAGTAGTCTGTAGTATGAGAAATGGTACTTGGGTAGTCTATTGTTGGAAGGTTATGTAAACAAAAGGAAATGTGTTATTACTATTAATTGGCACAGGTGCTACGTCAATAATAATGCGATCAGGATTTTTATCAGGCAACTTGCATGAAGCTGGCCGCCACATTTTAATAATGTATTACTCGGTGATAATGAATTTATAAGTTACAAATTAGTTCAAATGTGCTTTTAGAGGGCGGGATATTAAAACATAATATTTTTAGTCACAAACTCCTCTATCAAATCCTTATTTTACTATAAGGAACGTAACCAGACTGCAACCAACAGCTACTCTCCGAGCTATGTGCCCCGCCGAGCGCTGAATTACAAGTTACAAGCCTGGCACGTTAAGTGTAACAATTGTACATTACCATCAAAACGCTAATGCTTCGATTGCAACAAACACCAGCCGAAAGACTGTGATCCTACTTAAAGGAGCTCTCGTGCCAGTCGTCACACACCACTTGCAGACTGCAATTTCAAGCTGTTGGCTCTCGTCGTGTTTGTTGCAATCGAAGCATTAGCGTTTTGATGGTAATATGCAATTATTACACTTAACTTTCCAGGATTTTAACTTGTAATTCAGCGCTCGGCGGGGCACATAGCCCAGAAAGTAGCTGTTGGTTGCAGTCTGGTTAAGTTCCTTATAGTAAAATAAGGATTTGATAGAGGAGTTTGTGACTAAAAATATTATGTTTTGAGTTACAAATTGTTACTAATTAGTTACTAAATAATGACAGGAGAAAAATGTTTATTTATAAACTCCTGCGGTGTCGAGAAGTTGGGTCGTAATTTAATAACTTATAAGTCAGCAATAATGCAGTTACCAATTCAAATATATGGGTTCCAAGTATTTATAAATTAGTTAATAAATAAAGATGAGAAGTTGTCCGCCAAAATTTGGTAGGTAATTAATTACTTAGCAATAGTGCAGTTACGACTTTTAATTTATAGGTTCCAACAGTTATAAATTAGTTACTAAATGATACTCATGTGTACTCTAAAAACATGAATAGTATTACACAAAAAATCTTTATTAATCAAATTTTGGTATATAAGTTACAAATTGTTACAAATTTATTACTAGATGAAGGTGTAGAAAAATCATGAAAAAATCCCATTTCAGGCGGGCAACTTTATGAACTCGTTATAACAATGACATTGGACTGAATATTTTCATCCTTACTGAATTGTTTACCAACCTCTGTAATTAATTAGTAGTACAATTTATGAACGAAATTCAGTAAACTAATTAGTTGAAAGTAATATCGATCACCTCAGTTACTTACAATGGCAATTATTATGGCATCGTCAATTTTATTCAGAGAGTCAAAATATTTGCTTAATTAGTATAATTAGAGTTTGGAGTAATCCTCATGTTAGGAATATTCATGATTCAACCGTGGGAGCTAACAAAACACAAATTTAATTCATTGTTATTAAGCTAAATGCTTCGAATATGCACGTTATTTGCGCGACAGATTTTTCTAAAAAACAGGCTAGTAAATGCTAGATCCTGACACCGCTCCTAAGTAAGGAAGTAAGTAGTAATTTTTTTATACAATTTTATTTAAAAAACAAGCTTTTATTGAGATATTCTAAAAAATAATAAGTAACAATGCGCTATGAAGCATTTTGAAATCATTTTATCCTATTAGCAAATAAGTCTATGGTCACGAAGTAGTTTGGTAAATATTGAAAGTCGACCCTGATTGAAAGGCTGACTCCATAAATATCAAATAACTATAAGTGTATTATTTTTCTGCGCCACCAACTACGTTCTTTCTACACATTAGAAAATTGACTTTTCTTCATAAAGAATTAAACGTGAATATATATTTATACAATTCCATCTCAACCTATAATCAAATATTAAAACTTACAGATTACAGATGTATTAAATCTAGAAAAGTGTTGTTCTTGTTTTTTATATGGTTAAACAATAATAATAAACTGTTGATATTTATATTAACCATAGGATTTGAATTTTTTGGGATTCCCTAACCAATTTTAATAAAGTCATAAATATACTTTACACAATATACATGTAACATGAATTATAAAATAATTAAATATGCCAGGAATATTCTAATTATATTCCCAACAAAATTATTTAACCTATTAGAGAAGGTACATATCAAGGCTGCTTTAAAGTTACTAAAATATACCAGTCTATAAAGATGGGTCGACAGACCACCCAGTAAATTAGTTCAAATGTTCTTTTAGAGGGCGGAATATTAAAACATAATACTTTAGTCGCAAACTCCTCTATACAAATACTGTTTTTTGTATGTTAACACCAATAAATTATTATTATTATTATTATAAAATCCTTATTTTTCTATAAGGAACGTAACCAGACTGCAACCAACAGCTACTCTCCGGGCTATGTGCCCCGCCGAGCGCTGAATTACAAGTTATAAGCCTGCCGCGTCAAGTGTAATAATTGCATATTACCACCAAAACGCTAATGCTTCGATTGCAACAAACACCAGCCGAAAGACTGATCCTACTTAAAGGAACTCTCGTGACAGTCGTCACACACCACTTGCAGACTGCAGTTTCGAGCTGTTGGCTCTCGTCAGTGCAAGGTAGGCATGTGACGACCGACACGGGGATCACTTGACTATCTAATACATTTCGATATCTTTGGGATAACGACATATAAAATAGTCAGTAGGCGCCATCTAGCAGTCAACTGTCTGTTGCAATCGAAGCATTAGCGTTTTGATGGTAATATGCAATTATTACACTTAAATATAAGGATTTCATAGAGGAGTTTGCGACTAAAATATTATGTTTTAATACCCAACCTCCCAATATTATTACTATACCAGTAATTTCAAAAATATTCGAAATTCTTTAAAAAGAGAATTCTTTGAATACTTTGAAGTAAACAGTTAATTTAAAATCAGTTTAGTTTTAGAAAGAGTCGCTCAACTTCCCTAGCTATTTTAAAATGTATAAATAATATCGTGGCTGGATTCGAAAGTAAAGGCTATGTAGGGTCTATTTTCTGGCATTTAAGTAAAACATATGATTGTATTTCTGACCACGATATCTTACTAGATAAATTACAATTCTATTACTTCAATGGCATTAGTTTAAAGTTAAAAATATCCTATTTATCGAATAGGACACAAAGTACATTCTTCAATAAAAGAAGTTTCGAATTATTATCAATAAAGCCCGGTGTGCCTCAGGGATCGGTCCTAGGACCATTGCTGTGCACAAATTATATAAATGATTTAATTTATGCATATGTAAATTGTTGTACTATGCTATACGCTCACAATACAATAATAATTACTAGAGAAAATGATTTAACGCGTTTACAGTATTGTATGACAAATAAAGCAGTAGATCTTTAAAATTGGGTCGCAGGAAATAAATTACTACTCTTGATAAATGAGGAGCTTCGAAACAAAGCCCAATAAATCCAGTTTTATGAAAATTAAGCTGTTAGCTGCGGATACGGACTCATTTTGATAAAGTACATAATATAAACTACCTAAATTTTAGGGTCGACATCAATTTTTTCGTGTAAAAGAGAAAGTAAAAATGTATTATTTAAAATAATACTTGGTAATATTGGTGCCGTAGGAAATTAAAAATTAGCGAGGACAATTTGAGGAAGAGTGGAAGTATGACGAAAATTTTAAATAGGACAGAAAAGAGTTATGTGAAAATGGGGGTTAAAATAACTTAGGAAGAAAACATGAGTAATGAGTGCTACTGTTTGGAGAAGGGATATGCTCTTCATATTTAAGTTATTTTATTATGTAATTTAAACTTAAAAAAGTAACTGTTTTTTTTTGTATAATCCATTCGTTTTGAGCAAAACCAAATAAATCCATTTTTGTTTTAGTTAAGTATATTTGTTATAAATATAATTTTTCAAAATCAATATTGCAAAAAAAAGTTATTATAATGCCCCCAAGAGTATTTACTAACAAAATAAATGAAAAAGCTAGCACTTTTTCCGCTATAGAAAAATCGTCTTTTCCCAAAAATCGTTTATAGTAGATTTATTTGGTTTTGCTTCAAAGCTCCTCAAATACCCTCCAAGATAATCGCTTTGAGACGGCAGATGATCGGATTTGAAATATCCAAAGATCAATGAATTGTAAAAATTGTTATCATTATCATTTACCATTTTATCTATCACTGCTATTTTCTTATTACTATTTATTTTAACAAGGAAATTGCAGTATTTCTCAAGACAACCGTTGGTGAACTGGGCATCTTGCAAAGTCCTTCAGTGTTCCATTATGAATTGTTTCACTGATATTGTATTTTCAAGGGGCTGTTCAACTGTACTACTACAACATAATATTGAGTTTAATGTTTGAAATACTCCAATTTTTAATTATCATCTCAAGTTCGTTAGCTATTATTCTTAATCATTGTAGCACAGGTTTTTTGTTTGTAGAGCAGTGCTTGTTTCCAAATTTTTTAATAAAATTTACTAACAGAAAATAAATCTAATAAAATGTTCAATAGTAGACTCTACTTAATAGTGGAGAGACTAGAATTGATAATCAGATAACTGTATTTTTGCATTTACTTTTGAATATAATTGACAGGTCCCACCACATTGATAATATTTTTTTCTTATTTATTATGAATCTAAATTATACACCGGGTGACACAAAGATATGGCTCATCCCATTCGTTCTTTTCTTAACTTAGAGAAATGAAATTTTTGCTCAATGCGTCAATAAAGAGACATTATTTGACACATGTAAGGCATTTATCTTTTCCGGTTTCACTGGAAATAAATATGGATCTTGTTGCATAGTGTTTTAATTAGCTTGCGCAAGAAATACTTAAATCAAATCATGGTGGAAAAATAAATGATATTCTTTAGGTTATGAGATGGACAATATCATGCTCGATGCAATAGATAAACAGATAGGTACAAATTAATCAAAAAAGAACAATCTTATGATTAAAATATGTAACTGTAGTAATGACGATGTAAATACATATGCACACATATATACAGAACACATTTCATACAGAACAAATTGTACATGAAAAATCATTCTTTCAGCCTAGAACGATCTTATGCTGTGGAAGTCAGATGTGTAAAAGCTATTTATATTTTTATATATTTCAATATGCGAAAAGTATATATAAAAATAGTAAAGGCATTATATAAAATTTTTCAAATAGTAGCTAGCAAGGTTCAGTACTATTATTTATCCCAGCAATTACTCTAACTGCTCCTTTTGTAGTGAGGGCACGACTTGAATGTCCCCATAAAATTACTGCATAAGCAATCCCTGAATAAAACCGTGCGAAGTATGTAGAAAGACTCCCAATACTAATCTCAATTGGTATAGTAAAAAAATTACACTTGGTGATTTTCTTAAGTAGTCATTATGTTATCAGACTATTATCTGGAATACCTAACAACTTAACGTTTTCTTCTTTAGAAATTCTATGATACGAAGTTAAAATGAATGTCTTTGAATTATAATATTTATGTTAATTGGTAATAAACCACTTTTTCAACAAGATCTTGTCAATAACCAACTGATTGACAAGATCTGAATAATGTCTACTTGAGGCGATTAAAGTTGTATGACCTGTGTAGTAAATATTGATAAATAATATAAATAGGATTGATCCCAAAACAGATCTTCGAGTAACTCCACGTTTAACATCGCTTAATTTAGAGTTTCTATTAATATTCACATAAAGTTTCCTATTTCTTCGATAACAAGCGAACGGGGACTGTGGTAAATCTCTCATGCCAAAGCTCTATGTATGTTACATTCCCAAACTAAGAACTTAATGGTCTATTTATATCCTAGCATGTTGTTATTTCAGGTAAAACTAAAAATAGTAGATATCTTACTTGTATGCCAAATAATGTCTTTCAATTATAAATATAAACGTGTTTATCGACGATATTGAGGATTATGTAAAATCGGTGAATAATAATGGTATTATAATCCTGGCTGGAGACATAAATATAAATATTAAGGACCTAACAGACCTTCCTACCCTAAGGTATGTAAATATGTTGGAGCAGAATGGTTTTTGTTCACAAATTAACGTACCTACTAGAAAAAATGGTATCCGTGTTACGATAATAGATCACATTTTTACTAAAATAAATACAAACACGCAAGTACATAGTGTAGCTGCAGTATTGCATAATAATATAACTGATCACTACCCAATAATGTTTAATGTAGCACTTGAAAATAATGGAAAGCTAAAAACAAAAAAGATAAAGGAAATTAAGAAATTAGACAAAAAAAAATTTTGAACGGGGTTGCGCAAATAAATTGGGATGAATTATATAAAGAAAGCAAAGCCGATAAAGCGGCTAACATATTCTATAACAATATAAATTTAAAAATAGAGGACGCAACAAAAATAGTGAAATTAACAAACAGAAACAATAAACTTAAGCCATGGATGTCACAAGGGAAACGTGACAAAATAAAGCGGAAACTCATGAAAGACAAAGGAAACAGACAACTACAAGGAAAAAATCCAATCTTCCGGAAATAACTACAAAAAAATTTGGGATTGCTCAATGAAGTTACAAATCTAAATAAAAAATGCACGGATAGCATTGACAAAATTATTGAGGACGATAAGCAAATAATTGATAAAAAAGAGATAGTTAACGCCTTCAACAACTTTTTCATTGAAATTGGCGAACAAATCACAAGAGACATTCCCGAACAAATACAAAAGTTGGTAGGAAACGAAAGCCTAAAGTAAAATCTTAATTCAGTGATACTGGAGGACATGAATGACCGCGAAATAGAAGAGGTAATATCTAACCTGAAAAATAACGCCTCACCGGGGATAGACGGTATATCCACAAAAACCTTAAAACTCATATCTAAACACGTCAGCAAACACATTGCTTACAATATTAATCTTATGTTTAAAAATTCCACCGTCCCTGAAAGTTTTAAAGAAAGTATTGTTGTACCAATATATAAAAATGGCAGTAAAAATGATATGACAAACTATCGTCCAAAATCGTTAATAAATGATATCGCAAAAATTTTTGAGAAGTGTCTAAATAATAGACTCCGATCATTCATAGATAAAAATAAAATAATATCAGAACATCAATATGGATTTCAGAAGCATATTGGCACTGAAGAACCTCTTCAATTGTTAACAGACACAATACTAACTAATATCGAATCGAACAAGAAAGTTTTAGCCATCTTTTTAGACTTACAAAAGGCTTTTGACACGGTATCCCATATTCAACTACTCAACAAGCTAAACAATAGGCATCAGAGGGAGAGTACACGATTTGTTTAAAGAATACCTAGCCAATAGACCACAACAAGTTTAAATAGGTAATTCGTGCAGTGAAGCAAAACAAATAAGAACTGGCGTTCCACAAGGAGCTATCCTAGGTCCTAGCTTATTCCTTATATATATATATATATAAAGAAGATATATATATATATATATATATATATATATATAAACGATCTCTTACAAAAAAACTACGGATGCAATATTATATTATATGCAGACGACACAGTGCTAATTTTTGCAGAGGAGACATGGGAATCCACAAAACAGAAAGCTACCGATGCAATCAGTAAAGTAAAAACTTGGTTAGATAACAATCGCCTTAAACTAAATATTACGAAAACTAAATACATGATTTTTTCCCCAACAGAAGTTGGAATGCTTCAAGTGCAAGACCCTATACTCGTTAATAAATCGGTTAACAATTGTGTACATAGTGCCGACACTATAAAATACTTAGAGTTGATCCTAGACCCGCACATGAAATGGTTAAGTCACGTCGCTTACCTAAATGAAAGAATACGGAAACTAATCTATAAATTTTATAGCCTAAATAGCATACCAAACAATAAAACTCTCCTAGTCGTGTACAACAGTTTAGTTGAATCTATAATTAGGTATGGGGTCACAGTATGGGGCTCAGCTTATGAAGCAACTTTACAACCTCTGCAAATAACACAAAACAATATTTTAAGAATAATTTTTAATAAAAAAAGCAGAGATAATGTGAACGATTCATCTTTTGGAGTCTGAAGGACTTTTAAGATATTTCAAAAGTGAATGTTAACGTTCACAAAATTAGGGTTCAAGATGACTGTTTCAGATGGAGAATAATATGAAAATTTATGCTTACTGTTCGTTTTTGCTTAACTGCTGCTCTAATGGTATCTATTGGACGTCGTAACACTATAAACCTAACACTGGATGTACCACACTTTCTTAAAATTATACCTGAAAGGGAATTTTGTTAGAAAACACAATTAAAAGACAATATAAAGTTCAAAAATATATATTGAATCTTCAAAAATTTTATGGTTTTACAACAACTTTTAAGAAATATGTTTAACAAACACTAGTCTGGCCCGTGTGCAACCCATGGTGAGGAATGGAACGATTCATAATGTACCAACTACCATCCAAAATGCAGTTTTATGAGCTAACGATTATACAAAAAGATTCAAGAAAAGTTCAATGTTTCTGAAATTTGGTGGGCTTTTGCTTGCCTCTCTTATTCATGTATTTGTATTTCAATATTAATTTTGGTCGCTCCTCAGAGCTTAAAAATGCTTGAAGCGCTACTACTTCGAATTGTATTCTGCAATTACAATTTTATACGTTCAGGCAAGGCGGTCCCATGCACATATGAGTACATGGTAAAGATACTTTTCTGACACCAAATCACTGAGGAACCGGTTTAGGGCAAACCCCTTTAAAACTCATCATTTCCCCGTCAAAATCGACTGCTAGGAAATGATGGGGGTCCCATGTCGCTAAGGGCTATTTTCGCTAAAACTCACGATATACTTTGGATAGACGCTGGATTAACTTGTGCTCATATTCAAGACCTCGTATGAGTTGCAGTGCTTGACAACGTGGATTCGTAAAAGGGTTTTTAATTTTGAAAATTGAAAAGTCAAATTTTGTTATAGTTTATAAAATTTTGGTGTCGGGGCGACATTACGTCTCTGTGCAGCGACATTTACTGCACTTTCTAAAATGACGCTCCTTGAGGAGTTATTGAAAATTTTGCATAAAAATCGCTCCCTAGAACGAAAATATGATTGCAAATATTAAAAACCTCTTCCACGATATTTTTACGTGAAGCACGCTTTTCATACGAAATATTTCCTAAGTCGGATTTTGTTACAACGTCGAAAAGTATACCGAGGGTTTTACCGTGTTCTTTAACAATAACTGCAGAGACATCTTTATCGAAAAACAAGTGCTTGATGTGAAGGGTATATACATGCATGCTGCCATATCCTACGCACATAACAAGAAGGATACTATTGTATCTGTTACTGAACACCAATATGAAACAAGGGCTAGGACAAACAACACATATACACTATCGTTACACACCAAAACTGTAACCCAACAATGCATTAAATACAATGGAATCAAACTTCTTAATAAGCTTCCATCACGTATTAAAAAATGAGGAAGAAACGGTTTCGAATAAAAACAAAAAACTATCTGATTGACAATTACACTACACTCTTGTCCATCCTAGCATAACTTAATACAAACGCCACATATTATTTATTTACTATGGCTAATATCTCTACAAAATTAGATTATAAAGGTTACTGTATTATGTAGGTTAATAATATACAATAGTAGTAATGTACATTAAAACTCATAACTCTTTTTATATATCCATCTTTTCCCATCGCATAATTATTACCTCTATCTGTAAATTATTGCATTCTTTCCTACACAGCCTCAAAATATTCATACCACTTCTATGCCCACTTTGACGATTATCAACTTATTATACTTCAATCAAAATTATATACTGTTTTACAAATTATTAGGTATATATTTATTTATTTATATGTATTAGGATAACTAAACGAGAATGTAAATACTGCTCGATGCAATACGAGGTCCCCTCAGGTGTCACTTTTTGTTCTTTATGTAAATTAGGTTAAGACATTTTGTTTGTTAACTTTGTTGCAGTAAATAAATAAATAATTGTTACATTAACAAAGAAAAATCATGTGTCTAAGTTAAGAAATAAATGAATAAATAATTAAAATTATTTATTACCTATTTCATTTAAGCTACCTTAACTTAAAAACTTCTCAGTTTTAATTATATCTCTGTTACTTGAGTTAATTGAATGAAACTGATATCGCGGAATTAAATTTCATATAATCTATGTTTAAATACAAATTGGTACATTGTTCGGTTCATGTTCTCTAAATACTCGATGCTGAATTTTTACCCTTGTCATAAAATTGAATTGAATTGTACGTTTAATCAAATTCCATTTCAAATAGTCGTATGGATTAAAACCGTATAAGTCCCGTTTCGATGAGGTATCAAATTTTGTATATCGCTCATTTATACGCAAATTTAGTTGTCATGGTAAATAAGCCAATTTCTGAAATGTTTACATATTTTTAAATATTCAAATTTTTTATATAATTTCAATATCGCTAATTAAAATTTATTTCCATCCAATGGTAATCCTTATTAGTCCAGTCAACGAATTTTTCATTATGGGGGTGTAAACTACGTGGATGGCGACAAAATTTTTGACTTGAGGGATGGGTTTGGGATAGGCATGAGGTAAACACCCTAAAAGTCCCCGACCCTAGGAGGTGAGCCTTGCAGGGGAGGACTTCCGAAGCCCCTTAAATTTTGTTTTATTTTTTTGGTTTCTCGCTAGCAACTTGAAAACTATTGGTCCTAGAAGAAAAATTATTCTTACCTTTTTATAATTTTAGCGGAAAGTTTCTATCTTCAACCGTTTTCGAGTCACCCGCTTCTGAAAATCGCCGATATCCGTAAAATGCTGTTTCGGATCATATTTTTCGTCATAGTCTGCTCCTAATACCTCATATCTTCTTTGTCACATAAAATACAACCAAAGCAAGTGAAGAGGACTAAATTGACTTGAAAATTATGTTTTCTACATATAATTAATGCAAAAATAATAAAAGTGTAGTAAAGTAAAAATATACTTACTACGACAGTCCAGTATTCCACTATTTCCTATGAAAGGAAATCAATTCGTTACCAATTGAAAATAATGTCCTACAACTTTCGACATACTATATCTTCAATCGGTAAACGCAAAATAAAATCTGATTGTAATAAGCCCCCAGCAGGCAGTGCAGTTGCTGCTGTGCTGTTGTGCATCGCCAGCCGCAGACTAGTTTCAAGCTTGTTTGCTCTCATCAGTGCGACATAGGTAAATGCACAATACCGCTTCACTGGCCTTCTATAGTCAAGGTCAAGACAAGAGGTGTCCACAACTTGCGAGTAGCTCCATCTGGTGACGACTCATTGCAATCAAGTTGACGACAAACTTGGACTAAGTAAATATTTAACAAAATATATAAGCCAACAGAAAGTGGATGAATTATTACAAAAATAACTACTATAAAATATAATATAAATAAATAGTACTACGACAGTCTAGTATATCACCATTTTTCTTATTTAAATTTATTAATTATTTATAGAGATTACGACAATGCATTAACAAGAACATGCGATATGTCTGTTTTGAGATATCCTGATAAACCGAAGCCATCACCCAGCCCAATTCTTACCAAATAATAGGATTATCTGAATTGTTGAAAATATCTTAAAAACCATTATAGTTATAGGGAAGTAAATGTAAATTGTTCATATTTTTAGTCGTCGAATTTGATGAAATAAACAAAATGGGGGTTCTATTTAAAACATTGGGATTGTTTGGTGTTTCTCTATTTAAAGTTGTGACCACTTTTGTACACACCCTGTATAATATTTAAATGTTTTTAATTATCTTCAAATAACGGCTGTGCTGATTACTTTCACAGTAAAAGATATTTAATTTCTCCGGCGGGTTATTCACAGGAATAATTTCTTTAGGGGTTTGCAGCTATCAATCTTTAGTTAAAAATGTTAATATCTCCAAAACTATAAATTTTAGGTATAAAGTTTATCATACATAGTAACTTTAAAATTTTATAAACTAACAATTCCGCAAATAAAAATATCTGTGTTCTATTTAAAATAAGAAAGTTGGCATCTACTTCTGGTATAAGCGGAAGGGACAGAACTGTCAAAATATTGTAGTTGGATAGATCATACACTGTTTACTACACATACGTAATTTCACAAAAATTCGTTCAATAGTTTTCGAGATATGGATGGACACACTGTATATAATCCTCGATATTCTTAGTCACATAGATTCTTATAAATAAAGAGTATTTGTTTAGCTTTTTGTTCATACCAAAAAAGATAATATCCGAAAGTTGGTGCTAGTTATTATTTTTGCAGTAGTGTGATCTGTGGTGTAAAGAGACCAAATTTAGTATTAATAAATAATGGAGTGAGGTCACTTATGTAAATTAGAAAACTAACTGGTCCCAATACTGAACCCTGTGGAACACTATTTCTTAAAGTGACTATATAATAAAAAAAATTAAATGGATACTCGTAATGAGCATCTGAGCTTAGCGTCTAGCGCTACAGGTAGTACCGGACTTCAACCAGATAAAACCTCTCCCTCTCTTCAGGGTTTCCGACTAGTTTGGAATTACTTCCGCTGATCGTCAAACCAGCTGGTCATTCCAGTTTTTTGTTATGTATTCCTCCAAGGGATCAGCCTCTTCCTTCTTTTTGATAATGCGAGTTATCACCTCCTCCTCCTTTCACCAGTTCTTCTCTGTCTCTAGCATCCTCTCTACCATGTCGTTCGGGGACAGAACCAGCGCCCCGCCGTGTGGCCTCTCTTCCATCTACCTGTTATATACAAACACGGTGTGTTCCCCGTTGTCGGCCTCCCCACAATATATACACTCTCGGCTATCAGTGTTACCGATATCATTTAGGTTTTCCATGAAACATCCATGTCCGCTCAGGGCTTGGGTAAGAAAATATCCCACTTCCCCAAGCCTCCGTTCCATTTACGTCCACACATTTGTGATAAGGCATCTGGTCCCCTTTCCGTTGTCTGCGACCTCCTATCGCCTCTGCCACCTTTCAAAAGGCTGTCCCTGGCTTCTACCTTCTGAACTCCCTCATGTACTTCCAGCCGCTCTTTCGTCGTCAGATCCAAAGGGGGAATCTCCGCCATCATCAGCGCCGCCTCGTAAGATAATAGTTCTATATGCGCTGCACACCCTTATCGCAGTGCAACGCTGGACCCTAGTCATCTTGCCCCTCGTTCTGTCCATTTTCACCATACTTTCGCAGGCCGGAGCCGCATAGAAGAGGGTAGAGTGCACAACGCTGTACATTAATCTCTTCTTGCTAGCTTTCGACCCGTGTGCATTGGCCATAAGTCTTCCGATGGCTGTGGCTGCCTTTCTTGCTTTTCGGCCGTTTTTGTGTAAACGCCAAAGTTCAACTTGTAGTACAGCCAAACCCCTAAGTACTTCTCATTGTCACTTGGCATATCCGTTTTCTCAGCAGCTAGCTCGAGCTGCGTCTTTGCTAGTCATCTCTCGATCTTTCTGATAGCCTCATTGGCCGCCTCTGTTATGTACACTGTCCACCTTCCAGTCGCCGTTATGGCCAGATCGTCCACATAACCGATAACCTTCACACCATCTTACCATTACAATTGGAAGACATCATCAAACATAATGTTCCACAAGGTCGGCCCAAGCGCCGAGCCCTGCGGAACCCCACACGTGATGTTTTTCCAGACAATCTCTTCGTCCGTCTCATACCCGACCATTCTGTCTTGGAAGTAGCTCATTGTGATCTTTACGATTTACTTAGCTATGCCCATATTCTACATCTTTCTTAGCAATCATAATTTAATAAGTGTTAACTTTTGTTTGCGTGATAAATTTTATATTATTATTATTTATTAGTTTCTCTTTGAAGGTAGGAAAACTGGATCGACTTGGTACAAGTACTAAAATCAGAAATTTTTATTAAATTATAAGATATTCTCTAGAGTATTCAAAAATTATATGAAAATTTCAAAGAAACCATAAAAACTATTATGCTGACATCCAATTTTTATTTCTAGTTATTCCTTATCTAAATAGTTTACTTGCCTTGATTCAGCATTTGTTAATACAAGGACATTTCACTGTAGAATATTATTAGGTATACGGTCGCTGGTGGTTCGGAACTGCATCCTAACCCCAAACTGATATATTAACATCTCAACAGTGACTTGAAACTAGAAAGCTTTGTTTGATATTCTCTCTATATTCGAAGAGATCGTCTAGAGAATATCATCATCTCGTTAAATTCTCTGATATCAAAAGAATGAAATTTAAATTGGAAATGTAAGTAAAATTATATTTCGGTGCCGTGTTCTAACAGGCTGCTGTTCCACTTCAAATATCAATGTTTCATTACTTTAAATTGGCAATTGACTCTCTGTTATTCTGTTTCATATGCATATAAAAGCCCTGTCATTAAATTTATTTGCATTCTCAATTCTTTGAGTTTATTTGAAGGAGATCGAATTTATTGCTTTGAAATAATGGGCTCTTAAATTTATTTAGAAAGAACGTTCATGACATTTCATATCGTACCGAGAGATCAACAAAATGTACCATCAAATATGAATTTTGCAATGCATTGCTTTTTACTGACCCATATACCGATTAATATACCGGATGTTAAAGAAATCAGTAGACAAGTCGTACTTTCTAGAGCTTAGGTGTGAGAATTTAATTTGGGAGGAGTAATACATACCAAAATGGCGAATTTTAAATGTTTCTATGACACCTGCCGTCTAGCTTAAGCCCTTGGGATCGATTTTGCTCAAATTTTGCATTAATTATCAAGACGGCCACACCACAAAAGAAAGTCGCAAAATCGGTCTTAGCCTTTCAAAACTGGTAAAAATATGGAATATATTTTGTTTCCTAAAACGTTTCGTTGTAACCAGTTGCAGGAAAAGAGTCTGTGAAGGGTAAAATTTAAATAATTATAAAGAAAATATCTGAAAGGGTTTTAACAATATTGATTAAAAGCATATGCACATCCTTGCTTCAACTATTAGAAAATGCAGGCGGGCGCTATTCTCGATGAAATTACGAAAAAATACCACCAATTTACAAGTCTTAAATACTAGTCACGCGGACTTGGTATGTCAGCGAACAGTTAGTTTAATTTCTGTAAACGCAAGTACTCAGTCTTTGATTTTAGTCAACTATCAGAATATTCAAGGAGATGGACTTTCAATTATATGCTAAAACTTCTCAATTTAGACCATTAATGGGTAAGTAGATAAATAAAGCGGGTACGGGACCACCAAGTACAGAAACAACGCCAGTTGCAAATGACGTCATGAACTGAATGGCATGTATCCATCAGGAATCTTTGTAATTTAAGATCTGTTTATATCTGTTTAAAACCTGTTTATATCTGTTTAAGACTTATTTGAGACCTCTTTATAGCTGTTTAAAACCTGTTTAGAGCTGTTTAAGACCTGTTTAGAGCTGTTTGAGACCTGTTTAAAACCTGTTTATAGCTGTTTAAAATCGGTCATCCAGTTCTTGACATCACTTGCAACCGGTGTTGTTCCTCTACTTGGTGGTCCCGTACCCGCTTTGTTTATCTACTTGGCTAAGATGATGCATTTTAGAAAATTATAAATATGAATAAGTCTTAGACAAAATGAGGAGAATGGTTTGGAGAATTATATAAGAAAGATTTTATGATTAGTTTTCCGTAAACATGTAGTTTATTTACACATTTTAATAAATTAAGTTCAATTTTCTTCTGGCCACTACATAACTCAGAGAAATATTTCACGAATCTTAAAATTAAATGAAATATGAACAAATGAAGCATCACATTTCTGTATTTTTAAGGGAAAAAGTTTGCACCCACTGGAATTCCAGAGGATGATAAAATTCATCTTGATGCCAAGACGTTAAACTCAATGCCGCGTATTCCACAATTATAATAGTCAGCATAGAAAACTAATTATGAAAATATAAATGAAAATAGATATAAATACATCAATAAAAAAAAATAATGTTACCTACGTGACCAGGATGAACACATTATCGAAATGATACCCCTTTGCACGACAACTCATGTACCAAGCTGGACCAGAATGGTGGCTATTATATCATAATCTACTCCCTCCATGTCAATTTGATTTTAAAAGAGGCTTTGGTACTATGAATGCTCTATCAACATTAACAACTGATAAACACAAGTGTTGTTACGCGTAATACTATTTGTGAGCACTTTTATTAGATATTAAGGATGCATATGGAACCACAAGAGATTTTAAATAACATGACAGTTTACAAAACCTCTCTTCTGTTAAATGTTTATTCTATTCTATTCTATTCTATTCTATTCTATCCTATCCTATCCCATCCTATTCTATCCTATCCTATCCTATCCTATCCTATCCTATGCTATTCTATTCTATTCTATTCTACTCTACTCTACTCTACTCTACTCTACTCTACTCTATTCTATTCTATTCTATTCTATTCTATTCTATTCTATTCTATGCTATGCTATCCTATCCTATCCTATTCCATTCCATTCCATTCCATTCCTTTCTCTTCTGTTCCGTTCCGTTCCGTTCCGTTCCGTTCCGTTCCTTTCAATTCCATTCTATTCTATCAATTTGAATCATGTCGTCTCTACAGAATCCCAATGCTGCTTTTTCACATATGAGGTATTTTGTTGGCGTCTTTCGTAATATGCACTATACACGGGCTGCAGTAACAAAATTGGTCAGGAGTGCTACCGATATCCCTCAATAAGTTGCTCTTTGGATAGTTGTATTTAAGTACATGTAAAATATAACTACCGACCATAGTTTATAAGTTATATTGTTGTACATAAAATATTGAATAAAAGTTCTTCACACAGATCTATCGCAACTTCATATCAACTTAAAATGAACAAATAAAAAGTAGGTAGTAGGGCGTGGAGTTTTATTGTTCAAATAGGTATTAGCAGCCGACAACGCCCAACGCTAACTTTCGCCAGTCACATTTGTTGTAGTTAAATTAATCGTCCCAAACAACTTCAGAAATCAATCGAAATAGAGTTCCAGCTGAACCCAAATGGCGAAAAGTAAGAAAAAGATCACGTCGAAGTAACATAGTTAGAAAAGCTCGCACTTCTGATTAGAAACAGTTTTATATTAGATTTACAGTACTTCAACTTTGATATAAATTTTGTTAAGAAGTCTGGACTTTAGTTGCTTTTGTTCTTCGGCGTAGATGTATGTTCGTAAAGTTTGTTTTTCAAACGTTCGTCCTCATTTTGCTTAAACAGAATATAAGAGAGGATTTTAAATTTATATTCCCTAGCTACATAGTAGAATGGGATATGTAAAATAAGTTTTGCGTTGCACGGAAAATGTTACAAAAGTATATCAAATATATCCAATAATATAAGTAGTAACAACGTATTATTCAGCACTTCGACTCTTTTTATTATTATTTCAGCAAGATGGTTTGATATTGATATTATATGGATTTGCAAATGTATATACAGTAATGCCAATATTTAAAATATTTTTAAGGTAACTAAATATTTATTTATTGCATTACATCTAGCGGCGAATTACCATGCTTGCTAACTGATACAGGATATCCTAGATTGAAGTAACCTAATGTTTAACATAAAATATTCTTAGGCTTTTTGATATCATCCATGCATCCATTCATACGGCACGCATGAATAAACCTCTAGCACAGCGGCTTACAGACACGTTAAGAAGAATCATGAAGGATAGTGGTAATGCATTCACAAAATATAAACAGTCTAAAACTATAGATAATTGGAATTGTTATAGAAATATGCGTAATTTTACATCAGCTGAAGTAAGACGGGAAAAAGGAGCATGCCTAAAACTTATTAGGAATAGTGATGTTAAAGGATTATGGAAAAAATTATGAATATTCAGACCAAAAACAAGATTGATATACCTAAAATATGCAAAATCTAGTCTAAATAATTACTTCTTAACGGCCTTTAATACTGACCAGTAAACGACCAAACTTTAAGTTTTTACAATAATAATATATTTAATACTGATCTAAAATTTTAATTTCAACTTGATACCCCGGAGGAGATAGAAAATATAATTTCTAAAATTAAATCAAATGCTTCTAGAGTCAGGTTTCAGAACCTGACACAGCACGAGTACGGTATTGGTAAATATTTCAGATACATCAGTCAGAGGTCTTGATGAAAGACTGACGAGCATCATACTGGTTCTGTTAAACCTTTCAAAGGCTTTTGACTCAATGGATCATAACTTAGATAGCAAAATTGCGATATTACCTTTAGATGATATGTCGTTAATGTTTTTCAGTTCGTATGTGGAAAATCGCTATCAAATTATCCGCATGAACCTAGGTATGTTCTCCTCTGAGCTACTCACATCTGGAGTTCCGCAAAGCTCCGTATTAGGTCCTTTTTATTTCTAGTATACACATCTAAGAATATGAAAATCTTACGTGTAACTTAAATGTTATACTGAATGTTGAAAGGTTATCATTTATTGACAAAGCAAAAACTTAGGAGTTAAAATAGATGTCAACTTAAGATTCAATGAACATGAATTTAATAAAAAAGTCGCTAAAGCTTACAGCTACTGTATACGAGTAAACATATTCTTAATTATAAAACCAGGAAAAGCTATATGAATCATTTGTGTTGCTAATTTTTTTCTATGTTGATATGGTATACTATCCATGCCTAGACTTGAATACAAAAAATCGCATTCAAAGAGTGCAGAACACCTGCTATTGTTTCATTAATAATCTTAAAAAATTTGATCATATCACTGATAAATTTCGTCAATTAAAGTGGTTAAACATGAATAATAATTACGAATATCACTTTACTTTAAACATCATTTATTATTAATATGTGAACCCTTATATTTGCGAAAGAAGTTGTTATTTTGGGATGAAATTTATAATCGTGATAGTAGACATTGTCAAACTCTCACCGTGCCAAAACACTCTACAACAATATTTGGAAGGTCCTTTTCCTATAATGCAGTTTATTTTATAATTATGTTGAACATGGTTTTAAAATTTTTTTTTGCTTACACACTTTTAAAACTAGGATAAAAACTAATTTATTACAAAAACAGTAATTTTGTTATATTCTGCCATATTGTATGGTCTGCTGTAATCTAGGTGGGCTGGATCTGGGTGGATCTTACATATGACATTATTATTTCGTTTGAAATATTGTAAAATCCTTAAAGGTAAAGGCTAAGTGGAAGAGTGTAGACACTAATCAACAAATTTCGCCCTTAATGAAATGTATTATATTATTTCATTAACTTTTTTTTTGTGTGTGTCCTAAGTAGACGCAATGAACCGAGGATGACAGTCTTCTGCATTCTGCCGCCTAAGATCTCTGCCGAATCTCGGCATGTCAATATGATCTTTAGTTCTGAAAGCAGCGTCTGTCTCATTCCACCGAGGGCTCCTATAATCAGTACCATTATTTTAACAGAATGGCCTAGGTAAAGCAGAAGAGCTAATCTCGATATTTTGTCCGTTTTTCCTACTCTTTCAAGACAATGTGGCTCTGTTTGGACTCTATCGTTAGCCAATGTTATGGTAAAGCGAGTCTTCCAGAGCGGCATCAGTTCTTCAATACATCGCACTACGGGACCAGGTACCACAAGACATCGGAGCAAATGAACAATGAGCTCATGCGATGTCATGTCAAATGCCTTGCGGTAGTCAATCCAGGCCATACAGAAGTTCCGCTTATACTGCATGGTGTCCTGCGTGACACATCTGCCGATCAGCAGGTTCTCCTTGCAGCCAGCGACACCTCTCTTCGACTCTCGTTACTCATATATCCATTCTTAAACTGGTTCAACTACGTGGAATACCCGCATGTACAAAATGCGTGCAAACACATTGTAACATGCGTTTAGACAGGTTATCGGTCTATAGTTCTTTGGGTTGGGCAAATCTCCATTCTTGGGATCAGCACTGCCCGCCCTTCAACAAAACAAGAAGAAATTTGCTGCTCCCCATTCAGCAAAGAATTAAAAATTCTAGCCAAATGGTGGTGGGTGCTCGATAACTGTTTCCACCAAAAGTTATTTATTCCATCGAGACCTGAAGCAGCAAAGTTCTCAGACCCTTCAAGAGCCCTACGAACCTCTGCTGGGGTTATTGGTTGGCACACTTCCTGTGGTTACTGAAGCCTTTAACAAAAGGCTTCAATGTGTGCAAGGGCAGGATAATCTCGATTGAGTAAAAGCCTCTCCTCGTACAGCGTTTTCCAGAAGTTCTCCACCTGATCTGCAGTGGACGAATTATCTACAATATGCGGAGGCGATTGGAAAAGGCGCGAGGGCTTTTTGCTGGAGTTTATTTTTCATAAGCCCTTTCGCCCGCCTTACTAGTGAATTTTTGCAAGCCAGTAGCATCCGCATCCTGTCGATACAGTGCTGTTTGGTGGTTCGCAGTACTGCCTCATTGGGTGTGTGATGAGCGCGTCTTAAGTTGGCGGCTAATCGACACCCTTTAGGTGTGAACGGGCTGTTGGCCGCCATATAGTCCATCACACATTGGATACGGGATGCGTGTTGCCTCGCCGATCAGATCTTGGCTTCCATCTTTTGTATGTGCCAGAGGTCAGCCCGTTCTGGTAGCACTGCACGAAGTTCTTCATCCACCCTGGCCAGGTCTTGTGTCCCGGGGGTTTTTATGTGGTGTAACCCCCGTCTGGTAGTGAGGCCCTCTGGTGTTGGTGGAACGATTAGAGCTACGTGCTCAACCGGTGAATGCGGCGGCCTTTCGGCCACCTCATTCACCGGTCCAGGAGAAGCCCTCACGTAGCCTCTACTACGAAGGTGGGATACATAGTCACGTAGATTTTGTGGCGTGCAGGCGCTATACTTTGGAAGCCTCTCACACCACAGAGCATGCATCCGCGCATGTATCCCCTCCGCGTAGGCTCACTGCTTTCATGGCAATGCAGTATTTTATCTCTCAGTTCATCTGTCCACTCAAAGCGTTCTTGGTCATTGCCTATGTCGTCAACGGGCGGTCTGCCCGATTGGGCCCCACCACCTTGCCCTTGACCCCTATCCGTACGAGGGTCGATCGTAGGGGCGCTGTCTTCGGCCTCCTGGAACCAAAGGGTAGGGCCAGTGGGTGGTTAGTCCAGTAGGCCCACTACCGACACCAAAGGGGAAGGCGCTTTCTCCTCCCGGGTGCACTAGGACCCCAGCTGGAGTATGTGGTGGCGCTACTCGCCAAAGACTTGATAGATGGAAGCCAGCCCCTCCTGCTTATTTATTATTATTATTATTATTTGAGGGGAGCTATTATTATTATTAATAATAATAATAATAATAAGAGGAAGCGCACACTTAATTAAGATCAAAATACGGCCTTAAATATCTGAATAAAATTTGGTACAAATTTAATTCAATTTAACCTCTGTAGTATCTTTAAAAAAATAGAGTGAATATGAATTTGATATTTATTTATCTTTGCACCGGCCCCGAAATAAAGGAATGTATATCACGACTGAAATATAAAAAAAAAACTCCAGGATTCATAAAATTAAATCTGATAGCATTGAAGGAATAGCACAATATGTTGTTATGCCCTCAGTCTATTTAATAAACAATTCTATTAATTCGGGTGTTTTTCCAGACATTTTTAAATTTAACCGTTTAAATTATAGGCCTATATCTCTGACAACTAACTATAGCGAAAATTTTCGAAATGACCAGAATCATAAAATTTCTAAATATCTACATTTTATCAGCACAACAACTTGGGTTTAAGAAGGGAATATCGACAGAACAAGCGACTTTGCTTACTAAAGAACTTATGAAGCTGTTGATAATTCGAAACCCTCGCTTGGTTTATTTTAAACTTTTAGATTTTCGATATAATCACATGTTATTACTAAAAAACTTAGATGATATCAAAATTAGAGGAACAGCACTTAAATTAATGCATAGTTATCTAACAAATAGAAAACAATGTATTGAAATAAATGACCACAGAAGTACCTTGGTAACAATTGAATATGGTGTACCGCAATGAACCAAGCCCAATTCTATTTATAATCTACTAAAAACTCTGTCACGGTCTATTGGTTTTGCTGATGACACCTAATTTTCTATGAGAATAGTATATAGTGCAACTTGAGGGAAAAGGTACAAAGCGACTTAAAAGATGTAAACAATAGGTTAATAATAAAATAATAAACAATTAATAAATACCTAAGAAATTAGACACAATTCCAGGAGCCAGAGGCTTGTGCGAAGTGTGGTTACACATTGAAAAAACGCGGACGTACAACCATTTCCTCCGACAGTGCCGGAGCCGGGATTCAAGCCCGGTAGAGCGATACCCCTGTGATTAATACGGATTGCCACCTCGCGTCTTAATCAACGCGGCTTGGAGGAAGGATAAAGTATAACTAGCTGATTTTTTTAAATATGCCGGTAATGCATTGTTTTTCATTTTGTGAATGAATATCATTGTTTGGGCAAAATAATACTTCTCCATATCAATCCAGTTTACAAATGCAACATACTCTGAATACTGGTGTATCTATTGCAGTTTAATATTATTCTCATTGCTTTGTTTTTCAATTTCTGTAATCTTTCAAAATTTGTACGGGTAATATATAACAAATAGCAGCAATGTGTAAAGTGAGGCAATATCAAAGTATTGTAAATAGTTAATTTAGTCGGAGTTATTAGGTAGGGAGCTACCCGTCCTAAAAATCCAATTTTTTGCCAATTTTTTTTTAAATATAGTCTATATAATAATAATAATAATAATAATAATAATAATAATAATAATAATAAGCAGGAGGGGCTGACTTCCATCTATCAAGCCTTTGGTGAGTAGCGCCACCACTTACTCCAGCTGGGGTGCAAAACCGAACCGGCAGCCCTAGTGCACCCGGGAGGGGAAAGCGTCTTCCCCTCTGGTGTCGGTCGTGGGTCTGCTGGGCTAACCACCCACAGACCCTAAACTTTGGTTCCGGCAGGCCGAAGACAGGGCCCCCACGATCGACCCCGTGCGGATAGGGGTCAAGGGCAAGGTGGTGGGGCCCAACCGGACGGACCGCCCGTTGACGAAATTGGCAATGTCCAAGGACGCTTTGAGTGGACAGATGAACTGAGAGATGAACTTCTGCATTGCTATGAAAGCAGTGAGCCCGCGCGGAGGGGATACATGGCGCGGATGCATGCTCTGTGGTGTGAGAGGCTACCAGAGCATAGCGCCTTCACGCCACAAAATCTGCGTGACTATGTATCCCACCTTCGTAGTAGGGGCTACGTGAGGGCTGCTCCTGGACCGGTGAATGAGGTGGCCGAAGAGCCGCCACAATCACCGGTTGAGGACGTAGCACTCCTCGTTCCGCCAATACCAGAGGGCCTCAGTACCAGAAGGGGGTTACACCATCTGAAAACCCCCGGGCCACAAGACCTGGCCAGAGTGGACGCTGAACTTCGTACAGCGCTACCAGAAGAGGCTGACATCTGGCACATAAATTGTGCCGTGTATGCCGCTGCTCAACGCTCTTCTCAGGTGGAGAGGCGAAATACCTCTTCCCCACAGGAGAGAGCGCAGCGGCGCATACAAAAGATGGAAGCCAAGATCCGGTCGGCGAGGCAACACGCATCCCGTATCCAATGTGTGATGGACTATATGGCGGCCAACAGGCCGTTCACGCCTAAAGTGCGTCGATTAGCCGCCAACCTAAGACGCGTCCATCACACACTCAATGAGGCAGTGCTGCGAACCACCAAACAGCACTGTCTCGACAGGATACGGATGCTAGTGACTTGTAAAAAATCACTAGTGAGGCGGGCGAGAGGGCTTGCGGAAAATAAACTGTTCCGCGAGAAGCCCTCGCGCCTTTTCCAACCGCCTGCGCGTGTTGTAGACAATCCGCCGACTGCAGATCAGGTGGAGAACTTCTGGAAAACGCTATACGAGGAGAGGCTTCCACTCAACCGAGATTCTCCTGCCCTTGCACACTTTGAAGCCTTTTGTCAAAGGCTTCAGCAACTACAGGAAGTGTGCGAACCAATAACCCCAGAAGAGGTTCGTAGGGCTCTTGAGGGCTCTAAGAACTTTGCTGCTCCAGGTCCCGATGGGATAAATAACTTTTGGTGGAAAAAGTTATCGAGCACCCACCACCATTTGGCCAGAATTTTTAATTCCTGGTTAAATGGGGAGCAGCAAATCCCTTCTTGGGTTGTTGAGGGGCGGACAGTGCTGATCCCCAAGAACGGAGATTTGTCCAACCCAAAGAACTACAGACCGATAACCTGTCTAAACGCATGCTACAAGGTGTTTACACGCATTTTGTACATGCGGGTGCTCCACGCAGTTGAACCGGTTTACGAACGGATATATGAGCAACGAGGGTCGAAGAGAGGTGTCGCTGGCTGCAAGGAAAACCTGCTGATCGACAGATGTGTCACGCAGGACTCCATGCAGTATAAGCGGAACCTCTCTATGGCCTGGATCGACTACCGCAAGGCATTTGACATGACATCGCATGAGCTCATTGTTCACTTGCTCCGATGTCTTGTGGTACCAGGCCCCGTAGTGAGATGTATTGAAGAACTGATGCCGCTCTGGAGGACTCGTTTTACCATAACATCGGGTAACGATAGAGTCCAAACAGAGTCGGTAACATTCAGAAGAGGAGTATTTCAGGGAGATTCCCTCAGCCCCCTTCTCTTTTGCATCTCACTACTGCCATTATCCGTCTCGCTCCGGAAAACCCGTGGCTACAACTGCGGTACCCCCGGCGACAGGAGGCATAAGGTCACCCATCTATTTTATATGGATGACCTTAAACTTTATGCCTCTGGAGAGAGGGATCTCCAGCAGTCCCTTAGGGTGGTACAGGAGTACACGCAGGCTGTCGGTATGCAGTTCGGGTTGGACAAATGCGCACTGATCCATCTCAAGAGAGGACGATGCGGTGACTACGGAGAGGACGCGCAGCTCGTGGACGGAAGCATCTTACACCATCTAGATGCCGGAGAGTCGTACACTTACTTGGGTGTCGAGCAACGCTCCACCCAAGAAGTGAGTGTAGTGAAAAACGCTCTCCGCGGCAAGTATCAGCACCTACTCCGACAGATCTGGTCTTCAGAACTGTCGGGGAAGAACAAGGTGTCTGCTACAAATATGCTTGCCGTTCCGATCCTTCTCTACTCTTTCGGAGTAGTGAAGTGGACTAGAGAAGAGCTGCGTCAACTCGATGTAGTAACCCGCAAGAAGATGCATCTCAATAGGAGCTTGCATCCTAAATCGTCCGTTCCACGGTTATATCTCCCACGACATCGGGGAGGCCGTGGACTCTTGAGCTTGGAGAGTCTCCATAGCAGGATGGTTCTGGATGGAGCATGTAAGGTCATCAGGAGTTCGGATCCCCTCCTCTGCATGGTCCGAGACCATGAAAATGCAGAGGTAGGAGCTTTTCTCTTTAAGGCAGCACGCAGAGCAGCCGATGAACTTGGTCTCATCTTCGACGTCGAGCGGGTAAACCCCGACTCTGTCACCGAGTTGGAACCCGTTCGACTAAAAGCCCACATTAGAGCTGCAGAACACAACATCCTTCTGCAGCTCCATAAGGATAAGCCATTGCACGGGATCTTCTATAAAAATATAGAAGACCTCGGCTTATCCGAAAGGCTGACCTTCGCCTTCTTAAGGTCAGCTGGGCTGAAGTCTGAGACCGAGGGATTCATAATGGCTTGCCAGGATGGTGTATTTAACACTCTCGTCTATCGACGTCGTGTCATGGGTATGGAGGTCCCTGATGTCAGCTGCAGGGCCTGCCGCAGGGCGCCGGAGACTGTAATGCACTTACTGTCGGCTTGCCCGACTTACGCAGTCTCGGCCTATATTCATAGACACAACGCAGCATTACGAGTGCTTTACTATCATCTAAGGCACTCGTATGGGATAGACGAAACACCAGTGCTGCCTTACGTTCCGGGGGATATTGAGTCCGTTGTGGGGAATGAGAAGTGCCTAATTTATTGGAACTACTCGTTTCCCACCGTCAGGCAAATACAAGCCAACAAGCCTGACATAGTACTCCTCGACCACCAACTCAAGACAATGTATGTCGTGGAATTCTCAGCTCCCGCTGAGAGCAACATTGTCTTGAAAGAGGAGGAAAAACGGACAAAATATCGAGATTTGCTCTTCGAACTCCGCAGGCTTTATCCAGGCCATTCTGTTAAAATAGTGGTACTGATTATAGGAGCCCTCGGTGGAATGAGACAGACGCTGCTTTCAGAACTAAAGATCATACCGGCATGCCGAGATTCGGCAGAGATCTTAGCCGGCAGAATGCAGAAGGCTGTCATCCTCGGTTCATTACGTCTACTCAGGGCACACGATTCGCGGACCCGGTAGTCACTCACCCCACGGGCGTGGGGAGTGGCTATTGGTATTACCAGCTCCCCTCTGTGAGGGTCGGAGCCACAGAGTAGGGTGACTGGTTTTTTGTAAAAAAAAAAAAAAAAAAAAATAAAAAAAAAAAAAAAAAAAAAAATAAAAAAAAAAAATAAAAAAAAAATAATAATAAAAAAACCGAACCGGCAGCCCTAGTGCACCCGGGAGGGGAAAGCATCTTCCCCTCTGGTGTCGGTCGTGGGCCTGCTGGGCTAACCACCCACAGGCCCTAATCTTTGGTTCCAATAGGCCGAAGACAGGGCCCCCACGATCGACCCCGTTCGGATAGGGGTCAAGGGCAAGGTGGTGGGGCCCAACCGGACGGGCCGCCCGTTGACGAAATTGGCAATGTCCAAGGACGCTTTGAGTGGACAGATGAGCTTAGGGATGAACTTCTGCATTGCTATGAAAGCAGTGAGCCCGCGCGGATGGGATACATGGCGCGGATGCATGCTCTGTGGTGTGAGAGGCTACCAGAGCATAGCGCCTTCACGCCACAAAATCTGCGTGACTATGTATCCCACCTTCGTAGTAGGGGCTACGTGAGGACTGCTCCTGGACCGGTGAATGAGGTGGTCGAAGGACCGCCACATTCACCGGTTGAGGACGTAGTTCTCCTCGTTCCGCCAATACCAGAGGGTCTCAGTACCAGAAGGGGGTTACACCGTCTGAAAACCCCCGGGCCACAAGACCTGGCCAGAGTGGACGCTGAACTTCGCACAGCGCTACCAGAAGAGGCTGACATCTGGCACATAAATTGTGCCGTGTATGCCGCTGCTCAACGCTCGTCTCAGGTGGAGAGGCGAAATACCTCTTCCCCACAGGAGAGAGCGCAGCGGCGCATACAAAAGATGGAAGCCAAGATCCGGTCGGCGAGGCAACACGCATCCCGTATCCAATGTGTGATGGACTATATGGCGGCCAACAGGCCGTTCACGCCTAAAGTGCGTCGATTAGCCGCCAATTTAAGACGCGCCCATCACACACTTAATGAGGCAGTGCTGCGAACCACCAAACAGCACTGTCTCGACAGGATACGGATGCTAGTGACTTGCAAAAAGTCATTAGTGAGGCGGGCGAGAGGGCTTGCGGAAAATAAACTGTTCCGCGAAAAGCCCTCGCGCCTTTTCCAACCGCCTCCGCGTGTTGTAGAAAATCCGCCGACTGCAGATCAGGTGGAGAACTTCTGGAAAACGCTGTACGAGGAGAGGCTTCCACTCAACCGAGATTCTCCTGCCCTTGCACACTTTGAAGCCTTTTGTCAAAGGCTTCAGCGACCACAGGAAGTGTGCGAACCAATAACCCCAGAAGAGGTTCGTAGGGCTCTTGAGGGCTCTAAGAACTTTGCTGCTCCAGGTCCCGACGGGATAAATAACTTTTGGTGGAAAAAGTTATCGAGCACCCACCACCATTTGGCCAGAATTTTTAATTCCTGGTTAAATGGGGAGCAGCAAATCCCTTCTTGGGTTGTTGAGGGGCGGACAGTGCTGATCCCCAAGAACGGAGATTTGTCCAACCCAAAGAATTACAGACCGATAACCTGTCTAAACGCATGTTACAAGGTGTTTACACGCATTTTGTACATGCGGGTGCTCCACGCAGTTGAACCGGTTTACGAACGGATATATGAGCAACGAGGGTCGAAGAGAGGTGTCGCTGGCTGCAAGGAGAACCTGTTGATTGACAGATGTGTCACGCAGGACTCCATGCAGTATAAGCGGAACCTCTCTATGGCCTGGATCGACTACCGCAAGGCATTCGACATGACATCGCATGAGCTCATTGTTCACTTGCTCCGATGTCTTGTGGTACCCGGTCCCGTAGTGAGATGTATTGAAGAACTGATGCCGCTCTGGAGGACTCGCTTTACCATAACATCGGGTAACGATAGAGTCCAAACAGAGTCGGTAACATTCAGAAGAGGAGTATTTCAGGGAGATTCTCTCAGCCCCCTTCTGTTTTGCATCTCACTACTGCCATTATCCGTCTCGCTCCGGAAAACCCGTGGCTACAACTGCGGTACCCCCGGCGACAGGAGGCATAAGGTCACCCATCTATTTTATATGGATGACCTTAAACTTTATGCCTCTGGAGAGAGGGATCTCCAACAGTCCCTTAGGGTGGTACAGGAGTATACGCAGGCTGTCGGTATGCAGTTCGGGTTGGACAAATGCGCACTGATCCATCTCAAGAGAGGACGATGCGGTGACTATGGAGAGGACGCGCAGCTCGTGGACGGAAGCATCTTACACCATCTAGATGCCGGAGAGTCGTACACTTACTTGGGTGTCGAGCAACGCTCCACCCAAGAAGTGAGTGTAGTGAAAAACGCTCTCCGCGGCAAGTATCAGCACCTACTCCGACAGATCTGGTCTTCAGAACTGTCGGGGAAGAACAAGGTGTCTGCTACAAATATGCTTGCCGTTTCGATCCTTCTCTACTCTTTCGGAGTAGTGAAGTGGACTAGAGAAGAGCTGCGTCAACTCGATGTAGTAACCCGCAAGAAGATGCATCTCAATAGGAGCTTGCATCCTAAATCGTCCGTTCCACGGTTATATCTCCCACGACATCGGGGAGGCCGTGGACTCTTGAGCTTGGAGAGTCTCCATAGCAGGATGGTTCTGGAGGGAGCATGTAAGGTCATCAGGAGTTCGGATCCCCTCCTCTGCATGGTCCGAGACCATGAAAATGCAGAGGTAGGAGCTTTTCTCTTTAAGGCAGCACGGAGAGCAGCCGATGAACTTGGTCTCATCTTCGACGTCGAGCGGGTAAACCCCGACTCTGTCACCGAGTTGGAACCCGTTCGACTAAAAGCCCACTGTTCTGCAGCTCCATAAGGATAAGCCATTGCACGGAATCTTCTATAAAAATATAGAAGACCTCGGCTTATCCGAAAGGCTGACCTTCGCCTTCTTAAGGTCAGCTGGGCTGAGTCTGAGACCGAGGGATTCATAATGGCTTGCCAGGATGGTGTATTTAACACTCTCGTCTATCGACGTCGTGTCATGGGTATGGAGGTCCCTGATGTCAGCTGCAGGGCCTGCCGCAGGGCGCCGGAGACTGTAATGCACTTACTGTCGGCTTGCCCGACATACGCAGTCTCGGCCTATATTCATAGACACAACGCAGCATTACGAGTGCTTTACTATCATCTAAGGCACTCGTATGGGATAGACGAAACACCAGTGCTGCCTTACGTTCCGGGGGATATTGAGTCCGTTGTGGGGAATGAGAAGTGCCTAATTTATTGGAACTACTCGTTTCCCACCGTCAGGCAAATACAAGCCAACAAGCCTGACATAGTACTCCTCGACCACCAACTCAAGACAATGTATGTCGTGGAATTCTCAGCTCCCGCTGAGAGCAACATTGTCTTGAAAGAGGAGGAAAAACGGACAAAATATCGAGATTTGCTCTTCGAACTCCGCAGGCTTTATCCAGGCCATTCTGTTAAAATAGTGGTACTGATTATAGGAGCCCTCGGTGGAATGAGACAGACGCTGCTTTCAGAACTAAAGATCATACCGGCATGCCGAGATTCGGCAGAGATCTTAGCCGGCAGAATGCAGAAGGCTGTCATCCTCGGTTCATTACGTCTACTCAGGGCACACGATTCGCGGACCCGGTAGTCACTCACCCCACGGGCGTGGGGAGTGGCTATTGGTATTACCAGCTCCCCTCTGTGAGGGTCGGAGCCACAGAGTAGGGTGACTGGTTTTTTGTAAAAAAAAAAAAAAAAAAAAAAAAAAAAAAAAAAAAAAAAAATAAATAAAATAAAATAAAATAATAATAATAATAATAATAATAAACGTCTTTATTTTGAGGGCGAAGTTTGTCTATACGACATTCTTCCACTTAACCCTCACTTTATCAACTACATATTACAAACACAAACACAACTGTGTAATATAGTTATAATTAATAATAATAATAATAATAATAATAATACATAATAAATAACAATAATAATAAATAGTAACTACAAAAATAGTGACAACATTAATTAGGTGACAAACATGATATAACAAATAAAATAAAAGAGATAGGAAATTTAAGGAAAAAGGGAGGAAAAAAAAAATTAAGATAAAAAAAAATGCTCACCAAAATTATTTACCAATGACTTTGTAGATGAGTTCGAATGGAATTTCTGAATGCAGCTACAGACAAAGATTTTAAATCTTGCGGTAATTTATTATATAAATGACATGCTGCATAAGTAAATGATCTTTTTAAAAACATACTATTAAATTGGGGTATACAAAGTGCGCTCTGAGCTCTGATATTTACAGTATGCAAATGCGATAGCAAAACGAGTTTATTTTTTAGATATTTAGGTGACTCCGTTTTCATAACCTTATGTACAAAATTAGCTAAATGTATTTGTCGTCTTTGTTCCATTGTTAACCAGTCTTTTAATTTGTGAGTAACAGGATCGTATTTACGTAAGTTAAAAATGTAACGTAAACAGGATCTTTGAACTCTTTCAATTTTGGTACTCACGGCTTTATTTATAGCAGGTCCATATACTACATCAACATAGTTAAATTTTGATAAAATTAATGAATTACATAATAATTCTTTTAATCTTTCTGGGAGAGAGTCTTTATAACTGTAAAGGAGTTTGAGTTTAGCATACGCCGTTCTAATTAAACTGTTTACATGATGGTCAAATTTAACCGGTTTACGAACGGATATATGAGCAACGAGGGTCGAAGAGAGGTGTCGCTGGCTGCAAGGAGAACCTGTTGATTGACAGATGTGTCACGCAGGACTCCATGCAGTATAAGCGGAACCTCTCTATGGCCTGGATCGACTACCGCAAGGCATTCGACATGACATCGCATGAGCTCATTGTTCACTTGCTCCGATGTCTTGTGGTACCCGGTCCCGTAGTGAGATGTATTGAAGAACTGATGCCGCTCTGGAGGACTCGCTTTACCATAACATCGGGTAACGATAGAGTCCAAACAGAGTCGGTAACATTCAGAAGAGGAGTATTTCAGGGAGATTCTCTCAGCCCCCTTCTGTTTTGCATCTCACTACTGCCATTATCCGTCTCGCTCCGGAAAACCCGTGGCTACAACTGCGGTACCCCCGGCGACAGGAGGCATAAGGTCACCCATCTATTTTATATGGATGACCTTAAACTTTATGCCTCTGGAGAGAGGGATTTCCAACAGTCCCTTAGGGTGGTACAGGAGTATACGCAGGCTGTCGGTATGCAGTTCGGGTTGGACAAATGCGCACTGATCCATCTCAAGAGAGGACGATGCGGTGACTATGGAGAGGACGCGCAGCTCGTGGACGGAAGCATCTTACACCATCTAGATGCCGGAGAGTTGTACACTTACTTGGGTGTCGAGCAACGCTCCACCCAAGAAGTGAGTGTAGTGAAAAACGCTCTCCGCGGCAAGTATCAGCACCTACTCCGACAGATCTGGTCTTCAGAACTGTCGGGGAAGAACAAGGTGTGTGCTACAAATATGCTTGCCGTTCCGATCCTTCTCTACTCTTTCGGAGTAGTGAAGTGGACTAGAGAAGAGCTGCGTCAACTCGATGTAGTAACCCGCAAGAAGATGCATCTCAATAGGAGCTTGCATCCTAGATCGTCCGTTCCACGGTTATATCTCCCACGACATCGGGGAGGCCGTGGACTCTTGAGCTTGGAGAGTCTCCATAGCAGGATGGTTCTGGAGGGAGCATGTAAGGTCATCAGGAGTTCGGATCCCCTCCTCTGCATGGTCCGAGACCATGAAAATGCAGAGGTAGGAGCTTTTCTCTTTAAGGCAGCACGGAGAGCAGCCGATGAACTTGGTCTCATCTTCGACGTCGAGCGGGTAAACCCCGACTCTGTCACCGAGTTGGAACCCGTTCGACTAAAAGCCCACATTAGAGCTGCAGAACACAACATCCTTCTGCAGCTCCATAAGGATAAGCCATTGCACGGAATCTTCTATAAAAATATAGAAGACCTCGGCTTATCCGAAAGGCTGACCTTCGCCTTCTTAAGGTCAGCTGGGCTGAGTCTGAGACCGAGGGATTCATAATGGCTTGCCAGGATGGTGTATTTAACACTCTCGTCTATCGACGTCGTGTCATGGGTATGGAGGTCCCTGATGTCAGCTGCAGGGCCTGCCGCAGGGCGCCGGAGACTGTAATGCACTTACTGTCGGCTTGCCCGACATACGCAGTCTCGGCCTATATTCATAGACACAACGCAGCATTACGAGTGCTTTACTATCATCTAAGGCACTCGTATGGGATAGACGAAACACCAGTGCTGCCTTACGTTCCGGGGGATATTGAGTCCGTTGTGGGGAATGAGAAGTGCCTAATTTATTGGAACTACTCGTTTCCCACCGTCAGGCAAATACAAGCCAACAAGCCTGACATAGTACTCCTCGACCACCAACTCAAGACAATGTATGTCGTGGAATTCTCAGCTCCCGCTGAGAGCAACATTGTCTTGAAAGAGGAGGAAAAACGGACAAAATATCGAGATTTGCTCTTCGAACTCCGCAGGCTTTATCCAGGCCATTCTGTTAAAATAGTGGTACTGATTATAGGAGCCCTCGGTGGAATGAGACAGACGCTGCTTTCAGAACTAAAGATCATACCGGCATGCCGAGATTCGGCAGAGATCTTAGCCGGCAGAATGCAGAAGGCTGTCATCCTCGGTTCATTACGTCTACTCAGGGCACACGATTCGCTTACCCGGTAGTCACTCACCCCACGGGCGTGGGGAGTGGCTATTGGTATTACCAGCTCCCCTCTGTGAGGGTCGGAGCCACAGAGTAGGGTGACTGGTTTTTTGTAAAAAAAAAAAAAAAAAAAAAAAATAATAATAATAATAATAATAAACGTCTTTATTTTGAGGGCGAAGTTTGTCTATACGACATTCTTCCACTTAACCCTCACTTTATCAACTACATATTACAAACACAAACACAACTGTGTAATATAGTTATAATTAATAATATTAATAATAATAATAATAATACATAATAAATAACAATAATAATAAATAGTAACTACAAAAATAGTGACAACATTAATTAGGTGACAAACATGATATAACAAATAAAATAAAAGAGATAGGAAATTTAACGAAAAAGGGAGGGAAAAAAAAATTAAGATAAAAAAAAATGCTCACCAAAATTATTTACCAATGACTTTGTAGATGAGTTCGAATGGAATTTCTGAATGCAGCTACAGACAAAGATTTTAAATCTTGCGGTAATTTATTATATAAATGACATGCTGCATAAGTAAATGATCTTTTTAAAAACATACTATTAAATTGGGGTATACAAAGTGCGCTCTGAGCTCTGATATTTACAGTATGCAAATGCGATAGCAAAACGAGTTTATTTTTTAGATATTTAGGTGACTCCGTTTTCATAACCTTATGTACAAAATTAGCTAAATGTATTTGTCGTCTTTGTTCCATTGTTAACCAGTCTTTTAATTTGTGAGTAACAGGATCGTATTTACGTAAGTTAAAAATGTAACGTAAAGAGGATCTTTGAACTCTTTCAATTTTGGTACTCACGGCTTTATTTATAGCAGGTCCATATACTACATCAACATAGTTAAATTTTGATAAAATTAATGAATTACATAATAATTCTTTTAATCTTTCTGGGAGAGAGTCTTTATAACTGTAAAGGAGTTTGAGTTTAGCATACGCCGTTCTAATTAAACTGTTTACATGATGGTCAAATTTAAGGCTGTCATCTATTATTAGACCTAGATTTTTACAGGTTTTTTTTTTCTAAATGAGTATCCATTATTTTTATTGATATGTTAGCTTCAGTAACTTTAAGTGTGTTTCTTTTACTTCCAAAATATATTACACAGGATTTACTGATATTTATATTTAAATTATGATTTTTCGCTACTGTTACTAAATTATTGAGATTGTTGTTAATGAAATTGAGTGAATTTGCAATATCAGTTATAGGGAATGACTTATACAACTGTGTGTCATCAGCATAAAAGTGGGCATTCATATTCGTTGTTGTATTGCTAAAATCAAACGTATATAAGTTATAAAGTAACGGTCCCAAAATGGAACCCTGCGGTACTCCTTTGTTCGAAAGTAAGCTGTTCGACACACAGTTGTTTAAGACTACTTTTTGTCTTCTCCTTCCTAAATAACTCGTAAAGAATTTTATTGCATCCTCATCAAAGCCTATGTAATGCAATTTGGTACAAAGCAATTCATGGTTAATTGTGTCAAACGCTTTACTAAAATCAAGTAATATTAACACAGTCACTTCATTTTTATCTATAGCTCTTATAATATCGTCACTAATTTTAGTCAAAGCAGTGGTAGTGGATTTACCTTGGCTAAATCCTGACTGATATTCAGGTAAGATATTGTTATTATTTAGATAAGCTGATATTTGCTTATTTATAATTTTTTCTAGTACTTTTGACAAGACTGGTAGAATGCTTATCGGACGAAGGTCAGAAAAGGTCTCTGGCTTAGTGATTTTCGGGAGAAGTCGAACATATGCTTCTTTCCATTTATCAGGAAAAACTTTTTGCTCTATACATGAATTTATTAGATGTACTAACTGAGGTAATAAGTCAGGTAGGCAATGTCTTATCATTTTTATAATTATTTCATCTGATCCAGTGGCGTGTGATTTAATGCTATTAAGTGAATTTATTACATCTTCTACTGAGGCCAATTGAAGGCTAAAAGTTCTATCTATCATTAGATTATTATTTTTATTTCGACGCTTTTCTAAAATTCGTATGGTATCAGTTAACCAAGGAGCTGGCCTTTTTGTCATGCGTGCAGTGACAACAGGAGCATGTTCATTAAATAGTTCTGTGATAACTAAGTTAAGAAAATCAATTTTGAAATTTATGGAAGTTGAATAATAATAATTATGCCAGTCGACTTTATTAAGGTCATTCAGGAATTCATGATCATCGAATTTTGAATAATCTCTGTATGTGTGATATTTGACAATTTTGTTTTTATATTTTGGAAACTCACAATAAACTAGGTCATGATCTGAAATTCCATGTGAAGGTACAATACCAGCTTCAACGATTTCAAAGGTGTTGTTTGTAATGATAAGATCTATAAGAGTTTGTGTGTTACCTGTTACTCTAGTGGGCTCTATAATATGTTGCTTCAACTCATAGGTATATAGTAGTTCATTCAATTTTAATACATTATTAGCCTTCGTATTTAGCATATTAATATTTAAATCTCCAAGCAATATGACATTTTTGTATTGTGGGGTAACAACTGATAACATGTAATCAAGCTGTTGTAAAGACATTTCTAAATCATTATTAGGTGGTCTATATAATACGCCAACGGCATATGAATCAGATTTAATTTTAAAACTCACCCATAAAGATTCAATGTCATTATTTCCTATATCTGTGAGAATTTCTTTACATGAGATATGCGAATTTATATACAAAGCCACTCCGCCCCCTCTACTTACCCTATCTTTTCGTAGGAGTGTATATCCTTCAAGAGCTATCAATTGATCATTTATATCTTTATGTAGTCAAGTTTCTGTTACTGCTATCAAATCATATTCCTTGTCACCTACAAAGTCCTTGAAACTATCGAAATCCGATAAGAGCGAACGAACATTAATGTGAGCAAATTTATATTTACCCATAATTTATTAAATTGAAACCCGTGAGAAGAAACGATGTATCACTAATGAAAAAGAAAAAAAAGGAGGAAAAAAGGAAGTAGAAGTATTTATCAAATGAACTCAATATAATACAAAAAAACTAATGTAAAACATACAAGGTGGACAAACTACATTTTATATTTAATTCATAAATTAGAAGCAGGTACTTATTAATAAAGGAATTTAAATAACATTTGGTACATAGTTTATTTAATGAGTATTATTTAGTGTTATATCTAGATTTTCCCGTGAATAATTACTTTGCTTCAGCTAATTTATTAACTTTATTGGTTTCATTTTTTGCCTGGGCGTTTAACAAAGCAATCCGTTCAGAAGTTTTCCGCGCCTTCGTTGATAGTTGCTGATTATTGGGCGACTCTGTACTATCAGAGTGTTCAGTTTGATTTCCGAATACGTCTGAAGTATTACTTCTACCTGCAGATGGCGTGGGGGGAGCGCTATTTGATAGAGTTTCTACTATTTGTTCCTTTGAATAATCTGAATTGTCTTCCTCTTGATTGATCAATTTAATCTCATTTAACTGATCGATTGTATATACATCATCACCAACAGCTAACTTGTTTCCCTTGATTTTTGCAATAAGATTCTGTGCCCTTGCAGCCTTTAAGTTATCTACTAGAATTTTTTTGTTTTTCCGATCTTCTGGGCAAAGATCATGGGCTATAAAAATATTAGTGTTTTTTAATTTAGAAATGTTCTTAAATATAGCTTTCTTTTTGAGATATGAAATAAATTCCAGTTTTATTGGTGGTAGTGTACTTTTATTGATTTGATACAGGTTGTTAATATCAGCTGCAGATATATTAGTTTCAAAAAGCTCATTCAGTTTATTGACTACAAAATGAGTAAGGTCCACATTTTGAGGAACTACCAGGCCAAAAATAATACAATGATTTTTTCTATAATTCCTTTCTATGTTCAGACACCTTAATTCTAATTGGTTGTATTTATTTTGTAGTGCCTCTATTTTTTTTGATTGCACATTTATTTCGTCCAATAATTTTTTATTTTCAATTTTAATTTCAGCTATGATTTCTTCTTTGGTTGATTTTCCTTCCGCTTTAATTGCATCTAACAGCTTTGTAAAAAGGTCTTCATTTACTTGGCTCATAATAACTTAACAACTTCTATTATTATAGTTGGGTTTCTCGCAGAATATTAAGAACAGTGCTAATAAATAAGGTATATGAGTATTTCTAAGAAACTGGTAAGAATAATATATATGACAACACTGTTCGATAGTTTCTAAGCACTTCTTGGTTTTAATGAGGTTATATATTAGGTGTTATTTATTAGTGTTCTTCTTTCCTTTTTATATTTATATAGATAGGAGTCTACTGACCTTTAGATGCACAATAATAACAATTTTAACAATAATAGGTGTTCGTGATTAGAGTAAATAAACAACAGACACAGATATATAAACTACTTCAACACACACAGTTGCTACATATCTTATGACTTTCAAACTTTAGTTCTCTATCAATTACAAAACCCAGATCTTTCATTTGGTCTACTTGCTCGACATCCTGCTTATTTATTTCAATTTTTAAATTTAACTCTTTAAATATATTGTACCAGTAATTGTTACTTATAAACATCCATTTGGATTTTAGTTCATTTACTTTCAGTTTGTTATGTCTAAATTTATTTATAAACATTTTAAGTTCTTCGTTCATAGTTGATATTAGTTCATTTAAATTATTGTGGGCATATTATATTAGGGTATCATCTGCAAAGAGATGAATTTTATATTTATATTTCTTGCAACATTTATATATAATATAATTAACAGTGATCCAAGCACACTTCCTTGAGGAACTCCTTATTTTTGTACATTGATAGCAGCTAGAAAGGTAACTCTCAAACTATTTTAATCCAATTCCAAGTAAATCCATAATTTTTAAGCTCCAGTATCTAAAATGAGTGCGATGTAACTTATCCAATGGTGATAAATAAAATTAGTTGTATAAAACTTCTCTTAACTTTAATATAACATAAAATTGGTACTTGGGAACTTTTTAGAACCCCGTAGTTTAAGTTTTCTCACATTTAGTCCTATCGATACGAATGCTACCTGCCAATTAATCTCCTAAATAGGAGCTAGACATTAACGTGCTAGAACTCCTAACAAAACAAACACAATTTTAGTCATGAATTTGATATAAACTGATTTATCTACTTACTCTGTTGCATATTGTGAGAAATTTGTTAGGTGTTGATATTGCCGCCAGAGTGGAAACTTTGTCTTCCATTTAAACGTTGAAATTGTTCCAGTTTTGTGGTTTTATAGAAATTCGCCTCGAAATGGAATAGGCTTGTAATATCTGAATGAACTTTCCCAGAGTTGTCGTTGAATGCAACAAAGTTTGTGTGTGGCAGTAAGTGCACACCAACTGTAATTGTTATAGGTAAAGTTTCAGTGGTGATTTTATATTCGTGGTCTGTTTAATACGACCCTACCATAATTTCAGGCAACTTGACGTTTTCTTCGCGTTGTTAACTTCACTTCAAAGTTCGCGATTTAAGGAGACGAAAGACTACTGCAAACTGGTGGAGAACTAAGTTCTAGGATCATATAATATTGTCAAGTTTAGCACCGTGAAAATGCCAAGTGTATAATACATCTACTATAATAAAACAGGAAATAAAATCGTAACGTTAAATTGCATTTCGCCGCCAAATTATCGTATAGTGCAACTATATAACCATCACATGATTTTCAACCAGTTCTTCACATAATTCGGAAAAAGATACGAGTTTTCGAACAAAATGAATGACAAAATTATGGAATAAGATAATTTTCTCAAGTAGGTGGGAAAGTGATTCCGGTTTATAACAACTATAATAACGATCCTCACCGGTTTTTCAAAAATTATTGGCTACTGCTTCTTGGATATAAAATTGTGTTTTCTGAATAAATACTATATTATCAAAAAACAACATGGTCTTCTAGGAAGATCTGCTATAACCGGTGTTTATTCGTTTTATGGGAAATTTTTGGAATATACAGGGTGTCCCAGATTTAAAGTGACATAGACTAATGAGAGATAGAGTACATTTTGCTGAGTTCAAAACACGCCCACACTTACCCTTGAATTCTCGTTGTTTGCAAGGTACAAGGTGTTTTATGAATTTTGACTGAAAATAAATTCACTATATTTTTGGAATGGGTGAACGTATTTCGATAAAAGTTGGTACACATCTAGTGCACTCCTAGTTCAATCAATAACATAATTTAGTTTGAATTCCAGGACAGGACTCAATTTTTATTATTTTACATTTAGGGCCAATTACATCACCTTGTATATCAGTTTTTTGTAAATGGCGAATAACTGTTGAAATGTTTATGTCGTACACATTAACGTCTAGCACTCTAATTTTCAACTATTCTCTAGAAGGTACAACTCTTGACTATCCTAATATTTTTCGAGATCATGGAGTTACTTTTGATAATAAACTGTCATTCAGTAATCATATTGAGACCTTAATATGTGAAGCAAACAAATCATATGGTTTTATAGCACGTAACAGCAGGGATCTTGCGGATATTAACACGATTAAAATGCTATATAACTGTTTTGTTAGATCAAAACTTGATTATGTCGCGATTATATGGTATAATGAACTGCTTGAAAAGCACTCAATGGTGAGTCTTATTCAAAGGCCTGAATATCACTCACAAGTACTTCTGTTTAAAATCATTCATAATAAAATCGACTGTCCAGATATTGTAGCGAAATTAAACTTTCATGTCCCTAGAATAACTGCTCGGGATAACATAACTTTCTATCTCCCCACAGCGCGTACAAATGTTCTTCAGTATGCACCTATATATACAATGTGTAATAATTGTAACCTGGCGGGAAGCCGGTTAGATATACTTTCTTGCAGCCTTAATAATGTAAAGGAATTATACTTGAAATGATTTATTGTTTTTTCTTTGTCTACCTATAAATTTGATATTGTAATTTATGTCCGTTTTGATTTATACCTGTGTGTTATTATTTACACGTATATTCTTCATCACTTTCTTATCATATTATAGTTGTTGTTTGATTATTTTTTTTATCCTACCCTCCTGTTCTGTAATTGGGTATTACCTGTAGAACAGTGTAACTGAAATAAATAAATAATACTACAGGATACTAGAATAAAATAGTCTACTGCCATGAGATATATTTACAGTATAGTATGTAGTATCGTAATAAATTCCATTACTTTTTTACTACAGTAAATATTTATAATATATATATCTCCCAGTAACCGACTTGATGTTTATAAAACAGATTTACTTAGCAACATTTTCGTCTTAATCCTGAAAGAGGAATCGAAACCCTGCAACAATAGTAAAAGCTGGCAGCCCTCAAAACGAAGTGATTGTTAATATGGACTCTAAAAGACGAAAATAAATACAGGCTGTGACAACGATGTAAGTGACAGTGAGGGATTGGATTAATTATATCATGATGATGATTAATATCAATAGAGAGTAAACAACAGATATTAACATTCTCAATTAGGTAATATATCATATTTTCCGCGAATAATATTAGGGGTTCTTGCCCTCGAAAGAACAAAACGGCTACATGTTTAAAGTGCGATCTTGTTTATTTGTTCATGCGTTCTCTCAGAGCATTAAAACAAATGCACCAATTTCAATGCAGTTTCCTATAGGCGTTAGATGATTTTTAGGGAGATACTGATAATCGTATTGAAACATCAAGGATTACGCCATAGTTATTTTTAATTTTAATAACGAAACCATGTACTGAAGACGCTATGATATTGCTTTGACGTCATTTTGACGTCACTAATTTGACCTGAATTTGCTAATTTACGTTGTTATTCTTAATCTCGTTATTAATTATTGGTTAATATGACGGATAATGATTTCATAACATCCTGAACATATTAATCTATAGCCACAGCATTCTTTTTAGATATTTCAATGTTTTAACAAAAATGACGTGATGCTACCGGTTACGAATGACGTCATTCGTTAGGGATAGAGCGTTTTAGCGGTTTTAAATTCTCAGCCGAAATAAATATTTTTTCACCCTCAATTTTAACAAAAAAGAAAAAATACGAAATGCGTATTTTTCTGTCGTCTATCTATCTGTGATAAAAAAATCATGCAACTTCCTCATTCCGGCAAATGGCTCTCTCGACTTAAACTGACGTTTGTTTATTTCAAACAAGCTTTGTTTTTCTCCCTAGCAACCATCGCCTAACTTCAAAAGTATGACAAGTTGTGAATTTGTTTGATATCTTTGAGATTTCTGTGACACCTTCACTCAAGATAAATGTCAGATAGCGTGTTTATTTCACAACGTATATATTATTTTTTGTGATGAATTTTTTATTTATTTTTTTAAATTCTGATTGTAAATAGCAATATGCAACGCAATAATGCAGTTAATATTGTTGTAAATTTTTAAGTCATCAGCATTAATTAGGTTCGAACACTGTAAGTATCATTGAATAGACATTGAAAATAAGAGTGGCCCAAAACCTAACCCTTGAGGGACACCCGATTCAACATTAAATTCGATAGACCTATACCCATGAAAATGAAGTAAAAAAAGATTAATCTGTTTTATATATTTGTTTTCTACACTCCTCTTTGCCAAATCCTGAGGATATCAAGTTGTGCTGAATTGAACTTTCAAAATTTGCACTAATTTATTTCATAACGTCCTCATCAGCAAACGTAGTACATATTTATTAAACTGTTACGAAAAATGATTTTCCACAATAATGATAACTTTCTGATTCTACTTTTTAATGCACAATTTCCACAATAGTTTCATTAACGTTAATTTATATAACTATGTTCCTGTGGAAATCATACCACTTCTCATCTGTAGGCTAAATAACTCCACAAAAAACCATCGAGCCTTAAACGAAATAAAGTCTTCCGACTTTTGCAACGTCTACGGTATCATCTAATGCCATAGTTATTAAATAAAAATTAGTAAAAGTTCATTTCTTTTGGAACCTACAGGCAAACCAGAACACACTGTATATGGTAAAGCAGTGGAGGAATGGCTTTAACTGTAAACGTAAAAAACTTTTAGACTGCAAATATTTGTACTTCTCGGGAATATCAACACATTTTCATAATCTAGTTTGTATCGCTGCTCTACGTTTGGAGAGACGGTTACGCAAGGTATACGCAAATGAACTGTGTAAATAAAGAAGACAAACAGTGGATTTCAAATTTGTTGCCATTCGAATTTTTCACTAAGATAATCTGCAATTTTTCTAGAAAATTGACTTGTTATGTACCAAAACAAACACTGGGAGACGCGTTCTTCGTTTCGCAGAAATTGATTACATTTATAACCTTGAATCACTTGACAACCAAATTTCAATCTTGCCAAATCCCTCGCATACGCACTGAGCCTTCAGATTGGTGGAATCGAATATTTAAATATTTTAATAAAATAGATTTCCACAAAACGTAAGCTTCTTAGTTCAATGATAAATAGCCAATTATTTCTTACATCCCTTTCCAATTTCCTGCCTTATAAAAAATGTATATTGTGTAAAATTACGTATGTATTTCTCAGATAACATCAGGTAGATGTTTAAGAATACAATATAAAATTGGCAGAAACTGTTTCATTAGCTATTAGAAAAAATAACGATATAATAAATTGCAGACAATAATTTTAGTTTATATGTGCTTCGTACAAAAATCAAGTTATAATTTAGAAAAAGATCTAATGGAACATAGTGCCGATCTGACTGCCGGAGAGTACGCACGTATTTTAGTGAGCACTATCCTATACGGCCCACAGTGGTTTTAAGATACCCTACTAATACAGACAAGAGCAAATAATCATTAACTTTATAAGAGCTCGAGATAAATTCAGTATTGTGAAGCCAAATATTAATAATAATTTTATTAAATATATACAACAAAATTCTGAACAGAGTTTATCGTTACGCTGTAAACTGCCATGTAGTGCGAGAGGCAAAAGAGGGATAGACAGGAAACCGCAGATCTTTTATTTGCATTGTTGATAAAGACATAATAATTAAAAATGTAATAAATGACTTATAATTTAATTTCACTATTACATTTAATGGCACTTATGTTGTAACGAATAATCTAATTATATTCTATGAATATAATCATACAACTGCCGGTTAGTCTTAGAAACGAAACAAAATTATGAAAAACAGTTCAGTGTTCATTGACTGGCAAAATTGTCACGTATAATATGATAATTATGCTATTCGATGATGCTTCAATTATTATTCTCGGTACGGTCATCTGAAGTCCAAGTATCCCACCACCTCAACATGTCCGACATATGCGGAGCAATATAAGGTTAAAGTCAGTGTCGTTATTTTATCAAGTTTGCTATACAGGGTGTTATTTTCTGCTCTGCCAGTATCCTCAAAGATACTAAAAAATTAAAATAAATAATTCTATTAAACAAAAAATGAACCGATCAGTCTGGACATATGCACGGTGTAGCAGTTGACCGTGTCCAACAGTTTTAAGGCAACCCTCCCGAACTTCTCAAAAATAGAAAAATAAAGTGCACAAACGGCCTCAAGAGTCTCAAGCTAAATTTTTCAAACAAAAATTAATTGTTGTTCTTAAACCAGAGGCGTATTGCGTGTTCAGCCTGCAGAAGTACTTGCCCCCCAAAACAAACTGTGCGTCCGGAGGTGCCTCTCTGGATTCTTAGATTTGTAGACAATTTAAATTAACTAAAATATTATATTTTTGCTTTACTGCAACCTAAAAAAAAAAAAAAAATTGTGCCCCTCTGGCCCGGAAAATCTGATCCCGTCCCTGCATATCTAAATTATGCTCAACATAAAAAATACGCCACAAGGCAATTATAGCATCTAGTTTTTCTTTTATATACATTTATTTAACGTCGGCCTATTTCCGCTACTGAGGCCTAACACCGACGCCTGTAGACGAGCTACCCCCAACCAGGAATTTTGCCGAACCTCTTCCCTTAAGAAGAGTAAGGATCTTTTACTTGCCTAACATTTAATAGACAAGGGATCGACGGCTTTACATCCCCTCCGAAGGATGGTATATCTCCTATACAACCCTCACCTAAGGTTGTACAGCTTCCGCGCGCGCGCGCCAATATCCATTGGCTGGATGTCGGTCTCGATAACTAGGGCCGAGTAGGACTATTACTCTTTGCACCTAGATTATCTCTGTAGACCTGGACCGGCCTTCGTGATAGGTGGGCCCGCGTACTTCTACCAGACCCAGCTCACAAATGTGAGATGTGTCGTGGTATTTTCTGCGGACCTCCCCTGGTCCTGGCTGTTGAACCTCGCTGGCTGAGGTCTCTTCTGGCGCTCTTCTTGTCTTGATGTTTTCTTTCTTCGCCAGCTTGTCACCCCCGGGGGTAGTCATCGGTCGAGTTGGGTTTAGGAAGTTTTGGCTGGGACTGACTGCCGGTACGTAGGACATCAATTGATATCCTACCCCGGATCGTCGGAAAGGTAAGGATGAGCTGTGTAGCTCGGGAGTGTGGAGACCTAAGTGCTTCTTTTAGCACTTTCGGTCTCCACGGAGCAGGTAGGACAACGGGCGTCGGATGGTATGTTGTCCGACGCCCGCAAGGAGGTTGGGTTAGGGTTGAAAACGCCATGTCTCTGGTAGTGGTGGTCCGTCCTGGCGTATCTGAAACAGATCTGTTAGCGGGAAATAAAGGTTATACTTACCCGTTGTCCAGTAGCTGAACCCTCGGTCGCTTGTGCCTCGGGGCGTCGGCGGGGTCGTAATCAGTGGCCTGTCTGATCAGCGGGTTCCCATGCTCCTCGGCTTGGGCGTACAGCTTCTTCGCTCGTTCCCGGATGACTTCAGTGACCGTGGTGTATTTCAGGTCTCTGACGATGTCTGCGGTTCTCACGTACCATGGGGCGTCAACTACCGTCCTGAGAGCGATGTTCTCCACTGCCTGGATTCTCTTCATGTAAGACTTCGCCTGGTAGCCCCACGCTACCGAGGCGTACGTCAGCTGCGGCCTGATGAGGGTCTTGATAAGCGTGAGCTTGTTCCTCAAGTTAAGTCGGCTCCCATTTCCCGTCATTGGGTAGATGAGGGCTCTCGTACGTCGGGCCTTAGCTGTGATGGCGTCCGTGTTTTGTCTCCATGTTAGGCTTCTGTCCATGACCACGCCAAGGTATTTGACGGTGTCGTGCCATTGGATGTCCTCGCCGTTCATGGAGACGTGTCCTGTGGGAATTTCTTTCCGCACTCGTCTGAAGAGGATGGCTTGGCTCTTGTCGGCGTTGACTGCGACTTTCCACTTCGTGCACCATTCTTCCAGGAGTGTGGCCGCTTCCTGGAGTTTTCTGGTTGCGTCTCCGGCCTTCCAGGATCTGGCAATCAGGGCGGTATCGTCTGCATACAGGGCTAGGGCTGTATGGTCGGTCCGGGGGAGGTCCGAGGTATAGATGGCGAAAAGGTGCGGTGACAGCACCGATCTCTGTGGAACTCCCGCCTCCACGGTCCTGTAGGTGGAGAGTTGGTCCGAGATTTTCACCCTTAGCTGTCTGCAGTGTAGGTAGGATCTCACTAGTTTGACGAGTTCGATGGGGTAACCCATACTCATCATTTTAGCTAAGAGACCGTCGTGCCAGACCGTGTCGAATGCTTTGGCGACGTCTAGGAACAGCACCGCGGTGACTTGACGCTGGTTGAACCCCTTGGTGATCTCCTCAGTGAGGCGAAGCACTTGGAGTTCCGTGGAATGTCCTGTTCGGTATGCGAACTGTTCATCCGGGATGATGTTCAGCTCTTCTGTCTTCTCTGTTAGCCTCTTCAAGATGACCCGTTCTGCAACCTTGCTCATGGCTGGGAGGAGGCTGATGGGCCTGTAAGAAGACGGGAAAATTAGGTCTTTCCCTGGTTTAGGGATCATAATGACGTCGGCCTTTTTCCACCTGGCTGGAAAGTGCCGTAACCTTAACATCGCGTTTACGATGTTGACTAGCGCCGCTACTCCTTTCCTGGGCAGCTTTTTGAGAGCGATGTTTCCTATCTTGTCACATCCCGGAGCTTTTCTCGGCTTTAGGCTCCTCAGGATTTCCTTGACTTCCTCGGGGGTAGTCGGACGGATGTGGTTGTCATCTGGTAGGCGGCGGATCCTTCGTACTCTGCGTTCGACGTCGTCCACCCAGTCTTCGTCCTCGTCATCGAGCTCGTTCTCTCTGCACTGCAGTTCTAAGCTGTCGGCGAACGCTTCGGCTTTTTCCTGGTTAGTGTAGACGATCCCTCGCTCTCCGTGAATCGGGCGCATAGGCTTCCTTCGGTTTCGCAGGGCACGTTGTGTGTTCCACATGCTTCTGTCCTGTGGATCCAGTGACTCAAGGTGGCGTTGCCACCCCTCCTGACGGTGTTCCTGGAGGGCGGCTTTCACTCTTCGGCTGAGGACATTGTACGCCCTTCTGTCGGCGGGGAGCCTGGTCCTCTGAGCCCGTCTCTTGGCGCTCCTTCTGTCCCTTATCAGCTGCCTGGTGACCTCTGGGAGGTTTGCCATTGGTGTTGGGTGCCTTCTTACTTCTATTTCCGTCGTGCTGGCCCTTATCGCTTCCAGGATCTGCTCCTCTAGGGTAATGATGGCCCTCTCAACGTCCTCCACGGTTTCTAGCCTGGGAATTTGTGCGATGTACTGCTGCAGGTGCTGCCGATACGATTCCCAGTTCGTTCGTCTCTTCGTGAAGGTGGCGTTGTCCTCACTCGCCTGTCCTCCTAGGGTTAGGAAGATCGGGTTGTGCTCGGTAGATCCCTCCGTTCTGGTGGTGATCTCTGCCTCGAAGGTCATCTCCTTTAGGATCGCGATGTCCAGTACGTCTGGCCTGTGTCTGCCGTTGTCGAAGGTGGGCTGGTCCGGTCCTACCACCATCAGTTCGCCGGCGTGCTGTCCCAGGAACCTCAGCAGCTCTCGTCCTCGAGTGTTGGTTATGCCGCTATTCCATTCCTGGGATTTGGCGTTGAAATCGCCAATTGCGACGACCTGTGTCCTGGCGGGCAAGATTGCGTCCAGATCCCCCTCGGTAAGCGTGCTGCGGGGTGGCTGGTAGCATGAGACCACTTGTATGTCGCCATTTCGTGCTGTGGACACTACTACGGCGGTGGCGTTCATGTTTTCTAGCTCAGGCAGTACTGTCGGATGGTGGGTTATGGTTTTCTTCACCAATAGGGCCACTCCTCTCGCGGGTCGCTGAGGGTTGTTTACCCAGTCCATCCTGTAGGTGTGGTATCCTGGGAAGTTGATCTCCTTGGCCGGGGTCATCTTGGTTTCCTGCAGTGCCATGACGTCTATGTCGTACCTGGTCAGGAGCTCTTCGACTTCAAGTCTCCTTTCTCGCAGGCCATTGACATTCCAGGCCGCCATCTGCAGGACTTCCGGTTTAACCTGTAAAGGCATTACAGATTAGTTAAATTTGGCATTTGTGCAAAAAATGCGCTCATCGCTGAGCACATTTGTTGCATCTGTGCGAGCACCGCTGTGAGGTTTTTGGCCTCTGGCGATGCTTGTTGTTTTGCGGCAGGGACGGTGTTCTGTCCTGCCTTGCCCTGGGCTACTCTGGCGTAGCTTGTGCCTGGCGCTACGCCGCCCTTCTGTGTTGAGGTCATCGTTGGCCTCTGTACCGGCCTTTGGGTGGCGCTGGCTGATTGTTTGGGGTACTTTGGACATCCCCTGTAGCTGGCCGGGTGGCCCCCCTGGCAGTTCGCGCACTTGGCCGGTTCGTCTGCCTTCTGTTTGCACTCCGTCGTCAGGTGTGCCTCGCCGCACTTCACGCATTTCGGCTGCGCGGTGCACCTGGATTGGCCGTGGCCGAAACGCTGGCAGCGGTGGCATTGGGATGCCGCTACCTTGGCTCGCTGTCTCTCAGTCCTTACAACTAGAGAACAGCACCTCGTTACTTGGAGTATCTTGTCCTGGTCCTGTGGGACTAGGACAAGCATGAGGGGCACCTCCTGTTTTGTCCGTCTTGACATCATTCGCTGGACCGCGGTAGGTGCGAATCCTTGGTCCTGGAGGTCTTCTGCCACCTCTTTGCAGGTAACGCCGCTCGGGATCCCTCGAATGACCACACGTAGCTGCCGTTCCTCTGGCAGGGCATACGTGTGGTACTCTCTCTTTTCATTTGCGAACATCCTTGTCATCCTCCGATAGTCCTCGGACGTCGCGGGCTCGATGGAGATTCCCTCCCCGGTAACTTTGGCCTTGTTGAAGTTTATACCGGTTTCGGTTAAACGACGGCTCGCCGTTGTCCACGTCTCTTCGTTTCGCAGCACTACCGGGGGTACTCGCTGGCTTCTTGTCCTTGTTTGAGGGGCCTCGGTCTCCTCTTTCCGGGTTTCTTGTTGGGGGACGCTAGCCTCCTGCTGGGGAGCTCTGGATCCCGATCTGCTCTGTCTAGGTGACTCGGACTCGGGGGGGCATTTGAGGGGCTCTTCAGCCACCTTCTTTGCCGCCTTAGGGGCCTCTTCGTCTGAGTCCGTGTTGGCAGCGGGCGGATTTTTTCTTTTCCGTGTTTGCGATTCTCCCCGAATCGCACGCAGAAGCTCTTCATGCTGGTACTTCTGTTCCCTCTGCATCTGCTCCAACCTTTCGGTGAGCTCGTCTATTTTCTTCTTGAGAGCATTGTTCTCCTCTGTGAGACGTTTTATCGTCTCCTTGTCGTCCCTTGGGGTTGGGGGGCCCCCTCGGGAGCTACCGCTCTGGGACGTTTCGTCTTCACTGTACTCCATGTTACCGTCCTCCACGGTAACGTCGTTGTCGGTTTCCTGTAAGGGAATACCTATATTATTATGGGAAAAAGTTATGATTAATAACAGAAAATGGTGTCTTGAAAAAGACGTGTGAACTTCCTCTTCAACACTATCGACGTCACTGTCTGTGGGGCTTCCACTTCACTGTGCACTCTGATGGCTCGGTGTACGTCCGTACGCTTTCACTTCTCGACAGCTTCCGCGCATACACTGATATACAAGCCGCTGGAAGATGTGTGAGGCGAGGACGCGGTTTCCGTTGGAATGGCCACCCATCCAAGTACTAACTGCGCCTATCGTTGCTTTACATCGCATACCGAAGTATGTACATAGTAAAGACGCACCTACGCTCGCCCCCTTAGCATCTAGTTGAAACGTAGCAATTCATATAGCCATTCGTCTTAAAACAATAAGAAAATATTTCAGAAGTACAAACGGCAAGTGCATGTGTTTTCATTTGCCATGTCCGGTAATTTTACCAAATAGTACAACAAAGCTCAATTAATTTTATTACATTCTGTAATACAGAATTTCCTGTACTCTAATTCTAAATGGAACATTTAATAAATGATTCCAGTTTAGATTAGTTCAAAGTATTGTCCCGAGTACGATCAAATCAAATTATAATATTCCACGAAAATAACACGCCAACGCAAACAGAACATGTTAATCTTAATAATAAAAAAAAAGTTTAGTATCTTTATTGACGTACTCATTACGTATGCCTGACATGGCATAAATTTGTTTTACAAAAAAAATTAATAAATGGTTTTAGATATTTCTATTAATACCAATTCAATGAGCCTTATGAATAAAAATCAAGCAATTACTTCTAGTAATTGTTTATTAGCAAAAGCATTTAAAGGCTGAGCTTTAAGTCCACTCCATATTTTTTGATTTTTAAAATACACTGTATAATTCATCTTAAGTTTGACAACATTTATAACATCCTAGGACAAACAAAACTTTTTATATAGAATGACTTGATCTCGGCAATCGAAAATAATGAATCTTATAAGAGTGCTGTATCTCATACGGGAACACACTATATATATTTATATAAATATTCTTCTTTATACCGACGCGACAGTTACGGCTGAGATTATCAAAAAATGAGTTAAAAAGCCAATTTAACTAGTGTATCATAATATTTGCACAAAATAACTGCCTTAATATGCAAACCGGATTATCATTGTTACATTATAATAGATGATGTGGAATTTTATATAAAAAGGTTACACCTTGTGGTTGAATAAACTTTAATTAATATGACTTTGGAGGATTCAAGCGGCACAGTAAATTATTGCCAGAGTTTAACTGTGCTTGAGGATTGTACGGCGCGGCAGTTCATGCAAAATGTATTGCAATATAAGTAGCTGTTGTATAATAAATTCAAATAATTTTGTATTAAACCCGAAGAAGACTGTTACATCACTATTTTTAAATTGTTTTGAAGTAATTCTTTTAAAACTTCTAAAACTGTATTCATATTGCGCACAAATCTGGGTCAATATTCTCTAGATCCGATTAAATTTCTAAATGTAAGTTATTGTAGCTGTTGATTTCTTAATAAAAAGTCAGCCTATGCAGTTAGACCCTTAGATATGCCGTCTTGGATGCTACTACTCTGTGTCTTGTTGTACTCCTGAAGAGAAAAGTGTGTTTATGCTCTTAATTTCAGAGATTGACGCTTGAAGCAAAAATCTGCTTGCAGAGCAGAGCAGCAAGTTCGTGACTGCCAATAACAGATACTTTTTGCCATTGAACTATCTTTCAGCAGTACTAATTAAGTTATCTTTTGTCCTTAAAATAAGGTACAGATACTATTAATATCTGCTACTCCTAAGTTGTCTCTTGCGTGATCTGTTAAAAATAAATATGTATAAAAATTATGTTCATTTGGGACACCCAGTTTTACGGGAATCACAAACTTTTCCATATCGAATTTGTAGAGGAAGTTATTAGGTATTTATCAGATGCTAGAATCAATTATACAAATAATGAAGTTAACGACTGGAGTCAAATGTACATACATTCTAAAAATTCTTGATATTTGTGTTACTGGGAACATTACTAAGTATTATCGTATTCAAACCATTGATGTAAATTCCTTTATACCTTGTAGCAGATTCAATGACGTTACTCTGCATAGTTCTACTACATTTACTATTATTAACACTACGTCACATGCAATTGTGAGCACATAATACTCATTCTATGGCATGACTTAATCATTAAGCAGGTAATTTATTGGAACAATTGTTGACCATTTATTATTTCCAGGAATTTATATTTGTTATAATCTTAAAATTTATATTTAGTAAAACTGCCTCTCACACTGGATTCCATCAAATCTAATCAGTTATTTTTTGGCTTATATCAAACGTTTCTATGTTTTCACTTATCAATTAATTTATTTTATTTCTGTTGTTGATAACTGTCTTGAAAATGTATCTTAGTAGTTTCTTTACTTAGTGTAAATGGCCATTTCAGCTCCACATGTTGGAATCAGTTTGTTCAGTAACGGTTGAGAGAAGCAACGAAAAGGGAGTGTAAAATATAATTCGGTTAAATTTTAAAATATGTTACACATGTATGCTTATTTTAATTAAAGTGCAGCAGAGACTTATATTCACGTACACAGTAGAATAATGAAGATTTAGTCAAGCTTAAAAAATTGCATTGTCATTGTTAAATATAAACTCTTTGAATGAAACTAATTATTTTAAAATGACAAAGCGAAAGGAGCATTTCAGTTCTTGGAATGACAATTCTTTTATTGTCGGCAAAAGTAAAATGTAATGTAACTGTAAAAACTGGGTATTTCAACAAATTCTAAAAAAGAGTCGATGACATTTAAGTCAGTATGTATATTCGTACGAACAAAAATATTGAGTTTTTAACCCAAAAATAATCAATCGATGAAATGCTTTGTACATATAATTAAATATAATTTTAACTGACCAAATTTAAAAATAGTTTGTGTAAAATAAGAGAGTATTTTTGTAATTTTGATAATAAACAGCTTAAATAATATGCGTGTAATATTTCTGCAGCATTAAACTTATATAATAAAATGTAAAGTAGTTTCCTCATGCTTAATAATGGAAAAATGCGCGAAGAATACATTTCTGAAATGCAGGAAACTGACAAGAGTTTGTTCCTTACGTAATAATAAGAGTTACTGAATTTTTCAATGAAAGCCACATAACCTCCTTCAACTTTTCTGGTGCGTGGTTCTGTTTAAAAAGACAACACTTCGCTAAGTCTACGTCCTAGCGGTAGGGGTGTTTTCGTATGAGGTCTATAAACCACGTATACAATACGCCAAAACATTTGAGCATTAGACTTGAATACACTACTCGACGCGCTTTTCGTTAACCACATAAACTGTCGCTGCCTATCAGTTATCCTCCATATATTGTAGAATATTTTTGAAATTAGAAACAGTTATTTTCTTTTGAGATTTTCTGTTGATCCAGTAATTTGTACACTGTGTGGTATTTTACTATATAATACTATTCCAGAGTGAGTAGGTGAGTTTTTATATAGTTGATTGAGCGATTGAGCCTCAGTTTTTACTGTATTGCTGAATATTTATTTACTTATTTATTTGTTGTTTGTTTCTTTGTTTGTTTGTTCGTTCGTTCGTTCCTTTATTTGTTTATGTATCTATCTATCTTTTTTTTTTGGGGGGGGGGGGAAATCTTCATAGACACCTCCGTCTGGTGTTTGTCGACGATGCAGTGTGGGATTCCTTCTCTTCCTGGCATAGACGTACCCACTAAAACCCCTCCCCTTTCGTCTCGCTTATCTCACTGGAACCGATTTTCGCATTACTTCGGTGAGACAACCGACCTCATATTTCATCTCATTTCATCTCTCCCTTTACTCTCGATAATGTGCCTTATTGCTCTATACACACAGGTCCTCTGCTTCTCTCTTGAGACAAGATCCTTCATCGTATTCTCTGCGTTGAACGGTCTTCCTGTCTGACGTGCATAGATTTCTCTTGCCTCGTCCCACTGGGGAGATACGAAGAGCGTGTGTTCCACGTCGTCTTGACTTCCGCAGTAGTTACACGAGTCAGTGTCAGTCTTCTGCCGGTCATATAGGTATTTTCTGAAGCAGCCGTGTCCGGAGAGGGCTTGCATCAAGAAATAATCCACCTCCCCATACGGTCGTTCAATCCATGTTTGGATGTCCGGGATTAGCCGATAAGTCCGTTTACTCTTGAAGTTTGTGTATCTACCCGTCTATTATTGCCGGCGTTCTTTTATCATGAACTCTATAGGTGGGATTCCCGCTATTACCCCCACTCCCTCTGTATATGGTTCGGTATGCGGAACATATCCTAATATTAGTTTTCCGCTGTGTGGTGACCAGTTTTTGGGGAAGTTTTTGGTTTCTCGACATAGAATACCAAATAGGTGCGGCGTATAGCATTTGAGAGTCCGTTTACTCTTGCAGTTTGTGTATCTACCCCTGTCTATTTTTGCCGGCGTTCTTTTATCATGAACTCTATAGGTGGGATTCCCGCTATTACCTCCACTCCCTCTGTGGATATGGTTCGGTATGCAGAACATATCCTAATATTAATTTTCCGCTGTGTGCTGGCCAGTTTTTGGAGAAGTTTTTGGTTTCTCGATATAGAATGCCAAATAGGTGCGGCGCATAGAATTTGAGAGTGTATCACACTCGGCAACAGACGTCTCTTGGAGGCTCTAGGCCTGCCTACGTTCGGCATGTGGGTGGTAAGAGCTGTGGTTGTCCTTCCCGCTTTCTGCACAGTTTTGCTTACGTGTTCTGCGAACGTAAGCTTGGTGTCTAGCCATACTCCCAGATATTTTATTGCCCTCAACGGAGTTATTGTCACGTCTTGTACGCTGAAATGAATCGGGGCTATCTTCCTCCTTGTCGTTAGGAGGGCGGCCAGTTGGAGACTCGTTGGAAAGCGATGTTTGCCGTACTCATAAGTAATTCCTCCCCTTTTGCGACCACAATCATGGCCACATCGTCCGCGAATCCTATCAAGGTAACTCCTTCTGGCTGTTCGATCCTCAACACTCCATCGTACATTATGTTCCACAAGGTTGGGCCCAGTACTGAGCCTTGTGGTACGCCGCTGTTAATCCGTCTTGTCTTCGTGTTGCCTTCTGCCTCTAGAATGATCTCCCTCCCTGATAGGTACGACGCTATCAGGTTTATAAGGCTTTCCTCGGCTCCCCTTCTTCTCAGCTCGTTTAGTATCTCCTGCCAGGATGCACTATTAAATGCATTCCTGACATCTAGGGTTATGATCGCGCATAATCTCCGATGAGGCCAGGAGCGGTTTGCCTCTGTCTCGCGGGCTATCCTCAGTACTTCTCTAATTGCGTCCACTGTTTGTCGCCCTTCTCTGAAGCCGTATTGGTGCTGCGACAGGCCACCGGTGCGTATGAGTTCACCATTTAGTCTACCCAGTATGAGGTATTCGTAGAGCTTCCCTTCCACACCCAATAGGCATATCGGCCTATATGAAGCCGGGTTGTCAATCGGCTTGTCTCCCTTTCTTAATAACAGCAGTCTGGTACACTTCCATTCTGACGGGAAGATTGCTCTATCCGCTAAATTGTTGTAGACTGCCAATACATATTCGGGCTTATTCTTAGCGAATTCTTTAATTATCTCCGGTGGAATGTTTCCAGGTCCGGATGCCTTGTGCTCCTTAATTTGACTACACGCCACACTTAATTCTTCTAAACTAAAATCGGCAAGTATCACATTTATATCACAGTCAAATATCACTTGCTCATGCACCGGGAAGAGGTGGTCTACGACCTCTTCCACGGTTTGTACGGCCATTTGTAGTCTGGGCGGAAAGCTGTTCATCTTTTTCATGACGATAGTATAACCTACCCCCCAGATATTACAGTCTACTTCTTCACAGAGCTTTTTCCAGCTCACTCTTTTGGCTGCCTTAATCTTTTTCCGGAGTTTCCTCTTTATTTCTTTGTATTCCTCCCAAAGGTGTGTAATTTCTTCCGGCGTACTACCTCTTGCCCTCCTGGTATAGGCTCTTCTTTTTCTTAGACACTCCCTACGGAACTCGGCTATGTCTGCGTTCCACCAGTATACCGGTTTACCTCTGGAGTTAGTTTTTCTTACAGGCATTGTTTGGTCGCATATTCAGCTTAGAGCGTGTGAGAAATATTGCAACATCAACAAATCAATGTCGCCAGACTGTTTATTTTTAATAAAATGTTGGTAGCCTAAATTAATATTTGGTTGTTTTAATTATTGATTGACCATTTGCCTGAGAATCCACAAAATTGAGCTGGCAAAGTATTCATTCCTTCGAGACCATTTGAAGATGTTAAAGATTAGAGTGTACTAGTCGACTCCAAGGGTACATTATTACAGTAGCAACTTCTGCGTAAATAATATTGGGTTTTGTGATAGGAAATTTTCTAAAGCAGAAATAATAAAGCTAAGAAAAGCTACATTTTTATTTTTATGGAATTCTATTATTTATCAGAATACATTAAATACAGACTTATCTTGTTAGTAGATCTCTACTGCACCAAACAGGGATATTCAAATGATAAATTAAACAGAGAATTCTAAAGTGCTGTCCCCGAATTTAAGTTACCTACTTTTAGGTATTTAAGTATCTACATACACACATTTCATTAATATAACTTTAGTAATAATATATAATTCTATATACATATCTCATTCTCTACTAACTTGATTCTAATTTTCGTCTGAATTGAACATGCTTTTAATGTTTTTTTTATTCATAGATTGAAATTCTAGCAGAGAATATTACATAATATGCAACCGCATCATGTAGCTTTTAATTGCAATACCACGCGTGTTTAACCTTTGTCTTAAATATAATACTTACTACTATAAATAATATATAGTTGTGTTTTTTTTAAATAATACATGAAAGTCAATATTTATTTATTCACTTATTTTTTATGGGCTGTTCCACACGTATATCTTCTAATCACAAATTCTACAATAATAACAAAATTAATTCCTATTATTCCATAGGGTCTGTGGATCCATGAACTGACACACATTGATAGAAATTAATAGTCTAGTTGTGTAAAAGTAACAAAATGAAGTACTTCAGAAAGTACAGCAATAGGTCAGTAAATGGAAATTTAGTGAATTTTGCGAACTCCGTGACGGATGCTTTGGCAGATAATAATGAAACAAATGTAATCTATTCTGATTTTGCCAAAGCATTTGATAAAATTGATCACTATGTATTGTTAAGTAAGCTTAGAAATATCTCCATCTCTACTGGTTTAATAATATTTATGTCTACCTACCTGATAAATCGGCAACATTATGTAATGACAAACAATTTCGAGTCGGATTACTACACGTCAGATTCAGGAGTTCCCCAGTGTTCAAATCTAGGCCCACTTTTGTTTTTAAATTTTATAAATAATATTATAGGTACCGTAAAATATTTATCAATCAGCCTATTTGCCGATGATATGAAAAAAATATTTAAGCAAATAGAAAATTACCAAGACCGCTTACAATTACAAGATGACATCAAAGAAATATTTAATTGGTCTGTTGAAAATCAATTCCCCTTTAATAATGGGGGGGGGGGTTCCAGCCGATTTATTATCCCATTCTCGCACTTGTTATCGAGAGCGAGTGAGAAGGAATGCACGCCCAATTCCGTTCGACATACAAGGACGCAGCGTGGCAGCAGTGACGACTGGTCAAGGATGTCAAGAAAACAATGTATTTTGGTTCTTGTCTTTCTTGCCTTATTCTGTATTTTTAAATCATAGACGTTATTTGATCTGATGATGTAGAATTTCAATTTTAGGTAACTCCACAACAAATAATCAAGCGGGGTCAAATCGGGTGAACGGGCAGGCCAGTCAATTTTACCGCGTCTATTGATCCACCTATTGGGAAAAACTTGATTAAGGCAGGCTCTTACTTCCAATGCAAAATGTAGTGTAGCTGCATCCTGCTAATACCAAATATTTGTATCAATTTCATTAGGGTTGTTATCTTCTGGGAAAAGTATTCCTAACTATAGAACTAAGAAATTTTGCAAGAAATCCAAGTAACGCGCGCCAGTTAATGTACTATCAAAGAAATATGATCCGATAATTTGAGAATTTATAATACCAGCCCAAATGTTTACCTTCTCAGGATATTGAGTAATGGCTTCCATCATCCAATGTAGATTTTCTGTACTCTAGTATTTACAGTTCTGTTTGTTGGCTGTTCCATTTAAGACGAATGTTGCTTCATTAGAAAAAAGAAAGTTTTTTTATAAATAATAGATCATCTTGACATCTATTTGCCATGATTTCACAAAATTCCAATCGGCGATCAGGGTCATTGTCGCTAAGTTCTTGAACCAAATGAATTTTATATGGGTGGTATTTTTCATTTTTTAAAAGGCGCAGTATGGACGTTTTACTAACATTTTTATTGGTGGCAACTTGTCTTGTAGATTTATGTGTATTATCTTGAATATAGTCAGGTAAAGTCTAACTTGGCATGTGAATGAGTTGATAATATGCATGCGATTACATGTGTGGCACACAAAATTACTGCATTGCCAAAACTTATTGTCGCATATATGTCTACCGAGTTTTTCTGCTATTGCTATAACTTTGTGTGCAACACATAGGAAACCATACGCATATTATCAACTCATTCACATGCCAAGTTAGACTTTACTTGACTATATCTAACAATATATGCAATTTCTTTTCATCGTCTAAAACTGCGTTTTCTACCAGATTTATGAGTATCTGTCAACAAATTCGCGAAATTTGTTTCCTCCTCTACTAACCGTAAACTGAGAAATATCCAGGTCGAGATACTTAGTGTTGAAGATTTCCCACACCTGCCTCTGTGTTCTTGTTTTATCACCACATCTTAATAATATCAAAATTTCAATTCTTTGGGTAACCGAAAGACTCATTGTTAAAATAATGATCAACTTAACAATCGGCGATAAATATCTAAAATCATAAGTTTGCACAGATGTAGCAAATAGAGAAATTATATTCTCATGTGTAAAAAGAATTTTTGCTTCTTTCTTTTTGTTGGGTATTTTGCCACCTGCATATCAGAAAAAAGATACATTTAAATTGAATGTTATGACACAAATTAACCAGAAAAGTCAGATTTGACAGATATTTGGTACATAATATTGTTTATTTATATTAGGATACATTTGATTGTATACATTTCAAAATTTTTAAATTTAATTTTCTTGAAATATACAAAATTCAAGAAACCTTATATTGCAGCATAGAGATAAAAAAATCCTTTCAAATGAGCTATCACACGCACCCTTGCTCTATTTAAAAATTTTAAAGAGGTAGTCACTCCAAGGGAGTTGAAGGGGAAGGTACAAAATTATGCTCAAAAAATGTCATTTCAGAATTAAAAATTGACGTGTTTTAGGATTTTACTCATGAATTGTTAATTACGTAGATAATGAATTTATGCTTTACTTATGGAGCTCACTGTATATCTCCCACTCCATTAAATATTTTAAATTTTGATTGCCTGGCCACAAAAACTCGACATTACTTTTTTTTAATTAATAGTTTTCAATCTAGTTACTTTTACGAACAACAATAATAGAACATACAAGCGATTAGCGATGTCGCGGCAGTAAAAATATTCACTAAAAACCCTCCCACTAACTACATTTCTGCCAGATAGCATGTTCTCGTCTTCTTTTCTAACGTACTTGTGTATGTATATACGTACATTTACAAACATGAATTTCTCTATCATGATTTGCCCATTTAAAAAATAATGGAAAATGGTAAATAAATAATTCCCCTGTTAGTTTCCTACACTATATTATAGACATAACAACGGTTATAAACAAAATAAGAAATAAATTTGTGTTAGGCCCTTTTCCAAAATAGGTATTTAACTTATCCCAGTTCTCAAATAAAATATATTACACCAAAGGAAATACCAAGATCAGTCGAGGATGTTAAAGGTTATCTATCTACAGTTTAAATAAATATATATAATACACGCTAGAGGAATCCAGATACAGTGAAGTGGCATCGGCGAAAGTAATCATACACAATGAAAATAGTGTTGTACTTAGTGCTAATAATCGTTTATTCTAACCCAACATTTGCTCAATATACGGTTCCGGACCCTACTTTTGAAGTGTTTTCACCGAAAGGTTTTCGTGTAAGCATTCCTCACGATGAAGGTATAGATTTATTTGCATTTCATGGAAATATCAATGTACCCATGGAAGGACTACAGGCAGGACAATTTTCGAAGGACATTCTGAAGCGGACCGGGGATCGTTGGGTGTTTGAAGACAAGAGAACTAAATTAAATACTGGAGATGTGATTTATTATTGGCTCTTCGTAATAAGAAATAATCTAGGATTCCGATTTGATGACGGCGTACATATAGTTAAAGGTAATTTCTGAAATAATGATTGTTTATATACTTATATTATGCATAAATATTTAAACATTATTTATATATTTCATCTTCTAAATTAATTTTATACAACGGTCTAGTTATTATCTTCACTGTCCTTGAATTATGAGTGCGCTATAAAAACTTGATTTAAATCCTTTAATTTTCTTGAATCGAAATTATTTAATTATTAACAAATTTATCGAATTTTGCCTCAGGCGGCAAACATATTAAATGTGCTATTTTAATTGCTTCTATTCATGCTAATGTTTATTATTAATGAAAATAATAATATTTTATGGACATACCGTGTGGTCACGAGAACCCGCTCAGGCTTATAATAGCTGAAATAATTATTATTTCGATATTTGGAAATTAATATTAAGCTTTATGTAGGCCAATAAATTTTAAAGTGTTGGTATTTGGTGAAAAAATATGTATATTTTTAAATAGGGCATGTATGGACCATCCTCAATATTAGATAGAAAATTTTATTTCCAACACGACGTTATGCGATATATCTAGTTTTGTTTCCATTTAATATTAAAAACGTTACGTTAATCAGAAAAGTACATTTTCTTTGATGTGTTATTAAAGGTGCGAGCATTAATAGTACGGTGTAATTAGTACAAAAAACGGCCTAACCTCAACATCCAATGTAAAAGTTTCCCACCAACTCCAAACTGCTCTATATAGTCCACATATTTGGTCAAATGTTACACCATTTTAAGCGTCGGGTTTGGGGGGGGGGGAGAAGTTGATAAATTAGTAGTTTTTATCAGTTTTTCTTAAATATTTAGAAAACTATGTGGTTTAGCACGGATAGTGCCATATACAAAAATAATGTACATTAAATTGCGAACAAAAGTGGTTCTGTGCATAATCTTGCTAAAGTGAACGGTTCTAGCGTTACGGAGGATTGAAAAGTAGAAATTTTTCGTGTTTTTTAGATTTTTTGGAAAAAATAAGACATTATCACTAAAAACTAATTTTTTTAATACAGGATTGTGTTTTGTTAAAGCAAATTGCGATTTTAGTGGCCGGTGGTATGTTAGTTATAAGCTCTTGAAAGAACGACAACCTCACCATCTTCTCAAGGGGCGCTACTTTTTAAGGGAAAAGAGGCTTCCACAAGCCTAGGCCATATAAACCTGTGGTACGGAGAAACCCACTGTGAATTTTCTCTGGACAATGCTGCATTAATAATGAATACCTTTTCAACATAAATGATTTTAAAATATAAAAATATTATCTGTATAATAATTATGATATATTAATTATATCATTTTTAATCATAATATTTTTAAAACTGCAGCTTTTGGAGGTTTTGTTTTATAAAATAGGCAACCATTTTTTATTTATTTAGGAGGAAAAGATGTACACTCTTTCTGACATTCAGCGAGGCATTGGGGATATGAAAGATGTACTCTTAGCAATATACGCCTTCACAGGATGTGACACTGTATCAGCTATCTACAAGAAGGGGAAAATTACGCCCTATAGGAAAGTGCAAGCCAACAACGCTTTTCGTACGAAACTTCTAGTCTTCAACAATCCCAGTGCAGTGGCTGACGCTGGAAAGCATTTTCTTCTTGCGACGTTTGGAGCCAAGAACACCGGAGATCTAGATTGTTTTCACTACCAGTGCTACTTGCAGGCTATTGCAAAACAGCCTATACATTCATTGCTCAAGTTGGCTGCATTCCCTCTACTTCAGCAGCTTCCAGGCAACATTCATTTAGAACATACCACTAGGTACAGCAGTGGCTGAATGAGAAGAAGAATCCGCTCGAGTGGAGGAGGAAGAAGATTGGCGAACACTTGAGACTAATTGCAACAGTACGTCCTGCAGCTCCCCAGGAATTACTTTCCCTGATAGTGTGTACTTGGAAAGACGAATGCGTCCGTAACTGCGAGTGCAGAAAGAGTGGTCTAAACTGCTCAAGCATATGCGGTAATTGCTCAGGCCTAGGATGTGATAACAGGGACACGAACATCATAGACGAAGATTCAGAAAACGAGGGTGCTATGTTCGAAGAGGACTGAATACTGATGAATGCTTTACATTAATTTAAGGTCGCATTAACATTCTACATTTTTATTTAATATTACTATTGAACTCAGTTTATGAACTTCAAAAATTTTAATAAAAAATGGTTGCAATATACAGCCAAATATACCTATTTTCTAAAACAAAACCTCCATAAGCTGCAGTTTTAAAAATATTATGATTAAGAATGATATAATAATATATCATAATTATTATACAGATAATATTTTTATATTTTTTAATCATTTATGTTAAAAAGCTATTCATTCTTAATGCTGCATTGTCCAGAGAAAATTCAGAGTGGGTTTCTCCGTATCACAGGTTTATATGGCCTAGGCCTGTGGAAGCCTCTTTTCCCTTAAAAAGTGGCGCCCCTTGAGAATGTGGTGAGGTTGTCGCTCCTTCAAGGGCTTATAACTAACATACCATCGGCCACTAAAATCGCAATTTGCTTTTACAAAACAAAATTCTGTATAAAAAAAATTAGTTTTTAGTGATAATGTCTTATTTTTCCAAAAAATCTAAAAATTACGAAAAATTTCTACTTTTACACCATCCGTAACTCTGGAACCGTTCACTTTAGCAAGATTATGCACAGGGCCATTTTTGTTCGCAGTTAAATGTACATTATTTTTGTATATTGCACTTTTCGCGCTAAACCGCATAGTTCTCTAAATATTTAAGAAAAACTGATAAAAACTACTAATTTACCAACTTCTCCCCCCCCCCTTCCCCCAAACCCGGCGCTTAAAATGGTGTAACTTTTTACCAAACAATATGTGGACTGTATAGAGCAATTTGGAGTTGGAGGGAAACTTTTACTTTGGATGTTGAGGTTTGGGTCTAATTACACCGTACTATAAGTTGTGTTTTAAGAAATAATGGAAAATAATCAGCACAGGCATATCAGAAATGAATAAATTAATATGGTATTAGTATACGGAGATTGTCAGGAAAATGCGATAATGCATGTTCCCTGTATGCCGTGTTTGTCCTATGATTTTAAATAGAGAAAGGTATCTTAGATTCCCTTACAATGAAATTCAAGTTGAAATTAAGAACCTACTCCGGAGTTTGAAAAATGATATATACTTTCATCAAGACGAGACAGAACCTCACAATGCTCATATCTTCCGCAATTACCTAAATAAAACTTATGTGGAACGATGGATTGATACCAATGATTCAGTAGGGTCGTCATCTAAGTCACCTGATCTGACTCCTCTAGATTTTTTATGGGAATATCTTAACAATATAGTTTACTCCAGACCAGCAGCCTCATTAGAAAACTTGCGAAATAGAGTAGGAGGGAGGGGGGAATAACAGTCACTTAAGCCTGATCACTTGTAACGGCCAAAATACTAATTATTTATTACATAAGATTGGTGGAAAATAGAGCCTGGTAGGGGTAGTAGTTTGAACCAATGTCAAAAATAGTCTGTTCATATGCAGGATGAAATGCCTTTGTACACACAACACGTGCTTCCTCTATTTGCATTTACGATGTAATCTTAGAGTTCTACAAAAAAGTCCGTTCAAGGAAAAGAGTGGATATATTAAAAGTATTTTAAGGCTGGAGCGAGATGTTTATATAATAATTTTTGCTCTGTGAGGTGTTCCAAAATCTATGTCATCTATATCGCATTTGCATGAATATAAATAGGTATCAATATTTTTTCAAAATTATAAAGAAAAATATGCATGCTGACTTGTCTATTTTGTCATACATTGCAAATGCAGTTGTACAAAGCGCCCTCAAAAAAAGTATAAAGACAGGGCTGGGTAAAGATTAATCACCGAACAATTGGGGATAGAAATTTCTTAATTTTTTGAATCCGAAACCAATTTTTTGAGCAATTTTACCCATATTAATAAGTAGCTGTGGGAAATATAGTCGACCTATCGTAGAACGGCACAAACCGCATACACTATTTAGAATTTATACTACACCAATTAGGATAGAGATGCGTACATTGTCGTTAGCTCAATACTACTGTCTACAAACAGCTTCCCCTTTGTCAGCCATCACTCGCGGCATTTACAGTAATTGGAATATTTTATTCGATATTGTTTTGTTTTTGTTTCCTTGCGAAAAAATTGTTGGTTCTGACACTGCTATCGCTTAAACAAAAACCACGTTACTAAGGAAATTGTAATGAATTTCGTGCGCACTTAGGGCGAGTTGTACAAACAAAGTTCAGTTTCAGTTCAACCTAAACTCGATTCAAAATCCTTGATCTGACTTGAATTTTTTAAAGTAACGTAAATTTATCAGGATAGAGGGAGACAATATCAAACTTTACACGAATGTGCATGATGGGTGAACAGAATTGGTTTACTACACACACAATAGTTCGGATCCCAACCTTTTCGATAATAGACGATCACGTAAATAGCCAATTAGTTTATCTATCTTCACCTAAAATAGAGACAAATAATTAGGGGGAGATTCCAACTACTTCACTGACACTTTGTGGCCGGTAGTTCATTAAAAACATTCAGCCGGGGGTGAGAAATATTTCTATGGTGCCAAATAATCGGGTTTAAATAATTAAACAGTAACATAGGGATGGATATGAAATAGTTCACTGTATTTACCTTACTTGAATATTAGACATGGATCTATTATCCTCGAATATGTAGTTGCTTGTCACACAAATGATTTTAGTGACATTATCTTACATGTGAAATTTAAATAAAACATAAAAACTAAAATAAACATCAAGAATATATTTTATCCATGCACTTGGCCTATAATCATTACCTCTTTCAATGTTATTGTCAGCATAGTATCTTAGCATAATTTTGTTTACACACATAAAGTTAGAATATTTCTTATATACTAATGTCACTGAACTTTAAAGTAAATATTAATATAGCACATTTGCGTTGAATATAAGTAGAAAAATGTTAATCGAATTTTTAAGACGATGTCACATCATCTATTCAAAAAGAATGATGATGATTATACAGAGCGTCAACAAGAGTGGCTTTGGGTCTTCATGACGTTTCATCCTATAGAGCAGTAATTGACAATTCATTGGCATCATATTGTTACGTAAGGAGTATTCATATTTTAGGAGAAAACTATAAATCAGCTTTAGTAGGTTACATATTGATACAAATTATTTTTCCAAATTCTAAATTGATATACTTTGCAATAATATTAAACAAATATTGAGAACGAGACCTGACACTGAATTATTAAAAACAAACAATAAATACGAACTTGTACTCAATAGGTAACCTGCTAAGTAAGCAACTAGTAAAATGATAAATACGAATTTTATTAACGCGGGCGACAGTCGAATTCTTAAGACAGTCCTACTCTTAATGTGTTAAGAAGTGCGACTCCTTATCCTGACGCATTTCCCCACATCAGTGATATTGGTAAGAGCCCCCCATTTGTTACTATTATTGTTGTGCCTGTTGATACTGTGACACTGTTTGTTGTTATTTTGTTAATAAATTATATATGTTTTAAAGTCGTCTTCTACTTTGACTACCCAATCTCCCACTCTCACAAGCCAAGTGGCCGTCAGTCGCGGCTCTCCGAAAGGGGGGTCGTGACATTTGGTGGAGGCGCCGTAACAATATTTTAAAGAAAATGTCACTGTCATTGTAAGTTACAAATAGAAATTTTGTGTTGATTGTAAAAATGTGAGTATGTCAAACTCTTTTTGACAAATTTGTAACGGTTCAAAATTCAACTGTACAAAATTTTTAAAGGTCGAAAGAAATTACGCAAGCGAGGTTTGTTTATACTGAACACACTAATGTGCATGTATGGTTGCAGATATGAGCGGTTTTGATTTGCTTCTCGATTTCTACGTCTGAAAATATATAAAAACTAATTTTTTATAGAAAGTCATTTATATACGTCCTTGAATTAAATAGGTAGTGTATGATATGATTATTTAGCTATTTGTTGTAATGTTTGGCCAATAGTCCTGGTATTTAATGAAGCGCAAATATATGTTCAATATTTGTTACCTCCGCGCCCATTTTAAAATAACATTACGCTGTAGACTGACAAATTGTAAATGTGCAATAAATAAAATAGTAATAAATAAATAAACACCACAGAAATTAGAAATTAAATAATGTGTAATAGTGACCTTTTGTAGTACTTTGAGTAATTCATTTAAGCTGCCTTAATTTTCATTAGGAATTCTCGTATTTGAAATATAAAGAAAGATTAAGTTATATTTTGATTATAAAATAATAAAGACGCAAGAAAAGTGTTAAAGCATGAAAGTTTTTAAAATGTTTGTCGCAATACCCACTTTTGACAAATTTTGCATTTATATGAATTCAAAATCAAGCAACTAAGAATGTATGCAGTTTGCTTTGATGCACTCTTTTGCCGTATGGAATAGGGATGTTAAGAATTATAGAATTTCTGTGGAAGATCTATTTGGCGCATTTGTAATATTTTTTTTTGTTGAGTAAATATTTGGAAAGAGGAAAAATAAAAAAGGGTCAGCCATATTGGAAAGTCAGATTTGTCTTATTTCATCTTGATTTTGGTGAAAGTAAGAGCCCCCCCCCACCAATAAGACCTTTGGCAAATATATAGATATCCAACGTTTAAAACTCCAGTTTTTCATATAGCAACACCATATGTAGACATAATATCAATTTCAAAGATAGTTTTTAGTACAGAATATTTAAAAATTGATCCATTTTTTAGAGAATTATCAGTAGAATACCATAATTTTAAATGCAGTGGCGTAAAATGGAATCAACTAAGGTATCTTATAACTTTATTACTTGCAATGACTGGGACTCAACAGATTGATATTACACCAAATTTGTACTGATCTAAGACTTCACTCTGCCTTCTAGCAAACATTCTACCAAATATCAATATATAACAAAATTCTGTGTCATCTGCATTCAAAATGACATTGTCCTTGTCAAGGCAGGTTTTTCGATTCATCAATATGTATCAAGAACTTGTGTGACATCGTTTACAAGTATATGAACTATAGAAGACTTTCCCTAATTCCTACACCTACCAAGTTTTATAATAAAATTTTATGGCTTACGTCACCGAAAAAGTCTTAGTTAGGTTCACAAATATAGCTAGAATTTTTTTACTGATATTAAAATGATTCATAATGCCATTCATTAATTGAGAAATATCCATTATGTTATGTTATATACAGGGTCTCCCAATAGTGCGTCAAAGTCCAACGCCGGCCTTATTATTAGAAGGCTTTGGAACATTATTTATTGTATTAAAAGGCGCACATTTAGAAATAACTGATGAGATAACGATAAATAACGAGAAGGTGATAACGAGTGGAGCATCTTTGTGGTCATCTTTTAAAAATGGAACGCCCTATATATTTTTACGTTTATGAATTCAGCGTAAAGTTACCTTTCCAACGACTTCCAGATTTTTTATTCTTGGTGCGTTGCCAAGTTATTCGAAAAAATATGAAAATTTTGGTCAAATCAGGGCTTCTGGTAGGCCAACTATGGGATCCCCCTTTTCCTATCCAACCATTTGGAAAAGCGTAGTTTAAATGTTCGTGAATAGCTGCAGTATGGCGCACAGGTGCTCCATCATGGAGGTACTACATTTTCTCCCTAATATCCCTGGGGACATCCTCCAGTAATTCTTCCAAGCTGTTTTACAAAAATTCGAAATAAATTTGACCATTCACACGTCCATCAAAAAAATGTGGTCCTTCACATAGTCCCCAATAATTCCTCCCCAAACATTCAACGACCATCTTGTTTGGATATTTGTTCGTGAGATATTAGGATTGGTTGTGTCGTAATAATGAAAATTGAAAAGTCAAAAAAATTTGTTGTTGTCCTATTGACAAAATTGTATTCGGTTTTCATAATCCCTATCAATCAGGAAATTTTTTTTTTTGTAGGATTCAATCGACTGAAGGTCGGCTTATATCGTTTTCTCTTGCCAATTCTTTTGTACTACGATGAGGGTTTTCAATTACGCCTAAAAATATGATGTTTCGTTTTCTTAATTTACTACATTTTTTGTTCGTTCCTTTTTCTCGTATTCCACTTTCCCCGTATTGTCAAATCGTTCGTTAATCTTTCAAATGATTTTTTAGAGGGCTACCTTCTTTCCGTATATCGCTCCTTATAAATTCGAGTTTTTATTTTTATCACTCGCACCCAGAACATAAACCACATCGACCATTTCTTCTCTGTAAAAATTCATTATTGGAAAGTACAAATTTTAATCTAATTTATAACTTAAAATAAGTGTAAATACTTTGTCACTATAGTTAATAACTAAACGTCAATAAGATAACTTTCAATTATTCTCACTTTATGTCAAAATCATGACTTCTAGATCAGTTCAAACTGAAAAGTATTATAATTTAACGGTTTTTACTAAAAAAGTAAAAATATCTGGAAATATCAATTTTAAGCATAGGATATTATTCACAATAATCGTAGAGAATTAACGTGCCAATTCAAAAGTACAATAATATACAGAGAGCACACTTGAATAAATTGAGAAAATTCACTGAAATCTCCTGAATTAGCGCTAGTATAAAAGACACCCTGTATAATTATAATCGATATTTGGTGGTTGTGTCGTTGTAGTAAATTCCTTGTCTACATAATTGCAAAATAAATCTGTATATAAAGAACAAGTTAATCTTTCAGTTCGTTACAGTTAATTGAGAAATATTAAAAAGGATTTTAGGGTTAAGTGGAAGAGCAGAGAGTGTCTCACTCTACTGAACTTCGCCCTTTTATTATTATATTCAATAAGAAATAAAGACATATTATTATTATTATTATTATTATTTAAAGCTTTATGTTGAACATAGGTTAAGATGTCAAATTTAAAGTATTAGTAGTCAATGTTTACTACTGAGCGTAAAAAATCAAACTAAACTTAGGATGTAATGTGGTCATTTTCGTGCTGTCACGCCTCTGTAAGTACTATTTCTCAAATAGTATATAGAAATAAAAAAATTTTAATAGCCCATGCACTGTTAAATATTCACTTTCATGCGATAAAACAATAAGCGTTAAACATTAATTTTATCGCACGTGTAAAGTGGTTGTATGATACCGGATTGACTACCAAAAACACACCCGTGTGCTTCGTACATAGGTGCAATAATTAACTTTTACATGAATAAAACATAAACAATTTCAAACATTACCAATTCCCAGCTTGCGTGTCAAATTCATAAAAACACGAAAGCTTTTTAATTTATTTAGTAGGCTGCTCGTAAATGTGTCAATTCTAGTTTATATAAACGCGAATAAGGGTTTATTTATAGCCCTGGAATTAAAGGTAGCTAAAAAATCACGAACGTCACACCATCGCCAGGAAAGAGCTGAAATGCGATAAAATATTGGGTTGTTACGTATAATTACAAACGCACCATGATATATGACTCAAAATAAAAGTAAATATCTAACTAAAATGGGATTAACTGTTCCCTTCAACAATTTAGCTAAGATTGTGACTCAAAATAACAATAGTATTAAAATTAAGTTTAATCAGGGAATATAAAAGAGAAATATAAAACACATCCATCACGGAGATGGATATAATGAATATCACACTAAATATTAGGAGTAAAGCAGTTGGTACTGATGAGATTAGTATTTTAACTATACGACTTTGTATTCCGTTTCTATTACCGCATATCACACATTTAATTAATTTTTGTTTAAGCCGTAGTGTAGTCCCTACCAGCTGGAAAAAAGCTCAAGTGTTGCTTCTACCTAAGGTCTCCAATCCTTCGAGTCTAAATGATATAAGGTTAATCAGTATTCTTCCTGCATTGTCCAAAATTTTAGAAAAAGCCATTGAAATGCAATTACAAAAACATGTGTATAAAAATAATATCATCCAGACTACTCAATCAGGCTTCAGATCAGGTCACAGCTGTACAGCGGCTCTTTTAAAAGTCACAGACGATATTTTCGAGGCTACGGATAAAGGTAAATTAACTATACTTGTATTACTTGATTACTCGAAGGCCTTCGATACTTTAAATCATCAAATGTTGCTGTCAATTCTCAATTATATAGGTCTTACTGAATCAGCATCAAACCTGCTATCACATTATTTAATAGCAAGGTCTCAAGCAGTGGTTTATAACGGTAATATCTCTAATTTCTTAAATATCTCCAAGGGGGTTCCACAAGGGTCGATCTTGGGCCCACTGCTATTCAGCATATATACCTCAAATTTTCCATCTATTTTTGTATCTTGTTCACAACATTATTATGCTGATGATACACAACTATATATGTCATTCAATTTGAATGAAAGTGTGAATGCAATAACTGCATTAAATTACGATCTCTATAATCTAAACATCTTTTCTAAAAATCACTGTTTAAAATTAAATGCTGGTAAGACAATGGCCATGTTATTTGGTAGAAAGAGAGATAGAGACAATTTCTTGCAAAGTTACTCACAGTGCATTCGAGTTGATGATAATATAATTAAATTTCAAGATAAGGTAAAGAATTTAGGTCTCTATATGGATACAGATTTGAGATTTTCTAGTCATGTTAGCGTCTGTCTTCGGAAGGCATACGCTAGTCTGAAATGTATATATCAAAACAGGCATATCTTAGATATAGGCATTAAATCGTTGTTGTGTGATTCTTTGGTCTTATCACAAATGAATTATTGTGATGTTTTGTATAACCCTTGTTTAAGTAGCTATGACATTAATCGTATTCAAAAACTCCAAAATTGCTGCTTACGATTGATATTTGGCATAAGAAAATTTGAACATATTAGTCATACTTTCAAAGTAATATTAACATAAGGCACAAACATACTATAACACCTCCAATTCACTCAACCCAGCTTTTCAAACGGTCGTTTTCTTACAATATAGGCAAATGTATTAATGAATTACCCTTAGATTTGAAAAGGCTTAAGAGGTTTAAGAATCATATTCTTGAGGTCATTAAGACTAAGCAACAATAAAGTAATTGTATGCATTGTAACGATTCATTATTGTATATGCGCTTAATAATAGCTAGTGAACTTTTTGCCTGTGTAATATTTCATTTATAGGATAATGTTATATTTTGTGGTAATATTTTTGCGCTTTCTATGGGCTGTTTGGGGTTAGGTGGAAGAACAGGGGTATTCTGCTTGTTAGGCTGCCCGCTGAATCTCGCCCTAATTAATTGTTTATTTTTTATGTTTTTTGTAATTCATAACTTTGGTTAATAAAAGGCCTTTATTATTATTATTATTATTATTATTATAGACTTAAGCCGTGCACTTTCTCGGCCGAAGCCGGAAAAAATTCACCGACCCCTCGCGCGCGCCGTTGGGGTTCGGCTCTGTGGGGACCCGGGCCTGTCCCGGGTCCATTGGTGTTGGGGATCGGCTCGGTTAACGGGAATGAAATTCATCACGTCCCATTAATCCGGTGGATATTTCGATTTTCTATCCTTCATCGTTCAAAAACTTTCTGGTGATATGGCATGTCTGAAGAATCACCGTCCTCTGGATAATCTTCGCGAGGCCTTTAGGTAGATTAAGTTGCTCCAAATAATTCAAGAACTTCTTCGTCACCACGCCTGTAGCCGATATTATGATCGGGATAATTCGAACCTCCTCTAATCTCCACACGTGTTTAAGTTCTATAGCCAAGTTCTGATATTTATTTCTCTTTTCCATCTCCGTTTTATGCAGGTTGTTGGTTAGGGGGCATCCAATATCAATAATAGTGGCCTTCTTGTCTTTCTTTTTGATCACCAGGATGTCGGGGCGGTTGTGATCCAAGGTTCTATCAGACTGTATTGGTCTATCCCAGTACAGCAATGTTTCCTCATCTTCTAAAACAGCTTGAGGTGTGTATTTATAGAAGGGCGGTGGATTAGTAATGAGTCCTAAGTTAAGTGCCAATTCTCTATGGATGATTTTCGCCACCTCGTTGTGCCTTCCCAAATACATTCCCGTAGCCAAAGCGGGGCAGCCTCCAGTGACATGTTCGATAGTTTCACCCACTGCCTTACACTTTCTACACACATCGTTCACGCCGGGGACTTTAAGAATGTACTTCTCATAATTTCTAGTACGGATAATGCTATCCTGAATGGCTGTTATGAATCCCTCAGTTTCTGGGTGTAACATTCCTTCCTTAAGCCATAGGAGCAAGGTCTCCTTGTCGATCTCTGGATTGTTTAAGGCATTGGGATACTTTCCATGGAGTACCTTGTCCTGCCATGCTGTTTGAATATCCTCGTTCGTTCGGATCACTATTTCGTGTTGTCGATCTTTGAGGTTTAACGGTGTGTATCTATTGTCACTTTCCACTATTTTCCGAATGAGGACCCTGTCTGAATTGTAGAAATAGAGGCGCATGTTCTTCTCTTGCGTTCGGCACATCTTCTGAACGCTGCTTAATCCTCTGCCTCCTTGTGTTCTTGGCATGTACAGTCTTTCAACTGCGCTCTTTGGGTGATGCGTTCGAAACTTTGTAAGTGTAGTTCTCGTCATTCTGTCTAGGTCTTCCAGGTCTGTATCCGAGTACTTTAGTATTCCGAATGAGTATGCCAGACTAGGGACAGCATATGTATTGATCGCTGTAATCATGTTCCTAGCGTTGAGTTTAGTATTCAGGAGCTTATTTAGACGTTGTTTGTATTTTTCCCTAAACTCCTTCTTTAGCTGGGTGTGGTCTATCCTTCTATTCTGCAGAATTCCAAGGTACTTGTAAGTTTCTTCTGGCAGCATTTGCTCAAAGTCACGGATATTCTCCGGCTGCTGCGTTAATTTTCCCTTTGTGACATGTACTTCGGCACACTTCTCCAGACCAAACTCCATTCTGATATCATCGCTGAAGATTTTGACATTGGCTACTAGCGCCTTCAATTGTCTTGGATTCTCAGCGTAGAGCTTGATGTCATCCATAAATAGTAAATGACTGAGCCTCGAGCTTGGTTGCTTGGGATCTATTCGGAAACCGTAGGTGGTGTCATTCAATATTGCTGAGAGGGGATTGAGAGCGAGGCAAAATCATAATGAACTCAGCGAATCCCCCTGGTATATACCTCTTCTAATCTTAATGTTCGAGATAGTGCTTCCTCCAATTATTGTCTGAGTTTTCCAAGTCGCCATTGCATATGTTAGTAGCCGAACGATGGTTGGGCTAACTTTGTATACTTCTAGCACTTTTATTAGCCAGTCATGAGGTACAGAGTCGAATGCCTTTTTGTAGTCTATGTAGGCCATACTGATGTTTCGGCGCTTTACTTCAGCTTGTTTGATGGTTACTGCATCTATTGTTAGCTGCTCCTTGCATCCAAGTGATCTCTTTACGCATCCCCGCTGTTCTGGGCCAATTATATTGTTCATCTCACAGTGTTCATTGATTTGCCTATGTATCAATGACGTGAGAAGTTTGTAGATCGCAGACAAGCAGGTGATTGGCCTGTAGTTTTTCGGGTCTTTCAGATCTCCTTTTTTGGGCAGAAGGTAAGTTACTCCTCGACCTAAAAATTCAGGAAATCTTGTTGGATCTTCCAGGATTTTGTTGAATGCTCGGGCCAACTGTGGAATTAGCGCTGGGAATGATTTCAACCAGAAGTTCTGTATGTTGTCTGGTCCAGGTGCTTTCCAGCTTGAAGTGTTTTTTATGCACTCTTCGACATCTGCAGGAGTAATATTAGTATCTGGCATATCTGGAAGATCATTTGCATTGTGCTCTGCTGTTTGGAGCCATGTAGCTGCTTGATTGAATCTCGCAGGGTTTGACCATATCCCCTGCCAGAATTGACCGAAGCGATTGTGGTCAATTTTCTCGGGTTCTGTATTGCCTTGGTTGTTGCTTTCCAGATTGCGATAGAAGATCTTCTGGTTGCTAGAGAATAAATTATTTTGCTCTTTGCGCTTCGCAGTCTCGTTGTATCGCCGCAGTCTCGCTCCTTTAACTTTACTTTTCTGTCTAGCATCATCGTAGTAATTCGTGAGGGTTTCGTTGGACTGTGGATGGTTTAAGTCTATTTGTTGTTTCCGGCATATTTTACGAATTTTGCTCTTAACTTTATTGCTCTTATTGCCATCTAAATACTCTTTGATAATGTTTGCCTCAGTTCTTAGCAGATCTATTTGCCTTTCGAGTCGCATCTTCCAAGCCGGCTTTCCTTGTTTCTGGATATTCCTATTTTGTTTATAGATTTGAAGTTTCTGGCCATTCAATTCTATGACAGTGGCAGCTCCTGCATACAGAGCTGTATGTATAAAAGTTAAATCAGGATCCAGTTGTTCCTCCAGCCTCAACTTCAATTCGGTATCCACATATTTTATGTACCGTTGTGTATCTTTATTGATTTTTAGCCTCGGTATTATTGGCCTGGTGAGAGGGTTCGAGTCGCTAAATAGCAGTAGATTGTTGAGTAGTTTCTGCCGTATCTTTCCTACTTCTTCCCCGTTATTTTGATTGCGGGGCTCTTCCTCATGAGGTGCATTGTCATCCACTGGTCTTTGTGGTATGTCTTCAATTTGTTGGCGTATTTCTTCGTTATGTATTTGGGCTCCTGCTTCCCTACGCAGCGTATCTATTTCAAGCTGTGTTAATATTTCCTATTATTATTATTATTATTATTATTATTATTTTCTGCACTTGAAAGCAAATTGCTATTTAATCTTTATAATAGCATTACTTTATTCTGTTCCAATCTGGTTTTTAAAAAACTAATATAACCATAATACCCTTTTGTCTTTGGATAATATTAGAATTTACTTACATTTAAAATATATTTTAATTACCAGCTATTTGAGTTATAGAACTTTCATAAAACTTCACATGCTTTTTAAATGTTGTTTGAGGCGACATCCTGTATATTGAAGAAAATAGAACTCCAAAAACATCTACATGTGTATTAAAACCTGCAGAGAAAGCTACAACACGAAACACCACCAAAACAGGCATTAATAACAACGCCAATTCCCCTAAAAAACAATACCTGCAAAAAACTAGACACTTAAATGTACGTATTTTTATTTGCTATATATTGTTTATCTCTTTGTTTAACCAATTTTATTGCCATGCTTATATGAAAGTCTAAATTAACTAAACCACATTTAATAATTATTGTTTTATATACCTACAGATCTAATTGTATTCTTAAATTGTTAATATAACGTAAAATGGATCATTTTATAAAATACTACAAAAATGACATAATAATAATATTATTTATTATGTAACAAACAAACGTTGATTACATAAATGGTAAGAATTCGGCTACGCCGTTCTTCCACTCTACCGAGATACAGAGAATAAAAAAACAATAATAAGAAAAGAGCATCCACAACAAAAAGCAATAGCACTAAAAATATACGTAAAAACTTAATAAAAAGAAATAAATGCAAAAAGCGTGTATATAGTACGAGTTACAAATTTAATAACACATATTTAATATTTTTTGTAAATGAATAAATTGATAAATTGGGCCAATCTGAAACCTTAGCTAGTAAATGCGGCACCATATATACAAATTAACCCTCAAATTTGCTCGTGGAATGTTGTGGTACACAAAAGGAGTTAGTTCTTACATTTAAATTATGAACATCAAATCTTCTTGTAAGTAGGTTAAATAGATATTCAGGTTTTTGATACACTATAACTTTAAAAAGAAGTATATGATAAAGATAGATTGCCCTATTGGTCACATTAAGTACTTTAAATCTGATTAAATGAGGGGTTATCTGACTTCGAGGAGGGATACAACAGATAAAGCGCATACACGAATTTTGAATTTTCTGCATCTTGTACTTATTATAAATTGCTAGAAAATGGTAATAAACTGGAGAACAATAGTAAATGTGAGGATAAATAAGGGACTTTACTAGCTTTAGTTTTGTCTGCTCGCTTAACTGATTTTTTAGGTGGTATAATGACTTTAACTTAAAGTAAGAAGTTTTAATTATGTAATTAATATGTTGGTTAAAGCTGAAGGATTGATCAGTAAACACTCCAAGATTTTTTGCTGATTCTACCCAATTAATTTGCACATTATTTATCCATAAACTTTCTTGGCAAATGATGTTTCTTTGGCGTTCATTGCCAATACATAAAGCGTTAGTTTTGCTAGGATTCACTTTTAGACCATTGTTAGAGCACCAGGTTGTGAATGAACACAAATCCTCGTTTATTTAATCGATAGATTCCTCTAATTGTGATAATGTACAGGCTTTGTATAGCTGGGCGTCATCCGCATATAAGTGGATTTTGCAGTGTTTTATACAATTGGGTAAATCAAAAGTATATATATCGAAAATAATATAGGCCCAAGTGTACTGCCTTGTGGCACTCCACTAGTAGTAGTACCTAATTGTGACTCATTATCAGATGTTAAAGTAACTTTTTGGGTGCGCTCTTTTAAATAACTGCTTAACCATTTCAGTGCAAAATAATCAAAGCCTATGTATTTTAATTTTGCTAATAGCAGGTCAAAATCTACCAAGTCGAATGCTTTGCTTTGATCTAATAAGATTAATATCATAGAGTTCGATTTATCCAACGTCAAAGAAACATCACTTAACGCGTTTAAAAGAGCAGTCGAAGTACTGTGTTTTTCCCCGAGTCCAGATTGAACAACAGGCAAAATATTATGTCTTTTCAAAAAATGTTTAAGTCTATCGATATTATTTTTTCGAACATTTTAGAAAATGTTGGGAGTATTGGAATGGGACGCAAATCATTTAGGGTTAACGGTACAGATATTTTGGGAATGGGCAGAACATTCGCAGATTTCTACACTCCTGGAAATATACCGAGTTTCAGAGATTCATTAAATATGTTTTGCACTACATCAATGCAATGCGGAATTATTAAGTTAATCATTGTTAAATTAATATTGTCACTCCCTATTGCTTCAGACTTAATACTTTTTAAAGCCGTATAAATATCGTTTTGATTTATTTCCGAAAAATTAAATTTTATATCACGTCTTGTTAACTCTCACTGCCAGTCAAATCATTCTCACCAGCTGAAATTCGTAAAGAAATTAGCAAAATCAAGTATTTTAAGGCTCTTGGCTGTGACTTAATCGTTGGAGAAATATTAAAACACCTACCTAGAAAATCAATTGTTCTATTAACCACAATTTACAACAGTGTGTTACGTTTATGTTACTATCCCATACAGTGGAAATACGCTCAAATCATCATGATCCCAAAACCTGGAAAACCACACACAGAGCCTTCCTCCTATCGACCTATAAGTCTCCTGCCACTAATGTCGAAAATATTTGAAAGGCTCCTTCTAAATAGAATAAAAGAAAATATACCCACGGAAGACTGAATCCCCGAACATCAATTTGGATTTCGGCAAAACCATTCAACAATTCAGCAATGTCACCGAATTGTAAACAAAATTATAGAAAGCCTGGAAAAAAAGAAATGTGTGCCTCCATTTTCCTTGATGTACAACAAGCATTTGATAAGGTCTGTCACGAAGGTCTCCTGTACAAATTAAAATTACATATGCCTAGTCAAATATTCCTTCTCCTAAAGTCCTATAACAGTGAACGTTTCTTCCAAGTTAAAACCAATAATTCACTATCCATCTACCATCCTATTAAATCCGGAGTTCCTCAAGGTAGTGTCCTTGGACCATTCCTCTATTTACTTTTTACTGCGGACATACCCGTTATTGATGATATTACAATGGCTACATTTGCCGATGACACAGCAATCCTGTCATCAGATCCAAATTCTGAGATAGCTTCCAGAAAACTGCAGAACTACCTGAACTTGCTGCAAAACTGGTTAGAACGTTGGAAAATCAAGGTCAACAATGAGAAATCAACTCAGGTCACATTTACCACGAGACGAACTTTATGCCCGCAAGTTTATTTAAATAATGTTCCAATCCCAGTGAAATCGGAAGTCAAATATCTAGGAATCCACTTGGACCAGAAGCTTACTTGGAAAAGCCACATCAAAGCTAAAAGAACACAGCTGAACCTAAAAGTCAAACAAATGTATTGGTTGCTAGGTAAAAAGTCGCAGTTGTTATTGGAAAACAAAATACTTATTTATAAAATTATTCTAAAACCAATCTGGACTTACGGTGTCGAACAAAAATACTACAAACCTTCCAGTCAAAAACACTCCGCATGTTAGCAGACGCTCCATGGTATGTGTCCAACGCAACTCTCCATAACGATCTTGGAATTCCCTACATACAGGATGTTATTACCCTCCACGCTAATAAAGCAAAAGAGCGGGATATTGCCCACAGTAATCCAAACATAAACCAACTGTATCAGCTACCGTTAGATAATAGAAGATTACAAAGAAAGTGGCCAGAAGACCTAACGGACTAGGTGAAAATGGAGAACCATCAGTGGATGGTACCCAACTCAAGCGAAGTACAAATCAAAATATTTGCTAAATACTCTGTATATAGATTAGAGTAGATTGTAAATTTGCTATGGAAAAAAAAAGAAAAAAAAAATAGTTATTATTGTAATAAGTCAGCGTGTTTATATTTACATTGGACTGTCCAGCCACGCTTAAAAAATAATTATTTAACTGATCGGGATTTAAGAACTCATTTGGTAAACTACTCAGTTCATACTTCGATTTAGTGCACACACCCCATTGCGATAGATTTTTCCATAATTGCTTACTATTGTTTTTATTTTTATTGACTATAAATTGCATGTATGCTTTTTTTTCACGAGCAATTGCTTCTTTAATATAATTTCTTAGAGTTGTTTTGGTTTTTTCACACATTTTACGAGCCTTATCTTTTGTTTTAATCATTTCTTTTATGTTGTATGTAATATATGGTTTGAATTTTTTGTTGGTTTTTATCGTACATATAGGAGTGAAATAATAGTTTGATTCAAAATATCTGTTTTTAAGTTAACATCTTCAATAGACTTAATATTTTCCCATGGTATCCGACTTGCATCAAAGTTGAATTGTTCTAAGTTAAAATCATTATAGTTTCTGTATGTTATTATTTTAGGTTCAGATTTATTTAAATAAAATTTTAGTTTACACGACACATACCTATGATCCGAGTTATTGTGCATATCTATTGTATCCCAGGAATCTAAATTTAAATTATCACATACATATAACATCAATTAATGATTCACTCGTTTCAGTTATTCTTGTGGACCTATCGATAACTTGTTTTAAATTAAAATAACGGATATAACGGACTCAAACTTTCTTACATCTGAAGAATTTTTGGACAGCAGATTAATGTTAATATCTCCCATAAGAACAACTAATTGAGTCTCCAAATATAATTGTTGCAAAGTTTCAGATAAATCATCTAAGCAAGATACATGCGCACTAGGTGGTCGATAGATTACACCAACACCAACATTTTTATTATTAATTTTTATTTTCAACCACATTTGTTCCAAGCCACTTTCACTAATTTCAACAAGTTGACATTGAATGGGAAAAAAGATTTCACGTACATTAGCAAGACTCCTCCTCTTGTTGGGCGGTCCAATCTTGCATTATAGTTTGGAATGTGAATATAGTTGCTTGGATATTCATCCATAAGAAAAGTTTCAGTTAAGGCTACAATATCTATGTCCTTTTCCAACACGAATTCTTTAAAACTAGTGAAGTTGGTAGTTATGGATCGACTGCTTATGTGTCCGAATTTAGCATGCCGTTTTTTGATTTTATTATTGTAGGTACACCATTTAGGTATTTAATATAATGTTTTCTTCACCATTCTGTTTTCTGTTATGTAAATCGTTTTTGATTTTTTTAAAATATTCCTGCTGCGTTTTCGTTTGGTCATTTGAAATCGATCTTTTATCATTGGTCTCCTTTAGATTTTTTTTTTATGTTTATGATATAGAACAATTTAATTCAAACTTTATACCTCATGATAAAAACAAATCATTTACACCGTTTATGTTTCCGCAGAAGCCTCTGGCTTTTGAAATTGGGGGTTGTCTAATTTATGTGGTGTTTCATACTAATATTAGAAGTATCAACAAAAAAATTTGACCAATTTCAGGTATGTATTTCAAAATTTTCTGATTTCTTCTGTTGCTTGTTTCTAACAGAAACTTGAAAAATAACAGAAAAAGATATGTATCAAATAGAAGGCACACAATTCATACTCAGTACTTGCTTATGTAAGAAAAGATCTCGACTATAATTATGAATCTATAAAAATAGATCTTATTAATGAAATATCCCTCACCATAACTCTGAAAAATAAGATGAAAATAAATATTATTGCTGAGTATCGATCACCTTCCACAAATCCTCATGCATTTAATGAGAACCCAAATCAACTTTTAGCGGATTATGGTTATAAAAATTTTCAACGTGTCTTTTTCGTAGGAGATATAAATATTGATTTAAATACTCTAAATGTCGAAGTTAATCAGGATTATTAAATTTACTCTCCGAAAAAGAATATATCTCTCTTATTAATAAAGAAACCAGACCAGAGTCGGGAACGTGTATTGACCAAATTTTTGTAAAAAGCAAGAGTGCTAACTATCAAAATATTATATTTGCTATTATGAAAATTGATAGTATTGATCACTTTCCAATAGTCCTGCAGTCCTGCAATCAACTGTCAATATAAAGAAGACTAATATAGTACCCTTCACTTCATATAAGAAATACTTGCCTGATTGTGATAACATAGAATTGGCAAATATTAAAATAGAATTTATATCATCAATAAGGTATTTGGGACTCCTTTCTTAGATGGGATATCCACGTGCAATCCTTTTCTAACAAACTGCGAGGGATGATTTGTAAATTTTATAATTCTTGTAATTTTCTTTCCATCAGCCATTTAAAACTTCTTCATTGCAGCCTTGTTGAATCCATACGTCAAAATGGGATTAGTGGATGGGGTGGGATCGGGAAAACATACATAATTCAGTTAGAGCGAATTCAAAATGTTTTGCCTATATAGGCCCAAGAAGTCAGAACATAATACCAAATTTTCTTAAAAATATTAATTCTATAAACTTATTCAAGAAAAAAAAATAAAAATTGGATAATATAATTTCTAATGATAGACATGAAATTGATAGTAGATAATCCTGAAATAGTCCTTCCTGTTTTAAAAATTTGTGTTTTTACATGTGCTGCAGTACATTTATTTCATCTTATCTTATTGTGTCCTTTTTTATCTATTATTTTATTTTATTGTATCTTACTTTATTCCGTTTTTTAAAGAAAAGTCTCTCTAGATATAAGGAAAATTTAAATACATATTACAATAAATAACATGAGATGATATAAATAAAAACTGTCCCGTAGACAGGTTCTTATATGAACCTAAATGGGGATTTCGCAGAGACGTTATGCTCTTTGAGATTCACCTTTGTTTATTTGCATAATTTTAATGTGTACTTATTGTAATATTTTCTCTGTAATTTCTACATAATGTAAATAGACTATATTACAATTATTATTATTGTTGTTCCCATAAATGTACACTAGCAGAAGAAATATAATTAACAGATTTCCATTACCTATACGTTCAAGGCCACATTTCATTAAAAATATGTGGACATTTAGTTAGTGGATGAAACGACCTGGACGACCAACAGCGTACCAATTAACTTGAAAGGATAAAGGTGTTGTGGCTTTTTAATTCCTTTTTATTTCAGGGACTGGGTCGCATTAAAATTTCTTTGTTGAGTGGTCATTTGTTTTTGTCATATTCACTGAAACACTGTTTGGCTTTTTCATTAAGAAAGTACCAGGCTTAATTTGAATATTTTCTTTATATGAATGAAAATTCTGTATTTAATAATTATTATCCTCTTATGTGAGTTGTTCAGTGCAATGACGTAAAATAGTTGAATAATTATATGTTAACATAGTCGATAGTACAAGACTAACTTTAATTATATAGGCGAAGATATATGTACATATTTCTATTTTGCAGAAATGGAAATATGACCACGCATTACCGGTTCTAAATACTTGGATTTATCTGGAATTCTATAAAAATATAGACAATGTTTTCATTATAAAAGCTGTTACTGCGGTGATGATTTTCCTATCGATCCTCCCCCCTCCCAACGCTTAAACCCCAGCAGTCAGGACTTTTAGTATGTTGTTCAGGGAGGTGACCCCTACCACTGTATGAAAATCTGGGACTATATGATTTATTTCCTCCTATTTTACTGCGTTGACTGGACTATTTCCTCGGGAGATATTTGAGCAACTTGTACTCGATACAGTATTTCCCCGGGGCTTTATTGTTGGGTAAGTTTTTGACAATTCTTGCTATTTCCGAAGGCTTGGTCATGACTGTTATAAATTCTCGTCGCGTCATTTGTACGTCATGACCAATGAATTCGTCTACTTCACTTTCGATGTGGTCGTGTTCGAGATTATTTGGGATATTAGCGTTATGTATGTCCTGGAAGTGGTCAATTGAGTTGTTCGCTTTCTGCGAATCCGTCATCGATATTTGTCCGTTCGCGCGTGTCAAGGCAGGTATAGCCTCCCGTGTGTAACTCAGTTCATGCTCGCGAGTCCTTGGCTAATGGTAGTATCATCAGTAAACATTATTACTCCATCTCTGGTGGTAAATGGTTGTCAAGTTATTTACATATTTTGTAAATAGCAGAGGTTCTAGCACTGAACCCTGAGGAATCCCTATAAACATATCCTTCATATTCAACATACAAGTAGTATTCTAGTGGTCATATGAGATTCTATCCACTGCAGTAGAAGACATTAGCGCATCTTGAAATTGCAGTAGAATAGGCTTTAAGGGAAAACCAGTTAAAAAAACGTATCAAGAAATTTAATCTTTTCCACGATAACTTACTGATGACCGCATTTTAAGAAGTCTATTTTATAAAAAATATATGCGGCATATAGCCGCTCCTCATCAGCGTAGCGTAGCTTAGCGAATATATCTTATAAATCGAGCAAAACCAACAAAGGTCGGAAAGTACAGTGCACAGTACTCGATTTGTACTTTCATACTTCATGTGCCACATTTAGGTCCTCAAATGAAATAAAACAGTACACATAGAGCTCGTCGTACTGATTACTCTCATTTGAGGCCTTAAATGTGGCACATGAAGTATGAAAGTACAAATCGAGTACTGTGCACTGTGCTTTCCGACTTTTGTTCGTTTTGCTCGATTTATAAGATATATTCGCTAAGCTACGCTACGCTGATGAGAAGCAATAACTCCGAAACACGTGCCCGTAGCTGCATTGCTGTTTCTCTTGAGGTATAAGGCAATAACTTGTTTCTTTATTTAATTATATAGCCTCATAAACCCCCATCAGATATAGTAATGTTTATATTCTGAATATATGTATTTGTGTGTAATACATATTTTAATTTTTACACCTAACTTTAATTTTATCATCAATCCAGAGAAACAAAATTTAACCAAGATAACTAGACGTGCAATGCATAATCTGATCCTATCATAGTTAATTACATATATTTTTTATAATATTTATTAAACGAGCAAAGTGCAATTTTTTGGTATTTAAAAAAAATTAATATAATAGAATTAGTGTAGTTTGACTTATATCCAATAAATGTATTTATGTATATAACTTCCACATGATGGAAACTGGTAGACTGCTTCAAAATTCATTGTTTTGGCATTCTTTAATAACATACTTCAAATACATCATTCAAATATTGTTCGCTCCCTTAGGGATCGTTAAAATAAACATCCATCCCGTAAACCCACCATATTTACGAGAAACATGTTAACAATTGATTAAATTTGTTGCAGATATTACTACCAGACCCCAGGAGGAAGAGCATAAAAATCATTCTCACGCCTCATCAAATCAGCCTAGTACACAATTTCATTTCGATGATGAAAACCGAACGTTGGAAAATGACCCCAGATGCAAGATAGCATTGAATCTTACAAACACTGTGGATTATTTAAGTAGTGACCTAAGAATGTTGAAAGAAATAACAAAGATTATGAAAGATATAATATCAAGGGACAGTACAGCTGCAAGGACATTAAAATTTGAAGGCACCCTTCCACCGTACGATGACGCTCAATATACAGCTCAAATTATTATAAACGAAAAACTGGGAGTAAGGATCCCAGTTGTTAATGCGACCTGGAGTGCTGATAATAGCTCAATTGTTTTTCAAGTTGCTAGTCTTGATGATAAAATTTTCTTAATTAGGACTGCAAAAAGTAAATTAGTAAACATTAAGTCCAAAATTATTCTAACATATTAATTAATTTATTTATTTTTGTTTTTATTTATTAAATTATCAATAAGTACAAAATGATGTTTGTTTGCCTTTTCGATTACCCGTATAACTCATATAAATTTCTCTATTTCGGTGAATGTTGGAAAAATAAAATACTATACTTTTAACTTAGGTGTTTATTTGTTTAAAATACAGAGAAGTTAACCGACAAGGTATAGTGTATACGACCAGAATTGAAACCGTATAAAAACGAAAAGCCGGCAAAAACAGTCGGCATCTCTTGCGGAGGTAAATAGAAATGCTTTTCATAAGAAAAACTATAAAGAGATGCCGACTGTTTTTGCCGGCTTTTAGTTTTTATGTAGTTTCAATTCTGATCGTATCCACTATACAGTCTTCACGTTGATTGAACAGATGTAGTGTTACATGACAATGAGAAATAAAAATCTGAAATAGGAAGATATCTAGTTCTTTTAAAAGACTGCATTCTGTATCACACTTCTGCCTCTCCGAGTAATCTCATTTAACGATACATTACCCCTGTTAGAAAAATATTTATCAAATGAATTTTGAAACATTTATATACATATTTATATAAATAAATATAATATAAATATTTATATACGTATTTATATAAATTATACAAATTATACTATTCTAAAAGTGGTCAAGCACAGAAAGGTATCAATGATTTTATAATAATAATCCACGAAATGGGGAGAAAAAAGGGGGTCTACCACGCAAAAGGTCATAAGGAGATGAAATTTGGTGGAATCGTAAAATGTACTGTCCTGATCATAACCCTGAGTTTGCGACTTTGGAGGAAGACCGTTCGCGCTCTAAGTTTTTTGCAAATATCTCCGTTTTTATTGATCCTAGGAAAAAAGTAAATTAACAATTTGAAGAGCATAAAATTCTACGTAAAATATGCTTTATGAATTCTTCCCGCCAGACCAACAGTTTTGAAGATACAGCGCGTCAAACGCAAGCAAATAATGGTAATATAACGGTGGAGCGTTTTTGCACCTGTCGCTTTAAATGTGGCCTAAGTGAGATGTACAAAGTAATTTCAACATGCATATTGATACAGTGGGCTATGTACACAGGCATTATATTTCATTTTCATTCTTTGGACTATATGCTGATATAAATTTATAATATCTGGCTTCATTACTTCAAGTGGGCCTACCGGACGAACTGTTTGTAGATCACGTTTAAAGCTTTTTTGTTTAGTTTAGTTTGATTTGGTTTGGTTTGGTGTCGAATCTCATCTGGTCTGGTTCAGTCCAGTCCAGTCCAGTCCAGTCCAGTCCAATCCAATCCAATCCAGTCTAGTCTAGAAGAGGTTCAATAAAATTCCTGGTTAGAGGTAGCTCTTCTACTGGCTTCGGTGTTAGACCTCAGTAGCGGAAATAGGCCGACATTAAATAAATATTTAAAAAAGTGCCCTCTACATTGGAAAATTGTTTGCAATTTCTTATTATAAAGCCCAGTAATTTTAATGCCTAATTTAATAATACTCCCAAGTCTTTTGTTGACGGGGCTCTTTACAACTCCTTGTCATTGAAAGAATGCAAGAAATCTATAGAATTAATTTTATTCGTATACCTTACATTTCGATACATTCATATCGAATTTGTTAGACGTACACCAAAACTCTATTTTATTTGTTTGCTGTTGCAGAGTTAGATAGTCCTCGTTGTTGTTTGTTTCACTAAATATTTTTATATCATCTGCAGCTAAAAGTTTCTCGCAATCTGTGGTGTTAACTAAATTATTTATAAATATAATAAATGGTCCCAGATTTGATCCTCGAGGCACCCCTGATATTGCAAGGTAAATATTTGACTGAAAGTATTGCACGTGTTATAGCCAGTTTTCCATGTATGAAAAATTTAATAGTAAGTTACTAAAACCAATATGGTCTAATTTTTTAATTAACGTGGGGTCTATTCGGTCACTTTGAAAAATCAGTGTACACTACATCGACCTGACCTCTGTTATCTAGTGGGTCTGAAACAAATTAAGTTACTCTAGAATAAATTATAGTATACACTGAAAAGAAAAAAATTAATAGCAGGCAACGGCCGGCTGGAATATATAGTTGAGGTCATAAACAATGAAATAAAAAACTTTGGAACTTGAGATGAAGGGAAGTAGTGAAATCGGGTGCTATTTAAGGGATGAAAACCGATTTTCATGATTTGTGTCAAAACGTGACCTCCTAGAGAAAAGTGTTTCATACAAAAGTTGTAGGTAATAAAAAAATCTAAAACTTTTATTCTATGTCGAAAAATATATACAATAAAAGTTTTAGATTTTGTTATTATCTACAACTTTTGTATAAAACACTTTTCTCTAGGAGGTCATGTTTCGCCACAAATCACGAGAAACGGTTTCCATCCCTTAAATAGCACCCCATTTCACTACTTCCCTTCATCTCAAGTTCCAAAGTTTTTTTTAAATTTTTTATGACCTCAACTATATATTCCAGCCGGCCGTTGCCTGCTATTAATTTTTTCTTCTCAAAAAGGTAACGGCCCCAGCCGATCGAGATTCTTCTGTAGTTTGTTATTTCTGCTACATTTCCGTTTTTTAAATAATTCGGAGTGGAGTGATAAAAACATTTGCGCAGTCTTTGACTAAAAAACTGGATCATGACCCGACCATTTTGTTTTTAGGTTTTCAATGCCTCCTATAACTCTTAAATTATAGGGTTCAGCAATAGACTTCTGACTAAAAGTTATTTTAACAAACTCTTTTTTTTTTAAATATGTCCGCTCATGTTTGAACTAATCCAGAGGTTACATATATGTGTTCTTTTTGAGATTAGTTCGATGACTCCTATCTTTCAATAAGTTATGAACACTTACTCATGAAGCATGTACAAAAATAATATATAGGAAAATTATAATTTCATGTACCTTTTTTCAAATTTGCTTTTCTCTACAATAATTAATTTTGTAACATTGCAATCAAAACAGTCTACTGGATATATAGTAAGCTAACTTTTTAATCGTTAAATTTTCGACAAAGTTCCAACATTTCTCAATACACACAAATTACGAAACTATTAATTGAAATGAAATTCAACAATGGGTCAAAGCACTATTATAGTTCGCACTTTGAAGCTAACTTACAAAGCTTCTGTGCGCTCCCGGGTTTCCACATATGAAACCCATCTATGTAGGAACTTGGATCAAGTTTGCAACAGTGGACTTTTGTATCCCGTTCTTCCACGAAATCTAAAATTAATTAATGTCACTGTAATATGTTACTGAATACTGAAGACATTTTCACGCCTTAATAAACAATATATTCACCAAGGGGCCTCAAGTCATCTAAATTTGTACAAGTTTCTATGTAGTCATGTGAACTCATCTGGATGACATATAAATAATTGTAATTAAAATTATACCAATAGAAAATTAAATCATTTATCTTTTGTTTTCATATTAAATTATAGATATGCATTGAAAGATATCTACCAAATATTTAAAATAACACTTTCTAATTGATCTAAATCATTAACAAGACATGATTAACAGAATTTGGCCATTTAGGTAAAAACTTTTGATTATTTTTGTGTCGCATTACAGATACAATGTGAATCGCGTTTGGCATAACAATCGAGGTTCCTTTCTGTATTATTCATACCTGAATTTACATTTATTTATTTCGTGTGGAAATATTTTGAATTATCCTCCCTATCTCCAGGTTTATTATCTGAGAACGAACAATGCACTAAATAAATTTTCTTTTCACTAAAAAGACGAGCGCCTCTACCATTCGGCCTTGTTCATTAATACAATACACTTAATACACAATATGATATAAATTGTAAGAGGTAATATTTATATTAATTAAATTTATAGATAAGTCTTTTCAGCAAGTTCTAGATGGAGTCTTTTCCTTTAATCTCGCCCTTGTTATATTTCAATCTGCTGTTTTCAACTTCAATATTAATAAATACTTCTTTATAAAGTATTTACGGTTCGATAGGCGTTCCATCTGAGATTCATTGGAGTGCCGTATAGCTCTGTTATTGGTTTCCTCCATTGTGTTTATTTAGAGATGAATCCAGAAGCGGATGTACGTTTCATTTGCAATAAATATCGCTCAGTTAATAACTGTAGCACTACCTGGGAATTCGTTCTAGTATTGAAACCAACTAAAAGATACCAGTTCATTTCTAGCAAATAATGCAGTAGACTATAATTTTGTTTGTAATTACATGTTCATTTTTTTCATTATATAAATGTACTGATTATGGCTTCGTCATCAAATATCAATATAATATTTATTTATTGGTTACATAAGCGCATACAAGTTAAATATTAAAATACTATAGTTTTCATGTTATTATTAGCCGTTACTCGAGTCCGAGTATAAAAAAATGTTACAGTCGATAGATTGTGTACAATAAAAAACAAGTAAAAGGTGTAGTCTATTGTAATTCCCATTCATCTACGGTGCACACGACTATGGCTATAGAGGCCAATTCGGGAGAGGACATGTCGACCGCAGTCAGGACAAACAAAGACCTGGTTAGGTCTTGGATTCGGCCTTCTTGCAGCAACATTTCCTTGATAGCTGGCCACAACCCCTCGCCATTCGGTTCTGTCCGCTGCAAGTTGTTCCCATTGCTCGTCTGCAATACCGCAGGATTTTAGATTTTCATGGAGAGCGTCTTTGAACCTCTTTCGTTGACCGCCACGCCTTCTTCTACCGCTTAGCAATTCATCATAAAGTGTACATTTAGGAAGGCGGTTATCATGCATATGATGAACGTGACCTACCTATCTTAGGCGTGCTCTTGAAATAAGCACCTCAATTGGAAGGCTGCTTGCTCTCCTGAGTACTTCCACGTTTGATATGTGATGGAACCAACGGAGTTTCATCATACTTCTGAGGTGTCTTTTCTGAAAACGTTCTAATTCTTTCACATGACGACGGTAAGTGACCCAGCTTTCACAACCATATAGCAGTGTTGGAATGACAACTGCTCTGTAGACAGCCATTTTCGTTGACAAAGCAAGGTCGTGGTTGTCAAATACTCTCTCCCTAAGTCCCCAGAGTGCTCTAGATGCAGGTTAATTCTATTACGAATCTCGGTGTCCATGTTTGCTTTGTCATTAACAACGTTGCCTAAGTAATTGAACTGATCCACCACTTCAAGAGAATTTCCGTTAAGTGTAATGTCTATTTGGTTCACTTGATGAGGAGTTGACATAATCTTAGTCTTTCCAATGTTGATTTTAAGTCCCAAGGAATCATAGCTCTGGGCATACACATCTAAAAGTTCTTGAAGCTCTTCCGGCGTAGAGGCTAAAAGTGCACAGTCATCCGCATACTGGAGATCACAAATGAATCGTGTGCGTGTCTTCGTGAAAGCTCTAAAGCGCCCTATGTTAAAGAGGCCGCCATCAAAACGGTATCTGGGACCTATTCCTCTGACTGTCAGTTTGTTGTCAACAAATTAAAAAGTAGGGATGCCAGGACACATCCCTGCCTAACTCCAGTGAGGGTTTGGAAAGGTTCGGTTGCCTCATTATTATACATAACCTGGGCGTTCTTGCTTGTATGTAGACTGCGACATACTTCCACAAATTTTCTAGGGATACCTAAGCGGAACATAATTTTCCAGAGCACTTCCCTGTCCACCGAGTCAAACGCCTTGGTTAAATCAATGAAGGCCATGTGAATTTCTCCTTGATGTTCGAGTGCTTTTTCTTGAAGCTGTTTAAGTGTGAAGATTAAATCCGATGTGCCTCGGTTTGGTCTAAAGCCACTCTGTGTTTCAGGAAGTAACTTTTCCATAACAGGTGTTAGCCTATTTGCCATCGCTTTAGTGAGTATCTTCCCTCCAACAGCCAGGAGAGCTATACCCCTGTAATTTCCACAGACCGCAGCGTTCCCTTTGTTTTTGAAGAGGTTGATTAAAAGTGTATCACGAAACTCCTGCGGAGCTTGACCACTTTCCCACACGACATCAAACAATTTTTTGAGTTATGGTATGAGCTCTGACGACACAGCTTTAAAGATCTCAGCTGGGAGTGAGTCGGCGCAGGGAGATTTGTTATTTTTAGCTGCCCAATGGCGGTTAAGATCTCTTCCGTTGTTAGTGGTTTATCTAAGTCTTCGAAGGTGCCATATTGAGGGATAAGATTTATAATATCGTGATCGGCTTGACTTTGCTGGTTAAGAATGTTAGAGTAGTGTTCTTTCCATCGGGCTCTTATTTCCTGGTCTTCTTTGAGGAGATTTCCACTTAAATCTTTAATAGGGCACATATTTTTCCGACTGGGGCCGTACACTGCTTTTACTCCTTGAAAGTAAAAGCAGTTTTCATGTATACTCTGTACAAATCGACTAATAAAATTGTAATATTCTTATGTATAAACCTTACCAATGTTACCAATGTCTAAAATATCGTCACCATCTGATAATAATGATTTTAGACACATATGTATATTACCAGCAATTTCAAAATTGTTCGAAAAAGAATATCATTTCAAATTAAAGAATGTTTAGACGGTGTAGTTGTTTACAATTTTACTCTACAGATAAAAAGGAAACAAAAATTTTACAAGCTCATTATTAACTCATTGAACCATTCGGCATGGTGTCATCAAACAAGCCGACATGTTAAAAATTTATAAAGGTAAGTGACTTAATTTGCGGACGAAATAGTACATAGAGTAGACGGTTAAATTAAGTCGTAAAGTTTTTGTTGGCGTTTTTATCTGCAGAGTAAAATTGCAGACAACTATAACAGCATCCTACCTGAAAAATAATCAAATTTTCATGAAAAAACACGGAACACATACTTCCCTAGTAGAAGTTCTTAATGATGTAGGTACAGCACTAGAGAACTGTAGGTGTAGTATATTAGTAACCCCCCAACACTGCCAATGTATATATTACTAGCTAATTTTCTATGTGGCTTCGCCGCACTCCCCATTCATCATCTTTATCTTTTTGACTATGTACTTTACGATGAGCTACATAACCATTGCTTAAACCAAACTGAAAGATAATAACAAAAAGCGCTTTACCGTTATCGTAGTCCACTGCATCTTCTGACCACCTTTATTTTCTGATACAGATTAAAAATTGATAAAATCGTGTAAAGCTCATTTTTACCCTTATTTATTTTATTTTAACAGACTAAAATTTCTACTATTAATGTGCATTGATGGTAGAGAATAAAATATAACAAAATACAGATTAAAAATTTATGAAATCGTTTATGAGAGCTAATTTTTACCCTTATTCGTTTTAACAGATTAAGTTTTTTTCTATTTTTCCCATTAATATACACTGATTGGTGGTAAGGAATAAAATATTGCTGATCAAAAATTTCTAAAATCGTGTATTTAATTTATTGTAAAATACATTTTTTAAATACATAATGATAGCCAAAAGAAAACTATTACAGGTTATAAATTGTTGAAACCATGTACACTTAATGTTTAAACATTGTTTTCATCCACAGTTGGAATCTGACACGGGTGTCGGACAAAAGCTTTATTTTCCAAACGTAGGTAAATAATTAATTGCTTTACTTGAATCTCTATTTTGCGTTTACTAATTTTTTCCATTACATATGGAATGTGTTTTGTGCTGCTGATTTTCTTGCATAATTCAATTGGTGTACCAACCAGCAAAAAAGGTAATCCTACTACGGTGGCACAGAAAGCAGCATCTTGCTGTATATGAAGCCCGGTCTCGTTTCGTTTTCGCATGGAAGAAAAAGAAAGTTAGCTGTGAAGCCCGACCGTGTTTCTTGATTGTTAGGCCAAACTAAAGCTTTCAACGTAGTTCATCTCTAAAATATCTCGGTTTCGGAAATATAGCTGTCAATTTGGTTACTAAGTTACAAACCACCTCCGGTATACCACAGGGTAGCATTCGAGGACCTATTTTGTTTTCCATTTATATATTTGACTTTTTCTAGAGCAATATAATGTTCATTTGTACGCAGACGACATTAAAACATATGTATCATTCTCTTTCGGGAATACTGAAATATCTATATAGAATGTAAATAGAGACTTACAGAGTACTGTAAAATATTGTGAAGGTCATTTAGAGAGAGTAAGCTCTCACAATACGGTTGCTATGTGCATTTGGCCTGCAGGACAAAAGAAAATTTGCAATAGATATTAATTGTGTAACATCAACAAAAAATTTAAGTGCAATCATAGATATCAGTTTGTTATTTAATAAATATGTCGGACACACTCATTTTTTTCTTTTTAATTAAAATCACTATATAGATTTAAATGTCAATTAAAAGAAGAAATGTACTCCAAGGATCCGTATTAGGACCGATTCTATTTATAATGTACATAAACCACTTATTGTATCAGCAGCACTGGAAGAATAACTAGTTTGGCCGATGATACGGCAATTTTTTATGAAGCATCTTTTTGGACAGATCTAAAAATAAAATTACAGAATGATTTAAAAAATTTAATAAACGGGTTTGATCATAAGCTATTGACCTTTAACTGTAAAGAAACCACTTACATCGCCTTCAGTTGCTACACAAACTATTTACCGAACTATAATACACTTTCCTGATGACTTGATTGAAATAAAGAGTTCAGATTTTACTACATATTTAGGTGTCTATATTGACAAACATCTAAGATAGGATATACATATTAATATTGTCACTAAAACAGTCAGAAGTTTGTTTTACAAATTTTAATTTTTAAGTAAAATATTGGACATGAAACAAATGAAAATCATATACTACGCACTAGTAGAGTCGAGACTATCATATGGAATTCTGGCCCATGCCAGAATTCCATATGATTGTCTCGACTCTACTAGTGCGTAGTATATGAGCCCCATGGCGGTGCTTTAAATACTGATCTGAAAATGTTAGAAATAGTACAAAAAATATTTTTTTTAAATAATGCTAAATAAAACAACGAGTGATTAACTGTTCACAGAATCCAGGCTGTTTGACATTAGACAAATATTTTTTTTAAAAATCGTTGTTAACCAATATAAAAATAAAAATACTTTGGAGTTATCAATTCACAGATACACAACAAGAAATAAATCAAACTTACAAGCAAAAATTCCCACGTCTGTTAAAACTATAGGCCAAAGAAACTACATCTTTCTTTCACCTTGCCTTTATAATATTTTGCCTATTGATATAAGACAATCTAAATCATCAAAGTGTATATTCTAAACTCGCTCAGATATTTTATACATTTCTTAGTCATTGCAAATAATTGTAAGATACATAAATTCATTTTTAATACTACTTTTCAACAATAGACGTACCAAGCAGGAAGCCTTTGCTTCATGGCCCGTCATTTGTAATTTGTCTGTCGTTATATACACTACATGTTGTTTGTCATTTATATTATTTGTTCCTGCCAAATTAATCTATATTCATAATAATAGTAAACTGTAATCACATCAAATTTTATAAACATAAAGACAGAAGGGAAGCTATGGTATATATATTTTGGAAAATTATGCTAAAAATTACGACAAATTTTGAGAAAATTGTAAGTAGATACAAAACATGTGCATATTAGCTTAACTTTATTTTTTTTTAAATTGTATTAATTTTATTAAATTGTCATGGTCTTAAACATTTACTCACCCTTTATTAATAGTTTTATTAATTTCAATTAATTTAACAAATTTATTTTCAAAAATTTGGTTGTCCTTGTACTTACACACTTATTTGTTAACATTAGAATCTGATGAGGAAGAGCAAGGCACTTCGAAACCGGTAATCTATTAATAAATATTGAGAGACAGAAACTACAAGACTTATTTCATCTCCCTTTGAAAAAATTCCTTAATCAATAAAAAAATTAAATAAAAATAGTTATATTCTAAACAGATTACATATTAGTCTTGATTTAAGTAACATATAATAAGAGAGTACATGAGTCTATTATTATTAATGAACTTACGTACAAATTAATTTTTGTGGGTTATCTGTTTATTTATTATTTTATCCTAATAAATAATTATCATGTATTTAATGTTTGACAACATATAATTACGTTACGTTACATTACATTACATTACATTACATTACATTAAATGACATCACATCACATCACATCACATCACATCACATCACATCACATCACATCACATCACATCACATCACATCACATCACATCACATTACATTACATTACATTACATCACATCACATTACATTACATTATATTAATGTAGGTGTATCTAATCATTTATAATTTATAACTCAGAAACGTATTCTGATAATTTATAAAAAAACATTATTATTATTATAAAAAGAACATTCTTGATTATTTAACTGGGTTCTTAGAAAAACGAAAATCAAGATATAGTTTAGCTTTGTTTCCTTATATCTTACTAGTGCCGGATTAAGCACAAGGCAATGTGGTATTGCCTCGGGGCCCACACCAAGTTGTCTTGAAGATTTATTTTACCATTAATGAAAGAAATGAAGAAATGAATTTTTAATTTGATAAGAATTACTGTGGATATCTAAAAAAAGGCCTTCATGATGTACACTGCAGAAACCTCCACCATAATTTTGCCTACAGATCCGGCCCTGTATATTACACCTATGTGTTATTTTTATATATATATATATATATATATATATCCTTACCGTGGTCTGACCTTGTGTGTGTGTGCTCTGGAAAATGTCCCAAAGAACTCCTGGACAAGAAGTGCGTGACCTTCGTGCATCCTTATTTTTTATCTTAAATTGTGATTGGCTACATGGTTTTGAGCCTTAATGCTATTAAAAAAAGCTATGTTATTTTCCCTGATATTAAGCGATTGAATAAAATCAAAGACCTATGTAAATTCTTTAAGTTTGATATGATATTTATAAAATATCCTGTATAGTAAATAGCCCTTCTGTTTAATAACTAAAATTATATTACTGAAATGTTTTAATTAACGCATGGAACAAATGCAAGCAATGGACGAACATACATACTAATGTATTTAAACGCTAAATATTTCATGATACCAAGAGCCGTAACATCGCTTCCACTTTGCATTAGTAACATTACACCGTATATCAGAATATCTGTGTATGTCGGGCGGCACCCCTTAAGTCAGGGGCCAGCGTCGTGATTCCGCAACTCGGAAGATGAATGGGTGTCAATGGAAAATTGAATTCCGCGGTTCATCGCTTCAATCCCGCTTTTGCAGAGCCATTTTTTACAGAAATTTCTCTATAAAAGTAAATGACAGTGAGCTTTGCACACATAACTTCTTATCTCCTTCGTCACCAGACACCTTTTTTATGTCGAATGAAAATATAAGCCGGATTTCACTCGAAATCTGTTTACACAAGCGTTTCACTCCTACAGATTCTGCTTTATTACCTTTTATGCTGTATTAATATGTGATATCAATTTTAGTTTAAAATTTCCTCTTGAAGCTCCTAACGGAGATAAAAGCTTAGAAAATATTTGCAATTGCGAAAAGTACATCGTAGTCTTAATATATCTAACTAGCTGCAGGGGGATGAGGAATTAAATTTTAAATAAACATAATATACAATGTATCCCAAATTGAGAGTGCATCCATTATTATTTCTGCTATTTTTAGAGACAGAGAAACAACAATGGCGGTAGAGATCACGTTAAATGATCCATAGCACATTAGCATTGCAGATTGATATGGCTAAACAAATATCAAAACATGCCAAGACGTGATCTGCTGAATGTCGCATTGCCATAAATTCGTGTGCGTTTGCTTAATCGTATGAATCTGAAGTGTGAATATGCTGTAGCTACCTCCGTTTTCAAGATGTTATAGTATCTTTGATACAAAATGTAACCTTATCTGAAAAAATTATTTTTGCAAAAAATTTAGAATCTTGATTGTACTTTGCTAGCATATCTTCACAAAATTGCATTGTGCAGTAAGGGTCAACGAGATTTAATTTCTGCGCTGAAGTTACCTTCAAAGGATACCATTTTTCTTTTCTTAAATGCTTTCGTACAGTAGATTGAATAATCTAGTTCCAAGTAGCTATTTTTCGGGTAGGTTTGTGAAGATTCTGTAACATAATTTTTTTGAATAATCCATTTTTCATACGCGCCCGGGCTATAATGCGACTTCTTGCATATTTCACTTGACAACCTTATGCAACACTCAATACATTGTAGTAAATTAAGACAACAACAAAGGGTTCTCTATAGTTTTGAATAGACCATTCCAGAATGACGTCATTGGCAGTTCGGCCATATTTGCTGGGTGGCATACAAAACCATTTGCGAATGTAAACATTGCAAGTATTTCATCATTAAATTGTTTAATCTTGGTTTAATTGATAGAAAATGCCACATTTTTGTATTGCTGTTAAATGTGCAATGCGTGCTAAAAGAGATAATGCATCGTTTCTCCGATTTCACGCTATTTTAACCAATAGGGGGATCATCTTAAACATTGTCTATAGAAAGAAGAAATGCTCGGATTAAGGCTTTGGCACGGGGACCACTGAGTAAAAGCCACCTAAAACACGGTCGTATATGTTCGAAACATTTTATAACTGGTAAGTACTTAATTTTTGTATAAAAACTCTTAGGTTTTATAAAGTTAGAATCAAATGATGTATGTGTGATTTTAGAAAAACTAGCTGTTTTAGAGGCTAAAACTACAAATACCCTCCTTTACAGAAGGCCAAACTCAGTTGTATCCTATAGATTTGGAAAACACACGAAACATTGCATGTTCATGTACAAAGAATTATAGGTTTGCTCAAAAGAAAATTTAAGATTTTTCATGAAACAATACCCATAAGCATGTTGTCAAAACGAAGAAATTGAGTGCATTGGATAAAATTGTCGTAGTATGTAGTGCAATAATAAACATGTGCCTCCTCAAATACTAAATAATATAAATAATGAATTATCTGTGTCTATTAATAAAAAACAATTTTAATTATATATACCTATTTATTTCAATATATTGCACATCAAGAATATATATTTTTTATCCACAGTAAAACAAATGTTATTTAATATTCACTTTATTTTAAAATATCCAAGTTCAGGTTCAGTCAAGCAAAAAAAACCATAAATTAGATACGGACATAAATAGGCGTAAGTTCATTTTTATCTATCAAAAGAAGGATGTTCCTAAGATAAACCCCTTGTTTCTACTTTTTTGGCCAATCCATATCCCATATTCGCAACATTTCTGCATTTTTCATGGAAGGTACTGGCCATGGTGTAAATATACTACACCGTAGTACTGGCCAAATGGGAAGTTTTTCAGTGGACGCTGAACCTGGACCACTGTCTTCGATGGTATTTGGACGATCATGCAGGTACAAAATGGCTATATGACTACATACTTCTGACAAACCAGCCATACATGTACAGTGAACACTGGAAATGCTGGCATCCTTTAAAATAATAATCCTAACTTGAAGTAACTTTTCCCTCTTTCGTTGAGAGTGTTTAACCTACAACAAAGATTTAAAAGATGTTAATCAAGTTTAAAACCTCTGTGGCATATCACAGTTATATACATTAACATGCAGAATGTAGCTGTAATATAAAATTACGCATTAACATTGATTTCTTACCTTCCTAATGACAACAAATGTCTCATCGCTGATTTGTTTTGCCAAAATTCCTTGAACAGAGCCAGATTCGCAAAGCCTGTAGGCTTGCAAGCTTTTATGAGGCTAAAAATGTCATATCTGCACTCAACGTCACCTCTAAGGGTTACATAATATTCACTTCGAGACATCTTGGCGAAAAAATTTTCAAAAAATCACAATAAACCAAATACACAGCACCAAAACCGAATGTAAACACACGGATAATAATCGCTTTGTGTGCCACCCAGGCAAAATGGCGGATCTGTCAAAGTCACGTGTTCTGGAATGGTCTATTGGAAGGCAATGTCAGATGACATTAATATAACCAACAAATAAATAGTGTGAAAATGTAATGACAACATCTCAGGAATACTGGTTTATTAAAAGACAGATCAAATGGTGCATTTCAAACTTGGCTCTACTCTACTATAGGAATTTTATGCTATAATTGGTAGCCCCGGATTAGAGGGAAAAAGGATAGTTTTTGTGGCGGATTTTTTGGTCATTTTTTGTGACAAAGTAAAAAAAGAATAGCCATGTTGCTAGAGGCATTTTTGCTGTAACTTCAGCCAAATGCAGACACCACCTTTCTGTAATAGAAAACCTAAGAACATCTAAGGTCAGTAAATCTGAAGTTTATTCATTTAAAGATCTATATTTTGTTTAATTTAAAATAAGTACAAATAGCATAAAATTCAAGAGAGTACCAAGTTTTGATACTAGTAATTTTTATAGGTTTTTTTGGAGGGCCTTGCCAACCCTCACCCGATAATCTGACACTCTCAAAGATTTAAACCAGTCGCAAGTGGCTTGAGGACCCATAACACCTGTCGTGGATGCCGGAACGGGTCATGTAATTTAAAAGAACTAAGACGTTCCTCCTGAGATGTTCGGTCATCGTTTTCAACCAGCTTAGTTTTGCTGAATGGTTTGTTGGTCCAGCTAGTTGGTAACTATTTTAATTCTCCGGAGAGCAGCCTTCGTCTTAACGACTGTAAGTACAACTGGTCTAGTTTACAACTGCAGGGAGGAGCCTCCAACATTTCATTATTCAGAGATCAAGTATTGCATCATAAATGGATTAATATTTTTTTGAAAAAGCGTCATAATTAAATATTTTTTTATTGTTAACTAAACAGCTGTTTGGGAATTAAATTCCATCTTGTTTTTTTTTGAGATTTCTTTATTCCTTCAGGATTACTGACAAGGTCAGGGTCATTTATACTGTACCTTTTTTATTTCTAAAATCTGAAATATTCTAGAAGTTAAAATGTTCATAACCGGAGAGGCCATAACAAAATTTTTATCATTCTGGTTTTAAATCAATTTAATCTTTTTAACTTTTTTTGTTCCATTTGTGCCTCACACCCTCATAGTTTAATAAATCTAATTTTAGCAATTGTGTTATACCTTATCCTGTGTATTATTCTATTATTTGTTGGTGGCTTTGTAATTATACATTTTTTACTCTTATTATATTTAGTATACATTACTTAATTTTTTTATTCTGGTCTCTAACCCCTTCTCTGTCAAGAAATTGACTGGCGCCCCAGAGCTTACAAATTAACAACTCTTTCTTCAATATAAACTGTTGGTTAAGTTAAGGTTATCGAGAGAACCTACGACCCGCCTCCGAACAGAATAGCAACCGGTGAGTGCTTAATCGAAAAGGCCATTTCCTTACGGTTCACGTCACAATTCTTAACCAACAATAGAGTTAACGGTACACCCGTATACACGTATATCTATTTTTGTGTACAAGACAAGCACATTTTAAAATAAAGATGCCTATTACTGTCGGGATTTTATTTTCTCTAAAAACACCCCGGCAGCTGTCTAATGGTTGCATACTAAAGATAAGCCTGATTATCCTTTTCCGTGATTTCAAGACTGCTAACATTTCTGTCTACACCCCAAGTAACTACATTCATAGCCAACTAGCTGCAGGCTAAGGCATAATAGATATTTATTAAACCCTTTACATCCAAACAGTTTTCATTTGAAACGCAAAATAAGCGGAGTTCAATTTAAATCAAAATCTACCTGAATATTTCAAAAGAGCTTACTATTGGCCCTAGAAATTTCACATTTTGAGATGCATCAATATTATTTATAGTCAAAAATTCAGGAGCCAGCTCTTCTTATGTGAATATTTATAAACACAGTTTTTTTTATCATACAATAATAGTTGATTCCGCTGGCACCAGGCATCCGATTCGTTATAAACACAAGTTATATTTTCAGAAAGCTCTTCAGGGTCCTGTACCGAGACTGTAATAGTAGTATTATCAGCAAACATTGTGACTCACCTTTGGTGATGAAAATTGGCAAGTCATTTAAATATATTGTAATTAGAAGAGGCCCCAACACTGAACCCCGAGGAACTCCCATCTGCACATCCCTTATGCGAGACATAGTGTCAGCATATTTGACGACTAATTTTCTATTAGATATATACGAGTTTATCCGCTGAAGTATATTTCCTCGTATACCCATGACGAATTTTTCATTAACAGTGTTAAATGCACGAAACAAGTCAAACATAACATTACATACTTGCTTCACCAAGGCCATTGTAAATGGAATCTAATAAATGATAAGAAACAGATTCGATAGATTTAGTAGATATGAAATCATGCAGGTATGGTGCAATAATGTTGTGAATATTTAAAAATTACACTTTCATGTTATGAATAAGTCTCTCAAACAACTTTAATAATACACCCAGCAGTGAAATCTGACAATAATTTTCTATATCGCATTGATCATCATTTTTATAAAGTGAAATGATACATGCTACTTTTAGTATATCTGGAAATATTCCAGATTCTAATGACTTATTAATTAAATCTACTATACTTTGGCCGAAAATATTATACTTAAATCTGGCAACATTATCCACGTATTCAGCGGTGTTTGGTGCGTTAAACCGTTATAACTCAGTTTAAAATCAGTGTACATAGAGTGCGGTAATTATCAGTTGGGCGGTATTAATTTGTTGTTTAGAAATTACGTATTTGTGGTATCATAGTGCCTTAAAATTTTATTTCGTGTGAAATATTTATAGCGTGGATTGGGCAGCATTAATTTTTGTTTCTATATTACGTACTTGTTGTATCACAGTGCCTTAAAGTACAATAAGTGTATTTGTGGTATATCGTAATATTTTCAAATGTGCAAAAATGGAAACGGTTACCGGTTGTTCAAAAGAAGTGGTAAAAGTTCATACCCCTAGAAATTCTCCATTAAACTTCAAAGAGAAGAAAATTATTTTGAATGTATATCATGCATTGGAGAAAGATCATTCCATGGTACAGAAATCAGGATCAACAGGTTTAGTTAACATGACTTCAAGGTATACCGGCGTGAGTGAGCGGACCATTTAAAGTATTTTAAGAGAAGAAAAAGTGAAGGGGATGTTCAGGAACTTAAACCGAAGTCTGGAGGAAAAAATAATATTAGGCAAATTCCAGAAAAATGGAATTCGACGTAAAGTAAAGTAAAGAGGAAGAAAATGCTAATATTTAGATGAGACGTGGTCAAATGAAGGACCTACTGTAACGCAATTTTGTCAAGATAGAAATATAAAAAGTGTTCGTCAAGGCCATATGGAAGATTGGTCAACAGGATTAAAAATACCAACAGGAAAAGGAAAACGCTTAATAATAACGCACATAGGAAGTGATTCAGGATTCGTGGAAGATAGACTTCTATCGATTATCATGAGGACATGAATGCGGATCTTTTAGAGGAATGGTTTGCAAAAATTCTCTCGAAGATTGAACCCGGATCTGTGGTTATCATGGATAACGTCCCATACCACAGTCGATACTGGAAAAATTACCAACCGGTGCATGGCGAAAAGAGCAAATTCAAGATTGGTTAGATCTTAAAGGTATCCTATTCGGTCGTACTTCGCTGAAAGCCGAACTGTTAATCCTAGCGAAACAGCATTCGCCGATATATAAGAAATATATTTTGGATGAAATGGCTAAAGCTAGAAGTATTGAGGTATTACGGCTGCCGCCTTGCCACTGTGAACTCAATTCCATTGAGCTTATTTAGGCTGAAGTAAAGGGGAATTGCAAGAGACAATAGAACTTTTAAATTAGATGTAAAAGACCTTCTATCCACTGCATTAAAAAGAGTTACAGCTGATTATTGGCAAAAATACATAGGGCAAGTTAAAAAAGTTGAAGAAAAAAATGTGGAATACAGATATTCGGATTGACGCAGTGATTGAGCCAATAATAATAAATGTAGGAGCCAGCACTGATAGTGACACTGACAGTAGTGAGTGAGTGATAATCGGTGATTGTGTCACGTAGTGATTGTGATATTATGAAGTATTTATTGTGGAAAATTATTGTTGGTAAGTTTTCTTTTTATAATATTATTTTAACAAGAAAGCTTATTTATGTCGTAGTAGAACAGTTATTTATTTTTAACTTTGGTATGTTTTGTTTTTAATTATTCTATTTCAAGAAGAAAGTTTATTTATGTTGTTAGAACAGTTATTTACTTTTTAAGTTGTAAGTCTATTTATTTATTTTCTTTTTTAACCTGTTACTCTCTAATTAACAACCCTGTCACCATCCTTTCCCAGCAACGAATATGCTCACGCCTCCACGTTGGTTCCTGCTGGACAATAAGAACAACTGGCATGGTTAAAATTTGTATAAACATCCTCCTAATAAAACTATGCCTGCCATTAAAAATTTTCTTAAGAGAACTCCAGTTGAGCGTGAAAACATATTTAATTATATTTATTTTTTACTTTATGAAATATTATTATTTTATATATACCTATATAAATACGTATGGGGCTCCACTGAATGCCCGGGATGTACGATTTCTTTCTTTCTTTCCAAGTTTGTTTACGACTGAATAGTTAGTCGAGCAAATTATTAGGTATAATTGCGGCACGTTAAATCATTTACTCTGTACGGTCGACTAGGTTATTAAAATTGTTTGTGGTAGTCGTACTTTCCATTTCTATTAGGCGGATAAAACTTAATATATTTCACTCGATTCAATTGGATTATATGATAGAACGAGGTGCCGGTTTAGTATTAAATAAGAGTTACTATCCTTTGACAAGAGTGCCGCTGATTTTTTGCGTTACTGACTCGAGTTTTCGGCCGAAGTATAGAGGGATGCTTATTATGTCATGGATTAATTTTAACAGGTTAGTGGTGATTTCATCTAAACCTGCTGATTTTTTTTGTTGAGTTTCTTAATCACATTTTTAACAGTATACTCATCTATATACCTGACAAATAAAGTTAGCGGTATTTGGTGTTTAATTAAGAAATCAATTATTTATATTTCTGTGCAACCGAAAATTCATATTTTAATATCATAAGGTATGTTATGTCATATAAGGAATTTTTAAAATCAGTACACCCCTATTCCTATGTTCTTAAAATTTCCCATATATTTGCTCTAGATAAAATCAAATTTGTTATAACTGATTTTTTTCAGGAAACAATGCCATTCGCATTCGTTATGTATCTTCTGAGTCATTTGAGATCGTTTTTCCTGTTTTAATGTATGCTATTAGTAATTTCAAACAGAGTTTAAGTAAAAATCTGATTAACACGCCTAACAATTAATTAAATTTTTCAAACGGTATTCCTCTTGACTTCTAAGCAGATGGTTTTTATTTATTTCAATGTTCCACACATCAACAGCCGATATACATATCCTATGCAAGCAATAAATATGAAACAGTAAAGCTTTTATACCATAAGCAAATATACAATAAATTGCATCAGATAACATTAAAGCTGTCACAGATTCAACAATATATTGCTTGTTTTTGGATCATGATTATTATTGTAAAAATAAATGTTTCAAAGTGAGCATTTTAAAAATGATTTAAAGTTATTAGAATCTGCGGCAGAATAATGCAGGGATTTTTAAATTAAACTATAATTTATAGGTGTATCATAAATTGTAAAGGCATGATTTTTGTTTTCGTTTTTTCGTTAAGGTACATTCTCTGCCAATAATATTTTTAAAAAAATCAAAGGTCTTGTAAATAATCTACAGTACAATTATTTTATTTTCTACATTTTGTAATGACTCATTAAAGAATACAGTAAATTTAAAATCTTAGAAATTATACAATTTTCCAAAGATATTGCTTAAGTTTATTGGTTATCCTAATGCCATTGGCGCATGTGTGACCTCATTCATGTCTGATGGATGATTTTAGCCACAAATTTTTAAAAACAGCAACAATTGATTAGTTGTAGAAATGTAGAGATGTTACCCACTTCTAGGTTTATACAATACTTTTTCCAACTTGTTGACGATTTAGTATGTTTTTTGCCGACAGCCATGTATTTTCATTTATCGGCATTTACTTTTAAGCTATTATCACACAACCAAACAAATATATCTTTTAAATTTTGATTGAGGAAGGTGCTATATCAATAACTTCAATGGGGCGAGCGTGGGTGCGTCTTTACTATGTACATACTTCGATATGCGATGTAAAGCAACGCCAGGCGCAGTTAGTAGTTGGATGGGTGACCGTTCCAACGAAGACCGCGTCCTCGCCTCAAACATCTTCCAGCGGCTTGTATATCAGTGTATGCGCGGAAGCTATTCAACCTTAGGCGAGGTTTGTATAGGGGATATACCATCCTTCGGAGTGGATGTAAAGCCTTGTCTATTAAATGTTAGGCAAGTAAAAGATCCCTACTCTTCTTAAGGGAAGAAGTTTGGCAAAATTCCTGGTTGGGGGTAACTCGTCTACAGGCGTCGGTGTTAGGCCTCAGTAGCGGAAATAGGTCGACGTTAAATAAATGTATAAAAAAAAATAACTTCAATTTAAGATATATCTATCAGCCTCAATTTTACTAAAATGCATTTGTTTACTAAGTGGCGCGAATATTAATTACATACAGTTTAAAAATGACCACCCAGACAATCGGTATACCCAAATTGAAGACTATATGAATAAAAATCAGTGGTTTCAATATATAGAAAAACGTAGAAATATTATTACCACCATTTCTAGATTAATATTTGGTCATACTTGCTTCCCATAATATTTGAAGAGGACAGGAGTGGTTGATACAGATATGTCATATCATGTGGTATCCCTTGTGACCGTATATTTTTTGGGTGTTCATGTTATTTAAAAGTTACAAACGGTTTTATTAAGCAAAAAAAAACAGTTAGTAGAAATAAATCAAGTACGCAGTCATAAAGAAACGGTGTCCTATGGAGTACCACAAGGCTAGGTCTACCTAAATTTAACTGGAACTATCATTTCTCACGCAGATGACACGGTTATTCTTTATAATGGATCCACTTGGACAGATGTTAGAGCCAAAGTGGAAGAAGGCCTGAAAAATATAATGGATTGATTTAATGCTAATCTGTTAACGGTAAACGTCACAAAAACAAAGGTTATTACATTCACTTCTTTTGAAAAATACTTACCAGACTACATTAATGTACCTGTAGGGACACAAAGTATATCAGTTGTTTCATCCATTAAATATCTTCGCATTTATATCGATTCATTTTTAAGATGGAATGTTCCCATAAAAATGTTATCAACAAACTGCGAGGTATAATCCCTAAAATGTACCAAGTACGACAAATTCGTGAGTATATGTATATGTCGTAGTCACATGGTGAAATACGGCTTTTCGGGAAAAGCCTAGACAGTTCATGAAATGCCGGCAGATTGTGTGAAACACCTCATGTTATATCATATGACTAGGCTTTTCATGAAGTGCCTCAAAATTTTAGTGTTTTCTTGTAATGAAAAGTTTAACGGGATCTGCCGTGACTTAGGCCATCGGCATTTCATGAAATGACGTGATGCTGGCATTTTGTGAACTACCTAGGCTTTTCCCGAAAAGCCTATTTTGTAGACACATAGTGCAATACGGCTTTTCGGGAAATGCCTAAGCAATTATTGAAATGCCGGTAGATAATGTAAAACGCCTCATGTTATATCATTTGACTAGGCTTTTCATGAAGTACCTTAAAATGTTAGTATTTTCGTGTAATGGGAAGTTTAACATGATCTGTCGTGACTTAGGGCATCGGTATTTCATGAAATGCTGGCAGATAGTGCGTAATCTGTATGTTACATGATTCGCCTAGGCTGAGAGCCTGGTTAGTCAGTTGTTATGATTCGTGCTTTCCATGATCTGCCGGCTTCATCGCTAGGCTCATTCACGATATCACCAAATTACGTCATTTCATGAAATTCCGATGGGTTCAATAACGGCAGACTATGTAAAGTACGAATCATAACATTACCTGACTAAATAAACTAGGTTCTTCATGAACAACCTAGGCGAATCGTGTAGCATACAGATTTCACACTATCTGCCGGCATTTCATGAACTGCCTAGGCTTTTCCCGAAAAGCCGTATTTCACCATATGACTACGACATATATAATATTGTATCTGAGAAGAATTTTGACATATGAAACTAGAATATTATATCTTTTTCCTATTTCTTCAGTAGAGTATAGTTTCATCTTAACGTTATTATATATGTATTAAATCCCCGTAATAACTGTTCCATTCCTTTGCTGCAACGCCGCACTTAGAGGGCTTTTCCCAATAGAGAAATTGCAGTGCAGGAAGTGAACGATATCCCTAGACGTTCATAGACAGGTCCAACTAAGGACCTAAATGGGCTCTACCCGCTATATCTACTTATGTATTATGTTGGATTTTCTACTTAAATGTTTTTTCTGTATTTTTTGTGAATAAATATTATTATATATGATATTATAAATTTTAATCGGTTATTAGAACTGAAGATATCTCTCCCAACTAATCTCGTGCATCTCTTGTCTCTGAAGAAATATATAAACAAGGAATTAGTACGTTTCCTAAGTAATACAAACCAACGATTGTAGGATGCTATGTGTTTAGAATTGTTCCATTTTGCTTTTCAACCTTTTGTTTAGTTACCTTATTTCCGTGGTCTTTAACCTGTGTGTTTGTACAAATGCCCTGATAGACCCCTGGGAAGAGTGTGTCCCTGTTTTCTTCCCTACTGTTAGTTGTCTGTAATTTCTCTATTGTATTGTTTAGGTTAGCTTTTAATTCATGCAATTAGCTAATGGATCATGTCCAATGCCACAAAAAAAATTTGATTATAATAATAATAATAATAATAATATTTATTTGCAAAAACAAAGACAAGTACATTTCCAGAAATATGGTTACTATAATATATAAACAGTGTATAGATATACAAAATATAATGATAATACTCATTATTTTTCAATTTTAATAATTATCGCAAATAATCACACTATTGCAAATAAACAATTGCTACCCACAAAAAAAAATTTTGTACGTGGGTATAATTGCGTATCATTAATTGGTGTGCCTACTTATATTAAACATGCTGTAAGTGTAGTTAAGTTATTTTTATAGAAGAATAGGAAATTATCTACATACTCATTTATTTTTTTATATTAATTAGGCAATGGATCTGATCTCTTTTTGTATTTAGGATAAATGCTTTACATTTATGTTTAAACTGATATATAGTATTAGATTGTCTTATGTATATGGGTAAGAAATTATAAAGGCGTGGTGAAAGGAAATTATGACTTCTTTGACCAATAGTTTTATCAGAGGCGGGAATTTTTGCTTGCAAATTTGATTTAGCTCTTGTAGGATATGCATGACTGAGTAACTGTAAATTATTTTTGTTTCTATATTGATTAATGGCGATGTGCAGGAAGAAGAGTTGCTTAACATCAAATAATCTGGATTCTGAGAATAACAAATCTGTTGAATATATTACTGGTTTACTTAGCATTATTTTTATGAACCTCTTTTGTACTATTTCTAAACTGCTTAAATGAATATTTAATGCACCGCCCCATCCCAGAATACCACACGAAAGCCTAGACTCTACTAGCGCATGGTATAATATTTTCATTTGTTTTACGTCTAATATTTTATTTAGAAACTTAAATTTAAGTAATATACTTCTAAGTGTACGTGTAACGTTATTTATATGCACATCCCATCTTAGAAATTTATCTATGTACACTCCCAAATATTTTGTGAAGTCTGAGCCACTGATTTCAATCACACTGTTGTATGCATTTATTTCCAGTTTGTTATAATCAGGTAAGTTACTTCTATTACAACTGAAAGGAACGTAAGTAGTTTTCTTGTAATTGATGGTTATTTTATTTTTTTTTATTTTTTTTTTTATTTTTATTTATATTAAATGGGATTGATAACATTAATAACCATTTACATTTTCCCGAAAAAATAAACTAACGTTTCATCTGCAAATAAATGCACCTTAATTTTTTTTATTGATTTCACTATGTCATTTATAAACAGCACAAACAATAAAGGTCCTAGTACGGATTCTTGTAGTAGTCCAAAGTTATGGTATATTACATTAGATGCACTATTTACATATCTTGTTCTTTGTTTTCTTGAAGTTCCCCCAATGCCTATTTTTTTCAACTTTGATGCCAATGATTGTCGATTCTCCGTCTCAAATGCACGTTTAAAGTCTAAGAAAACTGCAACTATAACTTGATTTTTACCCCACTCTCTTAATCCAATCTGATATCATGAATTTAAGTGCCATTTCACAAGAATGATTGTTTGGGCCGCATATAATTCAAATTAATTGGAAATAGCAGTTGCCTTCCTTCTGAATAATGGCTGGATACTTCCTTAATAGAGGGCATCACAAGTATAAGATTTAATCCATTTATATTTAATTTTTTGTATATTTTTTTTTTGGAAGGAGATAGTGACTTGCTGTGACACTCGAATATATATAGATAGTTAGTTTTCTAAAATACAGTTGATTTTCTCAAAATTAGTAAAATACGCGATAGTATAAATTACGTGATTCATTTGTGGATATAATAGCTAATCAGCTTATTAAGTTTAGTGTGTTGTTAAAGCGATATCCTTTAAATTTCCTTTTAACCCTGTCCCTTTCTCCATCGCGACACAAGTGCAGCAAACAGCCAGCTGAATTTGGTAAATGTCTATGTTTGTGTTATATTTGTAAGAAATTAATTTTTGTTTAATTGCATACAGTCCACTCAAGAAAACAATACATTTTTTTGGTCCTAGCCGAGCCGTATAATTTTTTGTTTTCTTATTAATTTCAATCTTAGTTTTTATGAGTAGGTATTACGTTAGAGTATTTCAAAGTACCTACATTTATCTCTTAGTTTTTTCTTATAGTTGTTTTTCTAGTAGTTGGTAAATATTTAATGTTTCAGTGGATATTATTTGGAAGGAATTAAACTGCCTTAAAATAAGAAATTATTTGCTACATTTATTTTACTTTCAATAATAATTGTTTCTCTTCGAATAATTTTGTGTTCAAATTTATTGGTGGTTTTAGTTTATTATCTTAGTTATTAAATTGGTATTTAATAGAGCTATTTAAAAATGCCTGATAGGAAAGAAAACCAGTTAAAAATTCTAACTGCAAAAAAGGAATCTCTTTTTACTAGAGTGCAAAAATTATACGATGATAGTCAAAAGGTTCAGAATGAAAAAATTTTAGATAATTTTCTAATTAGATATGAAACTTTAGAGCAGACTAGACGAGATTTTGAAAAGGTGTTGGATCAGATTAATCAACTTAGTATAGAAATTGATTCAGAATTTATACCAAACTTTACTGCATTAGAAAGTTTCGATGAACTACAGTGTCATATTCAATCAGTGGCTAAAAAAGTTCTAAATACAGGCAGATTTCATAAAGCAGGAACATCAACAGATGTGAGTGCTCCAATTAAATCTATACCTAGACTCCCAAAATTAGAATTGCCCACATTTTCAGGTGATCTGAAAGATTGGCCAATTTTTTATGAATGTTTCCAAAGCTTAATCCATGATAACCCAGATTTGAATACTGTTGATAAAGTACATTTTTTAATTGGTCAATTATCGGATAGAGCTTTATCTGTATGTGCAGGTATTCCTCCAATAGGTGATAACTATGAAATAATTTGGAATGCTTTAGTAGAAAAATATCAAGATAAAAGAAAGCTAGCTACTTCGTATTTAGAAACTATTTTAGAATTTAAACCACTGCAATCAGGCTCTGCCAAAGGCTTAAATGGATTTATTGAAACATTTGACACTGCAACAGCAGCACTTAAGAAGCTTGATATCAAGGATTTATTTGATTTTATATTATCTTATGTAGCTTTATCCAAATTGGATAACGAAACTAGACGTTCTTTTGAAATGCTTAGAAAAAAATCAGATATACCCTCGTATGAAGAGATAGTAACTTTCATAAAATCACAGGCAAAAATATTGAGTAGTTCTAGTAAAACGCAATTAATTTCAAATAAAAGCGGCAATAGTAGTAATACAAAAACCCGTATTACACATTCATTCTTAGTGAATAAATCAGAATCGAAGAAAAAGTGCATATTGTGTAACCAATATGATCATTTAGTTAATAGATGCCCCAGTTTTCTGAAATTCACCGCCAAGGAGCGTTATGAATTTGTCAAAAATAATAAATTATGTTTAAATTGTTTGTCAACTCACCGAGTCATTGACTGCAAATCAAAAATTAATTGCTCAACTTGCCATCGACGCCATCATTCTTTGTTACATTTTGAAAATGCTGTAGTGAACACATATTTGCCTGCTAATAATGCTTTGCCGAATAATAATACTGATGTATCAACTAGTAATAATCCTGTGCCTAGCACTTCAACGCATAGTTTTTGCTCTATGAATAATTCTAACTTTTTTAAATATGGTACCACCGTTTTGTTGTCTACTGTAATTGTAAATGTAATAGATAAAATGGGTAACCTACACAAAGTTAGGTTTTTACTTGATTCGGCTAGTCAAGCCAATTTATTAACTTATAAATGTGCTAAACGTTTGAAACTCTTTGTACAAAATTTCCATAGTTCTGTGAATGGCATAGGATCGTCTGCAAGTCAAGTTCAAGGTCGAACAAATTTAGTAATTATTTCGCGATTAGATTCTCATAAAAAATACGCCATAGACGCTTTAGTAGTTGAAAAAATTACCGATCAGTTGCCTAGTTTCGAAGTTCGAACTGGACCTCTAACTCACCTTTTGAATTTACCATTAGCCGATGATACTTTTTATCAACCAGGTGAAATAGATGAGATTCTTGGGGCTGATATATTTTCACATGTATTACGTACAACTAAAATTAAAGGACCACCCTGTACGCCTAGGGCATTGGAGACTAGTTTAGGTTTTATAGTAATGGGAAATGTTCCTATAATGCAGTTATTAGAAAATACAAGAACATTTTGTAGTCTTTTGGAACCCTCAGTAGAAAAATTATTGCATAAATTTTGGGAAATTGAGGAAATATCCGCTCCCTCGATTCTTAGCAAAGACGACGTCGATTGTGAACATATTTATAAATCCACTTATAGTAGAGAGTCAACTGGTAGATATACAGTTGCTTTACCTTTTAAATTAGATCCCTCAAATTTAGACAATTCATATTCAACTGCTTATAGAAGATTTATTAACTTAGAAAGAAAATTAGAATCCTCCTCTTCTTTAAGAATAAGTTATAATGAAATTATGTTAGATTATTTATCACAAAATCACATGTCGAAAATAAGTAATGATGAACTAAGTACGCCCGGTTATTACATACCACATCATGCAATATTTAAATTAGATAGCCTTAGTACCCCTCTTAGAGTAGTTTTTGATGCTAGTTCAAAAACAGATACGTCATTATCATTAAATGATTTGTTGTATACCGGACCGAAATTACAAGCTGATTTAAAATGTTGAAAACTAATTTTTATTGCGACGTTTATATAAATAAATTATTGTAAGCAGGGGCAACGTACTATCATAAAATTTAGTTTTGTGTTATTTTAATTTTTTTTTAAACCATGTTAATTCCAAAGTTAATTAAAATTATCCCCAATTAACTGTATAATAGACGCACTCGCTCAATTAATTTTTATAGTACTCAAAACATTGCCAAATTTATTATAATTTGATTTATTGCGTTGGAATTTCCTTTGAAATATAAATAAGGAACATAATTACTAGTGAACGATGAAGTAGAAACGGAGGACGAAGGAGAAATATGAAGTATTTTATTTATAACAGCAATTTATATTGCATCAGGGAGTCAAGAATCTAAACAACGAGTTACAAAGCCAATGCTATTATCTTTAAAGCTTTTTGGAAAGGCCAATAAATAATAAGTAATGCTTTCTTCTCACGTAACTAATCTATGAGAACAGGAACCCCAATAACTGCCAACTCATCAATTCAATATATCTTAAGAGAAAAAGATTTGCCATTAAAAATGCAACTTCAATACGCCACAGAATTTCAATCTAGGAAAGTGATTTTGTTAAAGTAATCCCTTTACTTCTGTCTCCCTTGTTTATTTATTACTTTGTATTTGTGGCGTAATTAAATTTGGTTGAATATACTGCCTTACAGAAAATTGTTGTAGTTTTTGTTGATTATTCTGTAATTTGGGGATGAATGGTTTACACTGGAAACTTTGTGTAAAAGGTTATTGTAAATGCAGTAGAGATTATTTAAAAAGTCCTCGACCGCAATAAAACGTGCAACAAAGAAAGCTGCAACTTTGAATCATCTTTCTCTGTTGTAAACAAATCATAGGCAAGAAATTCGCAAATACCCACCCTTTATTGAATGTCTTTGTCAGGTACACGAAATAGAAGGGAGAAAATCAATCCAACATATTCTTAGAGTAACAGATGCGGACGAAGTATTTTCTGGTTTATCGACATTGTTACTTCGTGAACAATATTTACAGTTGAAATACAGTTGAAAAAAATTGTCCATAATTTGCTCAAAACATCCTGGTTTATAAATACAAAAATTTGAGCACGGTCTCATTAAATGAAACCGCGTATTTCACTATTTAGACTTTTTAATTCTGAAACTATACTAGTCCGGACCTGAGCAAAATCCCACCAGCGATATCAAACAGTTTGTAAAACGATACAAAATACACACTCATATTATATTACATCTCTCTCTTCCTCAAGTACACGGTAAGGGAACACTAGGACTTATGTGATTTACAGTTTTACTCTCTGTGAGGGGCGTCCACTGAATTTCCTCTTTAATAATAACAAAAAGTAAGTTGCTCATTGCATTGCTCGAATTTTTTCTTTTAAAAGTCTTAAAAAGGTTCAAAAACAGGGAAGTTATTGCATTTTGCAACTAAGATCGATAAATAAATGAAAAAAGTTCTTTTCAGGTAAATTAACAACAATTACATTTAAATGTGTGCAAATTTATTTTTATGAAAAGAAATTTTTTTTTTAATATTAACTGAATATGTTTCAAAGTGATACAGTTAAAATTTTGGCCAAAAATATACATTTGTTAATTAACAAATGGCAAAATGCAAAAAGTTGAATATCTTGAGTCCAGTTTGACCAAACAATTTTTTTCTTAATTAAAATAAAGGTATTATAATTCTCTTTCCGATCTGATATAAAAATTTTAAAATGGCCGAAAAAAATTCATTTTTTGTTAATTGGGTTTTAAACAAATGCAAAAAATGGCCAAAATAAAATTTTTTTACGGCATCAATTAGCTGGCGTAACACATCCCCAAAACTTCTGTTCATTCAAACTGGGCAATAATCCGCTAACAAGACACATTACACAAATTAGACAGCATAATGCCTCATTTCGGATTAAACACCCCTTACCTTACCAGACGTTGCCGATCTTCCGGCAGCCACTCTAGCCAAATTTCACCAACTATACCTTTCTCTAATGCTATCCACCTTTGCTGATATTTCATACCTTAATCGTCTTTAATTCTTTCCTGTCCCCCTCTTCTTTTATGTTTGTGTATTTTTTGTTGCGTTTGTTGTTCCTTCGTTTCTGTTTGTACATATGTGTTAAACAACTTAAAAAACACAAATAGCCGTGATATATATGGTTTTAATACTAAGTGTTCAAAACCATTGGGAAAAATATAATTCCCATATTAACATATATAACAAATAAGTGTATCGAACAACAAATATTTCCAGACATTCTCAAAGTTGCTAAAATAACGCCCATACATAAAAAGGGGATTTGGAAGATGTAAATAATTACAGACCAATATCTATATTACCAATATTGTCAAATATATTTGAATCCATTCTAAAATCTAGAATAATAAAATATTTCGAAATGAATAATATATTTGCTGATGAACAGTACGGCTATAGAATAGGCAGATCAACAACAACAACCGCAATTATAAAAATTGTGGAATCAGTCTCAACAGCAATAGATAACAATAATATATCAGGTGCCGTATTAATTGATCTAAGTAAAGCCTTTGATTGTGTTAATCACAATTTTTTATTAACAAAATTTGAATTTTATGGAATCAGAGAGGTTGCTCTTAATTTAATTAAATCTTATTTAAGTAATAGATATCAAACCGTTGCTACTCACTCTGGGCAACACTCAGAAAAAGTACCAATTGAGACAGGTGTGCCACAAGGCTCTATTTTGGGTCCGGTTTTTTCTTGGTTTTATTAATGATTTTGCACCAAATATAACATCAAATAAGACCGTTTTATTTGTTGATGATACTACATTTTTAAATATTGCCAAAACTGAGGTAGAATTAGAGGGAAAAAATATTTCAACATTAAATCAAGCATCAGATTGGTTTAACTCAAATCGGTTAAAAATGAATAATGAATAAACTCAATTCATTATGTTTTCAGGAAATACTGAATGCGATTCAGTCAAATTGCTTGGTATTCATATTGACTCCAAATTAAATTGGACTACACACATTGAACAACTGTCAAAAAACTAAATACAACTCTATTTCAGATAAGAAAATTAATACAATTGACAACTTTTGACACAGCAATAACATTCTATTATTCAAATTTTTATAGCTTGCTTACATACGGGATTATTCTATGGGGAAATGCATCAGACACTGAACGCATTTTCAAAATTCAAAAAAGAACAGTTAGAATATTAGCCTCAGCACAATACAGAGAACATTGTAAACCTTTATATAAGAACCTAAAAAATTTAATATTGACCTGCTTATTTACTTATCAGTGTTTAATATATATGAAAGAGAGTAAGCACTACCTAAAAAATTCAGTATATCACACATATAACACAAGAACCAAAAATGATTTTAGCATTCCCTACCATCGATTAGTCAGATCACAACAACCAATAAATCATACTGCAATTAAATTATTCAATATTCTTCCGAAATACTTAAAAGACTTACCTGTTACAAAATTTAAAAAGAGGATAAAAGAAATATTGATTGAAAATGCATTTCACAAAATAAATGAATTCATGGATTTTCTTAAATAAACCTGACTCATATAATTTTGTAATGTTTGTAGATGTGTATTTTTACATTTTGTGTATAGTTATAGTCATATATATTTTTCTATGTGTATAAATAAAAATTTTCTTTGTCCTTATATCCATTGTGCACTAGTTTGACTCTTTGTATATATATATTTATCATTGATTAATCGATGTGTACCGTATGTACGTGTATATACCTATATGTTGTATATTTTAATCTGTTTGTTTATTTATTGTGCATTATTATATTATATCTGACGTGTCCTATATCATGTGAATGATCTCTTGGATAAATAAATTGAATTTTAATTAGATGTTTCTAAATTCATTTTCTACACATCAGTCTTGTAACAGAATCAAAATTTATCTTAATGGATTCAAAATTTTTAAAGCCACAGTTTAGACCAACCTAGTGAAGCCCGTCGTTGGAGTAATTCGCGGAAGGCACCTTGTTCGAGTTGTGGTACCAGCGTCTATGCCAAAATTTAAAAAAGTGATTGTTCGCGAGTGTTATAATTGTTAGTGTAGTGTTTCCCAGTGTTTTTTAAGCTTTCCTTTTTAAGCCATTTTTGTTATTATACCACCTATTTTAATTTTTGGTGAAAGGAGTTTAGGTTTAATATTTTAATTGTTGCCTTCACCGAACCAGGCCTGTCTCGCCCGACTTTGCGATCCGCCACCGCGTCAACGTGGTGATCGCAGGGTCGGTCCCGAGGCAGGTCCTGGGGACGCAGCTATATTTACTGTTTAACTTGAATAAAGCCTTTTGAATTGAATTGAATTGAATTAGCTGGCGTCGAGACCTAACCGTTAAAAAAAAATTATCTGTTTTGGACTTAAAGGCATAAAATGGCGCACCAAATTTTCAGAATGTTCTTGTTAGAGCAAAAGGCAGATTTACTGAAAGTTTGAAGTTAATAGGTTTACCCAGCGGCTCTGGGCAGCAAAATGAAAAAAAAAACTTTGTGGGTTATGGTTGCACTCCTAAGACCTACACTAAACGTACAGTTGTATGTGCCCAAAACAGTGGCGGTCCCAGAATTTTGACATGGGGAGGGGCATCGAAGATGGGCAGCACAACTGTGTACACGTTGCGTCAGCTGCAAGGGAATTTAATGATTAACGCTTAGATAGTCGGAGACAGGACAATAAAAAAAACTATTTTGTTGGCGTTTCGTGTATTTGGCACACACTTCTTCAAGGTTTAATAGCTATACTACAACATCTTTAGGCACAACGATTTCATCATTATTAATGTTGAATATTGGTGTTGATGAAACTGTTATGCCTACAGACGTTGCATTATAATTAGGGTGCCATATTTTTTCCAAAAAAAGAAATAGCTTTTTATCAAAGTTGAGGTTGCAGAGCTTAAAAATGCGCCGCAGGCGAAAATTTCAGATTTTTCTAGGTCAAACGGCCTTAAATTAAAAGTTAGAAGTTTTACTTAAAATAATATTGTCTTCACTTCACATAGCTTCTCCATCATCTTGAGTAAAAACGAGGTTAAGCTAATAGGTCTATAGGCTTTGGGAGTGGTATAGTCCGCCCTGCCTTTGGGATGAACACAACTTTCACTTCTCTCTATGTCTCTGGAATATAAAGGTGTACTAATTATGCCCTAAATACTCCAACCAGGTGCGGCTGTAATTCATCCAGTCCCCATTGCGGTAGGGCGGGATAGATACCGTCAATGCCTGACGACTAAAAAGGGGAGAAGCTCTGTTGCCCATCTTATTCTCTCCTCACTAACTATTTGGTTGGCCATTTGCCAATCCAAATCCGAGGGTTGGGTGTCGACTTCGTTTGGCCACTCCTTCCGTTCTATTATCACAGATTCCGGAAAGTGAGTCTCCATGAGTAACTCTAGTCTTTCACGAAAGTCGGTGGTCCTTGTACCATGACTTCTTTTTAATAAGCAGAGGTCATGGTCTTTGTCTTTGGCGAGGATTTTGCATAATCTATAAGCAGTGACGCTTCTAGGTTATGAGACGCCTTCGTGCGAGAACATTTTTGGCGCCCTACTTTGGGGGGCAAAAGGTACGATGTTTTAAAAAAAATGTCAGTATAGGACGTGTATTTTATTATTATAAAAAATTAACAAACCGCTCAGTAGAAATACTATAAAATTGGCTTTTTGGCGCCCCATGGCCTAGTGCGCCTTCGTGCGTGGCACGAAATGGCCCCCCGTTAGACGCGGCCCTGCCTATAAGTTTGTGAGTAATCTTCGATTTCCTCACAGTAGGTTCTCCCGCATCTCTTTGTCTCTGTCTGACTAGTTTCTTAAACTTTTTCAGATTGGTTTTGTATGATTCCCAATCGGATTCCTGTCTTGTCAGTTTTGCTTTGTTGAACGAAGTCCTAGCCTTCTTCTTGAGGTTAGTTAGACGTTGAGACCACCACTTGGTGGCCTCATTGGGTTTTAAAAGCTTGTCTCGTGGCTGCTTGCATGATTTTGACATATTGCTCTATTTCGCCACTCGTTCTGGGCACCCTCTTATTAACCCCTTCCAAGTTCTCTCTGAGTTGACATCGATATTTATCTCTATTAACCATCTTAGATTATAAATCATGTGTAAAAAGAAAAATATATATACATGTAACATACATATTAGTTGCAATATACAATACAAATATATAATAAATAGGTAAAGACAGTATATTTACATTTGATAAAATTATAGTATATAAAAACATATAAAGTATACACAATACAGATGTTTGCGGATAACACGTACAAGATAACAGTATGAATAAACAGCGAATGATTAAAATAATAATTTCTTGTTTTCACAAATATTAAAATGTAAGTAAAGTAAAGCCTTAAGGTTCGCTATTTAAGAAGTCTCGAACACTGTAAAAATCACCTTCCAGCAAAATATTGTTACGTAAGGAGTATTCATATTTTAGGAGAAAACTATAAATCAGCTTTAGTAGGTTACATATTGATACAAATTATTTTTCCAAATTCTAAATTGATATACTTTGCAATAATATTAAACAAATATTGAGAACGAGACCTGACACTGGATTATTAAAAACAAACAATAAATACGAACTTGTACTCAATAGGTAACCTGCTAAGTAAGCAACTAGTAAAATTATAAATACGAATTTTATTAACGCGGGCGACAGTCGAATTCTTAAGACAGTCCTATTCTTAAGTGTTAAGAAGTGCGACTCCTTATCCTAACGCATTTCCCCACATCAGTGATGTTGGTAAGAGCCCCCATTTGTTACTATTGTTGTTGTGCCTGTTTGTACTGTGACACTGTCTGTTGTTATTTTGTTAATAAATTATATATGTTTTAAACTCGTCTTCTACTTGGACTACACAATCTCCCTCTCTCACAATCCAAGTGGCCGTCAGTCGCGGCTTCCCCAAAGGGGGGTCGTGACATTATCTTTGAGTATGGTATTATATTTTATATAGTTCTGTATATTTCGAATATCAGCTAGGAGATTATTAAAAAGTACAACACAGTTATAATATGGTGAGTGTTTATAATTGTCGTATAATGGGTTGGTATACTAAGTAGGTCGCCATCTCTTGTAATGTATGCATGAACATTGTTCCTCTGATTAAACAAATTAATATTTTTCTTAGTGTATATCAAATACTTTAACATAAATATACATGGAGTAGTTAATATTTTTCTAGTTTTAAATTATAAGTTATAATTCATATGAAATATAAGTCTAACTAGTCTTTTTTGGCAAATAAACACTCTATTCCTATCTCTTGTACTTCCTCAGGCAATAATATTGTATTAAATATGCGAATAAGCAAGAGCATAATATATACTCAATAACCCCGCTTCATCCAGCGCACTTTGTATTTGCAATATAATAATAATGATAATGTTAATTGACCATTTTAGATACAGAATATATATATGGTAAATCATTTGTAAAAATTGATATTATGTATAAACATAGAATATGTTACATGATAAACAAATTAAAAAATGTAGTTTATAAATAGATTTAAAAACATATAAGTAAACACAATACACATATTTAAACAACATAGTCACAGTATAAGAAATATAAACAACGGATTGTAAATTTTTTCACAAAATTGGTTGGAGGAAATAAACAAATAAATATGGCCTCAAGATTCTCTATTCAAATAATCACGACCACTATAAAAACTACCATCAAGTAAGATATTTTTCACTGCGGTTTTGTAGTCTCTGTAGTTTTGCATATTTCAGCCGATAGACTATTAAAAAGTGAAACACAGTTGTAATATAGCGAATGTTTATAATTTGAAGTTTGAGGTAGAGGTATACTAAGTAGATCACCACACCACGTCTTGTACTATATGAATGACAATTATTTCTTTGTGTGAATGAATCTATATATTTTTTGGTATACGTTAAACATTTTTAGTATAAATATACATGGAGTCGTTAGTACTTTTTTATTTTAAATACATTTTTACAGCTCTCTCTCTGTAACTCATCTGAAATATAAGTCTAATGAGTCTTTATTGGCTAACAAAGACTCTGTCCCTATCTCTGGAACTTCCCCAAGCAATGATATTGTACGAAATATGTGAGTATGCAAGAGCATAATAAATGCTCAATAGCCCTGCTTCATCTAACGTACTTTGCATTTGCAATATAGCGAAATAGGCCTTATTTAGCATTGAACATGTGGCTGTCCCACAACAGCTTATTGTCAAGGTAAGTACCGAGTAATTTTGTGTTATGAGACAATACAATATTGTCATGCAGCATCACATCGTGAGGCAATTGTCTTTGTAAACAAAAGTTTATAAGAACTGTTTTATTCTCATTTATGATTAATTTGTCTCTTTGCGCCCAGGTAGTGGCCTCTTGGAATGTTTGGTCAATAAGTAAATGGAGCTGCTCAATTGTATCTGTTGCTAGCGTTACTGTTATGTCGTCAGCAAATATGGTTTCATTAAACATTAATAAGTGTGTAGTACTCCATTTAGGAAAACACAATCCACGCTTGAGATACGATATTAATGGCAAACAACTGGTTTCATCTGATCCTCACGACGATCTGAGAGTCATCACTACATACAATCTTTCCTGGTCCAATCACATTTCCCGGCAAATTAAAAAAGCCAACACCAATGTATATCTACTGAATAAAACTTTCGTTCACTTGAATCCCACCACCTTATTCAAACTGTATAAACCATATTATGTACGTTCAGTACTCGAATTCGCTAACAGTATATGATTTTCAACCTTAATGCGTGATTCAAATCTTTTGGAGAATGCTCAACGCCGCATAACCGGGTACCATTTAGACGCATCCGCCCATGTTATGAAGACCGGCTTGCACAGTTTAAACTCAGCTCGCTGACTGCCAGAAGACCTTATCACTACGTACCAAGAGATACGAAATGAATTATCTTAAATAATGTATTTACTCTCGCCAATGATAACAGATTACGTGGATATCCATTTAAGATCACCAGAGATCCCTCAGAACCTCTATTCGTGAAGGTTTCCTTTCAGTGTGAGTATTCGACTCGTACATTATTCTCCCATCCTGTGTTGTATCCGCATCCAGTGTAAAGTATTTTAAATGTAGATACTACATAATTGTATTGCCTTGGCAACGTTTTTGTTCATTTTCTTTTTATTTATTTTTTCTTGTAATTGAATGTATTATTGTTTGACCTTGTGTCTTTTCTTCTTGAATATAATGGATATATTTCCCCTGCTCTTATTCTTATATAATAAATACGTAAATGAATAAATATTCTAGAGGGCCACCATTGAAGGAAACATTTTTTTCACAACTTCTACTCATTAAAAAAATATAAATACATTCATTCAAAATCTAGATTGGCTTCTCTGTGTGACCTATAATGAATACTTTTCTTGCTAAATTTTTTGATCATCTCTAAACTAGGGAGATAACCATGCTAAATGCCAACCCAGGTCGCTTATCCAATTAAAAAAGTTTGTTTTCTCCAAGTACATTTAAATGCGTTACGGGTTCTATTTGCACAATAAGAAAATTATGGAGAATATTTAATATCAACAAAACAGGCCTGTTTTCCGTATTCATAAAACTGAAATTGTTCTGTTATAAAGGCAATATGTTAACAGAATTGTATCGTAAATACCCCTAGGGGTTAGTTTAATATAAACAAACGACAAAAGTTTACTTTAGACATCCTATTTTTAAGTAAAAGTAAATATACCTTTTTCAGGATTTAATATGTGGAGGAAGGCAAGTTGTAGACGGAATTTCACTTGCAGCCTGCGGCTCATTGCAAAATCCTAAATTCCTCTAAGTTTTTCTTAAAACACTGATAATGTCGGCCTAAGGCTGTTTTGTAAGAACATAGTTGCGCGTTGAAGGGAAACGGTGGCTTAAAGTTGGTGTCGTATTTAACTGGAAACAATATCAGCTGCTAAACCGCTTCACCATTTTGGTGTACAAACGTTAATATCCTAATTACTTTAAAGCGAAATTTGCTACAGAATACACTCATTTTCTGGCCTTAACTCAGTCATTACTAATTGCATATTCTTTTAAATATAACAATCATCATAGATTTATAGAAATTTCATGATCATGTCGTTGCCAATATAGCGAGGGTAGAGGATATAATTCAGGAATGGATTTATTTTCTTTAAGTTCTTCATTTGATTGTCCATAAATAAAACAAAATTGTAAATTTCAAAGAAAGAACGACATGAAAACATTGACCTTGAACTCTTGTTTGCCGGCACTTGCAGATGCAAGAAGGCAAATCTCTAAAACATAATAATGTTTTACATTATCGTAAAGGCACCAGAGAATAAACGGGTACCGGCATACAACTAATTTTAAAAAGTACGGTATACTAGCGAAAATGTTTTATTGCAATTCAATATTTGACTGTTATCCGCAGCTGTATTTATTCTTCTGTATCTACTAGTTTCTAAAATGGCTAAGGGAGCGTATCTATAACAACTGAATATAGCCATAATTTAGTTTTCTTTTACACACAAGCTAAACATTATTAGTTATATCAATATATAAGGACAAATAAATAATGTAAATCATGAAAATGACTATAAAATGACTATTTAAGTTAAGGTTAAGGTAGCATTTATGCCCAAACCAAGATGCACGGATTATTCCTTAACAAAATCATATCGACCCATTAGCCGTATTTCCTTTCTGTTAAAAGGCTTGGCATGGTATGGGAGATTGTACCCATAAAATAAATAGAATTTTCAGGATAATATTAATTTTATTGAATCTATGTCCATCAAAATTGAAATTAAAATTATGGTTGTTCGATGATAATATTTTTGTGGATAATTGTATATTAATTAATTATTATTGTTTTTTCGACACTATGACGCTTCAAAATATATAAAAACAAAAATGGCTGACGGAGCATATATATAAGTGAATTTACTCTCCCTGCGAAAATTAAAATCAAACCACCAAAGCATCAATATCGAAACGGACTTTTTAATATTAGATTTGACAGGTAGGTCTATAACATCATTCAGCAAATAGGCAGGTTTGAGTCGGTCAAGACTGACACTGAGGTTTTTCTCATGTTCAAGAACAGTAATAAGTAAATTTCCCCATCAACCTATCAACATGGGTTCATGAGGGGGAGATCCACAATTACTAATCTTTTTAGTATTACTCAATTCATTGCTCAGCATATGGACGGAAATAGCTAGGTAGATGTAATTTATACTGATTTTTCAAAGGCTTTCGATAGACAGAATCATAACATCGTACTTTTAAGACTAGAAGAAGCTAGATTGTCCTTGGCTTTGCTGAATCTATTTAGATCATATCTTTCAGATAGGAAACACAGTACGTTGAATGTCGTGGGTTTGTCTTTAATGAAATCTCTGTGACTTCTGGAGTACCACAAAGGTCCATTCTTGGACCACTCTTTTTTATATTATTCGTAAATGATATTATCAGTGGCCTCGATATATAATATTTATCATATGTAGATGATAGAAAAAATTTTTGTGTTATAAACAATATCTCAGATTGCTTAAATCTGCAGAGTAACTTGTCAAAAATCAGTAACTGATGTTACTTACTTAATCTCCCTTTAAATACCACAAAATGCAATGTAATGTCATTTACTAAAAAAATATGTCCCATATGGTATAATTACAAATTGGATAATGTCAGTCTATGACGGCCTGACTCAATAAAGGATCTGGGTGTCATATTCGATAGCAAATTATCTTTTAATCACCACATTAACGAAACTGTAAAAATATCATATAGGAATTTAGGCTTCATCCTAAGAAATACTAGGGATTTTACTGATGAATCATGCTGCTGTTTAATGCACTAGTAAAATCTAAGTTAGAATATACTGCTATAGTATGGCAATCTGGCTATAACATATATACAGATAGTCTGGAGAATATTCAGAGGCGCTTTTTAACAGTTTTATCATACAAACTGGATGGCATATATCCTGCAGTTGGAATACCTCATACACAATTACTAGGGAGATTTCCTGTACCCACTTTGCTTGCTCGAAGAAAGGCACATTCGTTGATTTTTCTTAGTAAGTTCATTAATAACCAAATTGATTGTCCACAACTTCTGGAACAACTGACATTTGATATCCCAAGACCAGAGCACAGATTCTCAAATACTTTCTATCTCACCACACCTAGGACAATAATTTTGTTAAAATTTTTACCTTTACATTTCATTTGTGAAAACTACAACAACCTACAAAACCGCATTGATATTTTTTATTGTAGTTATAATTCCATGAAAAAAATTACATATGACTAATTGAAAGGTTTCCTGCCTTTAATAGCTGTAATATTATTCAGTACATGTCTGTTTGTAGTTTTATCTATATTTTAATCTGATTTGTATATATGCGGTGTATATATTTTTATCTGTATGTATGTTATGCATATGTGTATATCTATATATTGGTATATATTGTCACGAATCGTATTTGTTTTGCTGATTTTTGTATCTGTATGTATTATTATTATTTATTGTATTTTCCCATCCTATAATTGGTCAATAAAATTATTCACATTTCATCGTACCAATGAATGGAGTTAGCGCAAGGAAGTAATGAACTTTTTAAGGTTCTATGAAATCGTTAAACCATACCACCATTGCTCTGTGGTGGTATGTGGTTGTAACAAATCCGATGAAATTCTAAAAATTTTGAAAATTCATGAAATGGATTTGATTCAAATTGAACTGCTTGATCAGTAGTGAGATGAAGTGGAATACGACAGATGTAATTTCAAAATAAAGTTTTAGCAACTGTTTTTTGGTAGAACGTATACCAACATGGATTAAATTATGAAATATATCGAAAACTGTGCATCGTAAAGATTTTGGTACGAAAAGGCAACATTTAGAGAATGAAACATCACACCAAACTTCCTCATCTGAATCGGTCATTTTGCAATTTATATCAATTTGGTTTGCAAGCAAAGACGAAAGTTCACAATCATCAGATTGAACGTCTTTCAATAAAAAATGTAAATTGAAGTTAATTGAGTTTACAGGAGAAATTGAGGTAAATGATGGAATAGTATGTTGTTTTAGTAAAGAAAAGTCATTTATACGCGATAAAGTATCAGCTATGACATTTTCCTTACCTTTAATATGACTATATCACTTGTCAATTGTGAAATATATTCCAAGTGTCGTATTTGATGAGGAGTTTTTTCTGCAATTGAAAATAATGATTTTAACAAATAATTATACGACCTTCTAAAATATGTCAGTTATTCCTTGCCGATAGCGGAATATCTTTTCTGAGCATCATTTAATTTGCGAGAGAAAAAGGCTAAAGGTGTAGCTAGATTTCCAATTTTGGGTTCTAATACAGCACCTATCGATATATTTGAGCAATCTACAGATAAAGTAAGTGTTACACCTTCATTGTAATTAGGCTGAGACAAAAATCAATGGACATGAAAATGTCCACCCTGAGAGCATTTAAGATTATGGCTTTCATATATACCCAAAAATAAAATAAATCAAATGATAAATAGAAAAAAATTACGCTTGGTACCTTCAGTGTTCAATTATTCAAAGCACTATTATTTTACACATGCTATAAGCCATCACCTGGTTTAAATATTGTATTATTTCATCAATTAGAACTAGCATTAACATACAATCAATAGTTAACTAGAAAAGGGTCTATTCGATTTTTAATATGCTTGATATGCTAACTCAACTAATAACAAAAAATATATGCAATGTTTATTGAAATTTCTCTCCTTAATTGTTAAGGTAAAATCTCGGTAAATGTTAACATCCATCTAAATTTTATTTAACTCACAAAACATTTTTCCAAATTTCTGAAGGTTTAATATTAATACTTATTGTCGCTCGTCGTAAGAGCCGCATTTGATTTCACTCGTGCCCAAGAAAGTTATCTGTTTTTAAATGATGACCTAGGAGGTGCATATCTGAGGCAAGCATTATAAATTGTATATGTATATGTAATGTTCTTATTTTTGTTTTTGGTCATCAAGGTTATTATGATCTAGAATTTTGGATTGGTCTGTACGAGTTGTAGACGTAGATAGCATATTCATTCCTTTCAATTCAGCAAAACTGAAAGGCGCTTGTTAATTTCGTTTGGAAGCTCAAAATCAAATATATTCTCGGATGCTGCTTTAGTTTCCCGTTTGAAACTTCAGCGCACTTCTCAGATCCAAGTTCTATTTGGATATCGTCAATGAAGGTTTTGACGTTAGCTATGATTGACTTGAGTTATCTTAGGTTCGCAGCGTATAGTTTGATGTCATTCATAAACAGCAAATGATTGAGTTAAAGTTTGGTTACTTAAGGTGTAGTCGAAAGTCGAAATGAAGACACCAGGATATTTTCGTAATTTTTGGAAATCCGGATTTTCGCTTTGGCACAATTGTAGTCCTATATAAAACGTACATTTTCAGGTAACCATCTTAAATTTAATTATCAAACTGATACAGCGGTATTTAAATTCTCGTTGAAGATATCGAAAAAAGTTATTAAAAAAATTGTTCAGAATTTAATTTTAAAAAATGACGGAAATATCTGGGTGTCTTCATTATAAATGAGATAGATACACCGTATATGAAAAATATTGTCAGTCTAAATATTATAGAAAATAATATGACACTTATGCTGTAAATGATATACGTGCACGTGTTATCACAATTTTTAATTTAATCGCGATGTAATGTAAATCATTTTTCATTCCGATAAATTCATACAACGGCAAATATTCACCGTTACCGCAATAATGTATTTCAATATAATTAACATTTTGTTTGCAGTGAATCAAAATTTAGTTGGTTTCAGTTGTTACAGGAATTTACATAAATAGAGATAAGCATTAAAGTGATAATGAATTTCCTGTTCCTTGAGGGTTGCTAAATGTAAATAATAATTCCACGGTATGCAAATTTTACAATTGATGGAATTGATAATTTAGAATTGTACGTATTTCAATAATTGAAACATAAATTGATACTTTCCTGGAATTTGGAAAATTATAAAGCAAAGAAACTATGAAGCGTATAAAAGTCACAGTTGCCTTGCCGATTGTGATTGTATTATTGATCGTCAAACGCATTTATACTTACAATTGCATGTTTATCCAGTTTACCAAGAGTTACTGAAGTTTTCAAAAGCAGTCTGAGAACCATCTTCAACTTGTACGGTCCTCTTTCATGTCTATGGAGACAACCCATTACGGAGCTTGGTTCGAATAGTGGCAGTTTCTTCGTATAAGGCCAATTTTACGAAAATCAATATGTTTGGTGTCTGAGCACCACGTTCACAAATCATCTAAGAACTTGAGCATTACACTCGAATACGCTACACAGTGCGGATTTCACTAACCACGTTAGAGTCATTGGATATGGTTAAAACTAAAAACCAGTAGATGTTCGCTTAATTTGCCTGGAATAGTAACTAAAGTTATCCGTTGCAATGACGAATCCCGGATATAAGATCCGACATATGTATAAGACACTTCTCAAAGTCATCTGTGGGCGTATCTTCATGATAGTTATATGTTTCTTATACGCAAATGAGAGCAAACCTCCTTCCGCAATACATTTGGAACTACCGATACGTTTGATTATAAATCGTTTCCTATTTCCTGAAGATGGCTTTAACCCCATTGGCAAAAATACTTGCCGATAACTTTCGCATTTTTTCGTATAACATGATAATCGAACCATTCTTGCTGTTTACTTAATCACTAGATTAATACGCTATATATTTAATAATTTAATTTTCTAAGCGCCCCGTATATCATACCGTAAATTTTTGTAGTTTACTTCTTTACATTTTATTTAGACAATTAATCACAATCTTTTATCATCTTTTAGATTGTTTCCCAAGATATCATGAAGTCAATTTATCTAAATCTCAGAAAATAATTAGTTTTCTTAATTATATTTTCTTTCAGGCACTATTAAGTCGTGAATTTAATTAAACCTGTGGTCCAATATGGAACTAGAAAATAGATAACTAGGTACAAGAGTCGATAAGAAAGATTTTATCCACGAGTATTCCGGTTCATAGATGGCAAACTTTCGTTGGCAAAATTTATTTATCCTGTAATTATAACCATTGGCTTTGCTGTTTTAGAAGTTTTCCCTTTTACTAAGGACAACTAAAAATTCATTCTACTTTCTGTACTGCCATAAAGATTTGTATGCTCTATACCGAGATTATACGGTCGTGAGCAAAAAAAAATAGGACAAGTCTCAGTAACGGTATTTTGCTAAAATCTAGTTGTGTACATCCAACTTCAATTTTTGTGACATTGCCAGTTAGTTGTCATAATTTATTGCAAGTGTGTAAAAAACTAATATGGCTCATATAAGCGATTTAGTTAAATCTGGAGTTATTGCTAAAGCATAAGATGGATGGTCAATGAGACAAATTGCACTGCGTTATAATATTGACAAAAATTCGTTGAGTAACACTTCAAGAAAGTGGAGAATAAACAGTACGATTAGTAGAAATCCTGGATCAGGGCGACGAAGGATATCAACGATATCAACTCAACAACAAGATTTGCAATTGGTAAATGCTTTAGTAGAAAATTCATTTTACTCAGTTATTCAGGCTGCTGAAGAAACGAATTTTCCTGAATCGAGTAGTACTGGTCGCCGGAGAGTAAGAGAATCGGAGCTATGCTGTCATGCAGCAGCACAGAAATACTTACTTAAAGCTGAACATAAAGAAGCTTGAAAAAGATTTGCGCTTGAATTTTTAGCGCATGATGTAAATTTTTGGAACAATGTAATCTTTACAGACGAAAAAACTTTCCAGTCAACACACAGCGGTCGTATTCCTGTTTACCGCCCACCGAATACTCGACTCGATGAGAAATATATATCTAACAATGATAAAAGTGCTAGATTTTCCGTCAATATGTGGGCTTGGATATCGGCACGTGGTCCTGGTGTTTTGTGGCATATTGAGGAACGATTTAATAGTGAAACGTATATTAGGATTTTAGGCAATATTATGCTCCCTTCTATCTCACAAATATTTCCTAATAATGAGTTCATATTTCAACAAGACAATTGTTCCGTTCATACTGCTCATACCGTAACTAACTGGTTTCAAGATAACAACATCAATGTTCTTAACTGGCCCAGTTATAGTCCAGATCTTAACCCTGTGGAAGAAGTATGGGGTCTACTCGTAAGAAGTATCCAAAAACGAAATGTGAGACCACGGAATTACTGGAAATAGTAAATAATGCATGAGAAAATATTATTGTATAAGGTTATTTAATTCTATGCCAAACAGACTTATAGAAGTTATAAATAGAAATGGTGCAATAACGAAATATTAATAGTTAGTTTCTTGTTAAGTAGGATATCCTTTGTCCTTTGATCCAGGATTTCTACTAATCGTACAGTTTATTCTCCACTTTCTTAAAATGTTACACACCAAATTTTTGTTAATATTATAACGCAGTGAAATTTGTCTCATTAACCATCCATCATTTACTATAGCGATAACTACAGCATTAAAATAAAAAATAAATTAAAAGTGATATCTGTTTTATTTCGACTACTCATTACATTCAAATAGAGACAGACTTACAGTAGAAAAAATAAGTTGTCCTATTTTTTTCTGTTTACGACAGTACAAAACGTGGAGAAGGAGAGAGAGAGGGGGGGAGGGAGAGGGAGTGGGAGAGGGAGAGTTGGAGCCTTCGGTGTGACACTAACACAGTTTTAATCATCTCCTGATGAAGCTAATACACGTTTTTATACAACCGTGCGATAAATTTACCACATTAATTTGGGTGCTATAACTAACACTTTATCGTACACGTATGATAAAAATACATGTCAGTAAATTCGAAAAAGAAAACCAAAATATATAATTTCAACTTTTTGACACTACATTTAAACTAAAATCTAAGAATAAAAGTTTTAATGAAGCTTTTGCCTGAGATACGTACACAAGTTGAATGTAAGGAAGGTATATTTTTTTCAGTAATTTTATAACCGGCCAAGTATTAGGATTTAAGTAGTTAGGCAAAACCGTCCTAAGTAGATAGGATGGAAATAAATGTTGCGTGTAGGCGGGAAAAGAATGTGAATACTGCCGGTTATATAAAAATTCCCAATGACTTATACATAGATTCAGAAAAAAGCTTCGGAATTCTTCATGCTTACAAGAATACAATTGTAATATAGCAGAAATCCTTTGAAGTTTTATGTGGGTTTGCCTCTTTAATTAAGTTTATTTAATCGCAAACAGAAAGGCGTATCATTGATTAGCATAATAAGTTGTTGTCTTACTATTCTTTGACATTTTAGTTCCATTCTACAAAAATATATACATTAAGTTGGGCATATCTAAGAGAGATAAATCCGATAAGGAAATATTTATTATTTTTATCCATAACTTTTTTAATACATACATTGGTAAAAAAAGAAGTATAAGACTACCTATGATAGGTGTAGTGATATGAATTTTCATTCAATAATTTCAGTTGTTTGCAAAATTAGTTAATTTAAATTAAAAAATATTTCCAACATTCATATCTTGTATTAAAAAAAAAGTTATAGCCAAAAATAATAAATATTTGCTTAACGAATATCTCTCTCTTGAATATGCCCATCTTAATAGAATAGATAGCATATATAGAATTGTACAGAGTAGACAAACTTAAATATTTGAATTAAGAAAGGTACGTCATAAAATTAATAAAATGTATATGAACTTAAGTAAACTTATAATGAAAGAATCTTACACAAAAATAATCACAATGTGGACAATCTTAAATAAGAAATGAATATTTAAGAGCCTTATATAACTCCAGAACGTTGTACTATTGTCAGCAAGCAAAGAAGAAGTACCATTTATGAAGCCATATATCTAACAGAAAACCACAATAAATGCAGATATAATATAAATATGTCAATTTTTGAAGAGTTTTTTTAAAAAGCTAATGAAAACTTTACCTTTAGATTTTTTTCATAAAATATCGAAAGTGCCCACATGTCCAACAATTCACAGGTATGTCAAAATACACTGTAAATCGAATGGCGTAACCCGTAATGTGGATCTCGATTAGTTTTCGAGATATAAAGACGAGAACATAATATTGGCTGGACCGTGGTTCAATATTGGATCAATATAGTTAAATTGAAATTGTAAACAAAATATTTTTAGTCGCAAACTCCTCTATAAAATCCTTATTTTACTATAAGGAACGTAACCAGACTGCAACCAACAGCTGCTCTCCGGGCTGAATGCCTACCTTGCACTAACGAGAGCCAACAGCTCGAAACTGCAGTCTGCAAGTGGTGTGTGACGACTGGCAAGAGAGCTTCTTTAAGTAGGATCAGTCTTTCGGCTGGTGTTTGTTGTAATCGAAGCATTAGCGTGTTGATGGTAATATGCAATTATTACACTTAACGCGTCAGACTTGTAACTTGTAATTCAGTGCTCGGCGGGGCACATAGCCCGGAGAGTAGCTGTTGGTTGCAGTCTGGTTACGTTCCTTATAGCAAAATAAGGATTTTATAGAGGAGCTTGCGACTAAAAATATTATGTTTAATATTCCGCCCTCTAAAAGCACATTTGAACTATTGAAATTGTAACAAAAATTTTGAACTAATAATATTAATAATCACTGGTATTAAAATATAGGTATGCCAATGTTGGCAGTATATTGTTTTAACATATTCCAATCCAGATATACGCAGAGAATATTGATAAATATCTATTAATATTAATTTTACAACATTGGAAATTCTATATTCGCGTTATATTGTTATTACATTTTTTGATAATATTGTACAAAAAATATCGATTGATAAAAATAAATATTGACTCTAAAATATTGGAAAACTCATATTTGTCAACTATCTGTATAATTATATTGTTTAGGCAATATTTTCTAATACCAATAAATATTGATTTTCCAATATTGGAAACTGATAAGTTGTGATGTTGTTATTGAACTTTTTAGTAATATTGCACAACAAACATCGACTGATAACGACAAAAAATATTAATTTTAAAATATCTGGATATTCATATTGAGGTTATACTGTTAAACTCTCTTTTAAATAATATTATTTAACTTATTTATATCTATATTGGATCCTTGCAATATGCTTTTACAAATATACAATTTCTGACTTAGGGTCTCCAGGCAATGTGATTCAATAATGACTAAGAGAAATTCATTGTGGTGATGCTCACCTAATCTGTACTAATAAAGACCCAAGATGCCTTTAGTAATTTACAGATGATGCAGTTGTACCTATCATACACAGGTTAAATATTTCAGCTAGGGGATTTGCTACAATCACTTCTAGATTTTGTTAGTGAGGTTTTTAAAAATAATAATCATTATTCAATAATAATTGTACTTTATGAATATTACAAGAAATAGCTTTACCATTTTTGGGCATTGGGCTAAATTTTCATTAAATATTGGGCCAATATATGATTGTAAATAATAATTTATATTGGAATAAAATATTATATGATATGATTTTTTAATATTTGTTGAATATTTCTTAACCAATATTGAGTCTATATATAAAAATGTTCACATTTTTTATTGGCCCAATGTTGTGTTTTTTTACATTGAGCCAACGTTTTTGTAATACTAAATCAATATTGGTTCAATATTAATGTTCTAGCTGGGCTAGGAGAGTATGCAAAATCAATCTGAATTAATCTTCCAGTAGCCATATCTAGAGAACCGACAGAGGTTCCGGTTTGAACCATTTAATTTCCTGTTCAATTCTCACCCTTCCGACGCCTCCATCTCGAAAGTCTTTCGACATAGCGACCTGTGGTTTGCGTCAATTTTTTTGAGAATTTTTGAAAACATTTTTTTTAAAAGGTTAAAAAAACTAGATGGTAAAATTTTTTCATTCAATGAAAGAAAATGAATTAGAATAATATATTAGCCCTATTTATTTGTGTAATTACCTTACCTTATATTATTTTAATAAAATAAAACCTGGTAGTCGTATTACTTCAATTTTAATATTTATTTTACTGCATCAGATACTCATTGTTTTTTCAATTTCTGCTTTATTACGTTTCGTTTGAAGTAACGAAATACCTTACATTAACAATTTAAAATGAAATAACTATGATAAACGTATTTCATTCCCACACTTTGTTTTAACTCAATTTTGTCATTCTTGTTCCTGTACTTTAGCCTCGAGCTATTATTTTCAATTTCCGCAGTGTATTTTGCCGGTGTGTTGTCGCGACATTTTTTAACCGAGCTTCAACCTACAAATGAAAACAAATCTGTGGTCCCCGTCCACGGCACATAACGGCGCGGAAATTCATATTACTGCGGTCTTGTTTTTCCCTTTGGCCATAAAAAAATTACTCCAATTTTATTTAAATTCTAATGCATTTAAAACAAGTTTCGTCCATTTCCAAAAAAATTAAATACACAACATTTCTGCAGTAATTAGCAATGGTTGGCTTCTGCTACATTTTATCATGTTGAGTTGTATTACTTTTATCTTTTCTTATCCTATTGCATTTAGTTACTAAGAGATTTGTCGATGAATCTTTTCTTCTTATAATTTTCTGTTTGTTTCATGTATTTACCCTCTTCTAAAAATAAAATCCAAATAATCTACAAAATAATAAAATTACAATCTTTTAGTATTTAACATACGTAATCATGAGATCTGACGGCAGAAGATCAGGCACATTTTCATGCGAGGACTTCTATTTTGTAATTTTTTTATAAAATTATCTTGGATTGGATGCCCAGATTGTTTCGCGGCATTGTAGAACTAAAACATGAATTTATTGTTCAGTTCTCTATTGTAGATAGAAATGAAACTAGTATTCCATTTCATTATGCCAGTCTGTCTATACGTCCGTCACATTTCTCGTAAGCAAGTTAACTGAAGAACAAAATGTCCACTTGTACTAAAATTTGGACAGGAATATAGTGTTATCTAGAGAACAAGAAAAAGCCCCGTTATATCTGCGTCTGCAGGCCGAAGTCATGTAAAGCAGATAGGCAGATAGTAAAGGCATGAGTGACCGTATCACCTGACGACAAGCCCTGCTATTTATATAAGGGACCTCCATACACATATTTTATTTTAATTTTATTTACACTATTTAACAGGTCATGCGATCCAATTACAGAATAGAAGAAATACTCAAAAAGGAAAAACTTAATATAGATGTAGACGTAGACGTAGACGTAGATGTAGATGTAGGTGTAGAAGTAGATGTAGATGTAGATGTAGATGTAGACGTAGATATAGATATAAATTAACAAGGATTATTTTAGATATAAATGTCCGGAGGAGAAAAGTATTAATAACCAACAGTAAAGAAGCAACAAAATATATCAGTCATAAACATAACGTCTAGTGAGCAATTAAGTTGTTATAATTGTTACACATATTGTGAAGAGAGAAATACTTTTTATATTTGTTCGTGCAGTTTACAGTTAAAATAGATTTGTCTGTCTTGCCTCAGCTGATGAAAACTTAACATACATAAAATTTCTGAGCAGTTGATGCTGTTATGAATTATCTTGTGTAATAAGATCAGATAAGTTTTTACGCGCTTATATTCGAGTGAGTCGAAGTTGAAATTTATGAGAAGTTCAGATTCGGGAAATCCTATAGGATATTCGATAACAATGGCCTGTATATCTATCAGGATTTGGTAATTTCAAATACATCGCTATTTGTCTTCATATGATGGCAAATTTATTTTCACCAATTCGTTGTATAGTGCATTTAGATTTTTGGTAATTAAAAAAAAAAAAATTATTACTACATGAGATGGGCGAAGATTCAAATACTTTTTCACAATATTATAAAAATGATCATTAATTGTAAATTTTCTTACAACCTTACTTTTTGTTTTAGGTACCTATAGTTATTAGTAACGTACTACCGAGGTTTTTCACATCCTCTATTTGCTTCTAATAGAGTTCATTAGTGCGACAGGGGTCCATAATTCCGGTAATTAATAAGTATAACCTATTGTAACGTTAAATTAGAAATACTTGTAATTTACGATAATTGTTACCTTATGTGAAAGATAAACTTCATCAGGTGCTTCTGAGAAAAATGTCTTAATTTATTCAGGGGTTAATGTTTCAGATTTCTTTGCTTGGTAGATTTCTGATTTTTTTTTTTCAAAATTCACATTGTGTTATAATATTAAAACACTTTTCAATACTGACTAATATGATCACAATGAAGAAGATTTGTATTGTTCTCCTAATGTGGCAAAATAGGTCAGTAATACGTTTTCCGAAAATGAAGTTGTCTTTTTTGAATACGCCAATCCCTGAAGCTTCTGTACATTTTGTCGTAAAAACGTTTTGACTTTTCTTGCAGTAATGTAGATGTTGTTAGCCTAGTGCGGACGAACACCTTGCATTCGCAAATTATGTGTTCCGAAGTTTCAATTGCAATATCGCAATATCTGCATATATTATCTACCGCCTTGCCCATATTCTTGAGATGGTATCTCAAGGGGAAGTAGCCAGTGATTAGCCTTAATTCGGAATTTTCAAGTTCGAGAAGCCTTGTAGCATTCTTTATCAAATAAGTTATAAACTTTTTCGCTTGTCTTTAGCTTGGAGTATTCCTCCAGTAGGACCTTTCCTGATCCTTTTCCCATTCTTCAATCTCCTTCACTATATGACCCTTGGCTAGGCCACAAAACGGTTCGGGTCCAATGAACGGTGCATCAGCTCCTTTGTTTGCAAGGCTATCAGTACTCCCTCATGCCCTGGCACCCACATCAAGGTAACATTGTTGTTATTAGCCAGTTGCTTCAGGGATTGTCTACATTCCCAGGCAATTTTAGATTCAAAGGTATAGGACCCTAGAGCCTTTAGTGCTGCCTGGCTATCTGATAGTATACAGATCTTTGCCCTATGGATGCCTTTATTTAGGCATACCTGGACACACAGATCTATGGCATAAATTACTGTCTGAAAGATGGTTGGGGTGTTACCGAGGGCTTTGGATAGCCTACAATTCGGCCCTGCTACTCCCACTCCTACCCCTTCAACCATCTTAGATCCATCTGTATACCAGATAAGTGACCCTTGTTCTAATCGCAGTGACTCCATCTTGCTCGTCTGACGACTTTCAATTAGCACGTCAAACGTGCAGTCAAAGTCTTGTTTGATTGACATTTAGTCAGTGGTTTTGGTCATGGACTTCAAATGGATTAACTCCAGAATTCTTAAGTGACAAACCAGATCGCCTTGTTTAAATTTATGTGCCTGGTGCAGTCGTATTGCACTAGTGCCGCCTCCTTCCTTACATGTAAGTGCAAGGAAGTAGGTCGAGCATAGCCTCCATAGCTGCCGTGAGACACGAGCGCATTGCTCCTGTAGTCCCTAAACATTCAAGGCGTTGCAGTTTTTGACCTATATTATATATAAGTCGTAGATAAAGACATTTTATTTCACAGTGTTTCGTTGTTTTATTATTGGTTTCTATGAAAACACCAGTAGAATTTAGTCATTGCGATAAGGTATCTTTGTCAATTAACTGTACTTTTACCAAAGATATTGTTTTCTAATTTCGAATAGCGATACAAAATATTTTGTATATAACTCGGGTCTAAAATATGTTTTTTTTTTTTTCGGACCGTATTATAAACGCCCCACTAAAAGAACACCATTTTAGCCACTTGTTATATAAAATACTATTATAAAAAACTATTTTGACGCTCTCGCAGGCGGATTTGTAAAACCCCTGAGCGTTTTATATTTCTTTAAAATTTTACAATATGGTAAATATTGCCAACAAAATAAAACTAATCAAATGTACCAAATGCAATAAATATAATTCTAAGATTGTACATAAATTCGGAATTGGATTAAGGTGAACTATTCCATTCACTTTTGTATCTAACAAATTGTATTTAGTACGGTGACGTCAACGAACAATTGGATTCTACTCTAGATTAATATCTGCTATAAAACCGTCGGTATTCGAGCTCTGTAGTGCACTACCAAACAAAATTATAAGAACATTCCATCATCATCACCAGGCAACGACTTACATTCACGTCTTCTTGAGTTACTGCTCCGAGTCAACACAATGTAATTAAACAAGGCGTTTTATCTGTGGGAGATTGAATGGCAGAGAAAACGTATATCCTTGCCAGGGGCTGCGTTCCCGGAAACAGGACGCAATTACAACCTATGGTGGTTTTGGAAGGATTGAAATAAGTACTGCATTACTGAAATGTCAGAGTCAGAGATTGGATTTTTCACATTCTTTTTTACAAAAGGCATATAATTTATGGCGGCATCGAGACTTTATAAGAGCACTTATACAGGGTGACGGACGAAAGACGCTGAAAATATATTGACTTGTAGCCTGAGATGTCAATTAAAATTTTTAGTTGTTTTAAAATTCTCATCAGCTACTTTTTATTACTTTGCATGTTGCAAATATTGGAGTTGGAATACAATGAAACACTACACAGACAAATTTCATAGGCTTAAGGCTTCAAGGTTAAAAGTGTACGTACAGTAAAATAATAATTATTATGTCGAGGTTACTTAATGAAATGCATAATATAATCATAAATATTTATATGTCTGTATACAATGTGTCCTCGGATAGGGTACAGCATTTTTGTAAACTTTCTCATTTTTGATTTATCAAGAAAAATGCATTGTTTAGAAAAAGTTTTTTTCTTTTTTTTCGAATTTGAATTGGCCTTGGATATGTCCCATTAGCCAACTGCACAGGTTAGCGTTATTTAAAAATATTAGAGAAAAAACAGACCCATCTATGCACAAACGTTAAGGGAAATTTACAATGGTCACACTTTTCACGCCAAGAGGCCGATCATGGCGACTTTAATAACAACATTACAAGTTGGTAGGCCGCGGTTACAGGGATGAAAGAAAGACAGGGAAACTACAAAGGCTACTGGCAAGGGCATTGATGACATCTTGAAAACTAGTAAATTTTCTAAACTTTAAAATTCCTAAATTATGATGTTGCAAGTTTGTAAATATTCCATAAGAATTTGTGGTATGTAGCCTATATTCTGGAGACTTTGTATTAAATGATCGAGTTCTCTCTGTTTGAGTATACAGTTAAATAAAAGATGGTTAACAGTACCAATAGCTCCGCATTCGCAGAGGTCGCTCTCTATTATTTTAATTTTGGTTGAATTGCAGACATGTTATCTTTGTATAGAGTTGCCTGGAGATGGAGAGTCCTTTGAGCCATTTGGGTTTAGATACAAGTGGATTTAATAAATAATAATTAGTGAAATTTTCTGAGTATGCGTTTTCGTACATGTGTTGCCATTTTACATACAGTGATTTTTTCAATGTGGCATGTAAATCTGATTAAGGGGTTTTATATTTTATTTGTCCACTTTTTCACTATGCGGTAAATCACAATGTGCATTAATCCACACAAAACTGATATTAATATTGCGATGCACCAACTGTGCGATTTTACCTATGACGTCTAACACATGACAAGGGGAACTGATTCCAAAGTTGGCAATATTATTTAATACACTTCTTGCATCTGAAAAGATTGTAATGTTAAGGTAATATAAGAAACTAACTTTGTTTTTCTTAGGAAGTCATAAATAGCGGTCAAGCTTAAATCAAACAGGGTATTCTAAAAATTAATAATACAAAATAGACTTTAAGCAAACTGCCTTTCCTGCGTCTTTAATGAGGATTATGAATAATCCGCTAGGACGTAAATATAAACAAGGCATTAAAAAAAAAATAACGCCTGAAGACAAGGGGAAACTAGCCCCCAGGAAAATCACAAGCTTTATCTTCTATCTTCTTCTGGGCAATAATTAGTTGTAGGGTTATTCACCAAAGATATTTTTAGGTCGCAGTGAAGAAAGGCTACTTCTTAAATACGACGTTTAGGTTACAAAATAAGAAAACATCATGTACATGTAGATTTCTTATTAGGGCATATTAAATTCAGGAAAAGATTAGAAATATGTATACTAGGTAGGATATCTACATGTATTTATTTTAGTTTTCTTAAGAACACAGATGTTTCAAGACAATAGCGACGCAGGATCTCGCTCACCACATAATTACCCCCACCCACTGTAATTAGGCCACGCCTCATATTCGGTCACTAAAAGTGGGAGTAGCCAAGCTCCGTTATATATTCTCTACTAACGCTCCCTCCCTTCAAGACTAGTAGCTCTTAAAGCTTAATTTTAAAGAATGTTTTGCTTATAAATGTCAAACTATCGTATCAATTCTAATGGTACATTCTACAATATACGCAGTACGTAAGTGTCTAACATTGAGAATATCGTATCTTATCTAGAATACCAGTTGTAGAATACCTTTAAACTTTGAAATTGACATATTTCTTGACTTCGAGGTATTTTTAAGTGTAGTAAAATATTTGAATTTCCCAAGTAAGAATTGGTCTTGTTTGATACCACCGATAGAATGACCCATTTGTCCGAAAAATTGAGTTTGCTAATTTACTAAATTTAACATTTACAATAATTTTATTATTATGTTACATGTTTTAGGCAGCTCCTGTTTGGTTTTCAATCCAGGACAAAATTCGCAAGCATCATAATAAACTAAAAGTTCACACCAACTCACTACTGGAGACGCTGCTACAACCGTTGATGCATGACAGAATGCTGAAGAGATGCTCGCCATTAGACTTAAATAGACACTGAGGTGGCTTCGTTGGATTTTCACTTCTTCACGCCACCAGTGCAAGCAACCACAAATACTTGCACAAGACAACACATTAGCTAAAAGATGTATTTGATTGTTAATAAATAAACAAACAAAAATCTATTACTAGGATTTCGTGTCTTTATTTCCAACTTTATTTTACTTATTGCTAGCATAAGACTTAGTGATCTTATTTATTGTATTGAACAAGAAAATAATTTTTATTCGTTGTTTTATGTTTTTATACACTTTATTCTTATGTTTATGTATGAAGCGATTACTCCTAAGGATAATTTGCTAGTGTTAATGAAATACATATCAATGGCTGAAGTTATATTCCACGTTTTGTCGTCAACTGGATCTTTTTATATGTTATTTGAATTAACATTATCGCATAACAATTTCTTGCAAACAATGAGAAATCTAGGCATCAAATATACAGTGTCTCACGGTATTCAGTTTACAGTAGGTCATGAAATAAAATTACTCCGGTTTATATTTTCTGCAGCCTCTGTCTGCTTGACCTAAAATGAATTTTTACCAAATTGCAGTTCAAATGAGTAAGCGCACTTGTCTCTGGCCCAGAAGTCCAGAGTTCGATCCCCGGTCGTGGCAGTGGAAAATACTGCGAGAGGAATTTTCCCACTATACACGAATATTGGGTATTTTTTCCTTGTCTCTAAATGTGTAGCCCCCTCCCACATAAGGCCCTTCTAGAGCCATCCGGGATAAAGAGGGTGCTGTATTTATTATTATTATTATTATTCTGAAATGTAGGCATATTTTTTGAGGCATAATACACTTTAACTTGCAACCGGCACCAGTATCTCAGTCGGCTAGAGAGCGTTATGTAGCAAATTCGCTCTGCTGTGTCTCTACTGTGTGCTGGGTTCAATCCCCAGAACGACACTGTTAGTGTTGTTGGGTAATGGATATTTTCTGCGTTTTTTCAAATGTGTAACCCCCTTCCGGATAGCCTTTGGCTTTGGATTTGGGAATTGTCTACTATATGCGGTGTGGTGTGTATTAATGGCATTCAAAAGGAGCAAGGATGTAAGAAATACATGTAATATTATAATTGTATATCCGCTTAATTGAATATAACTAAAACGCTAGCAATAATAAATACCTACTCATTGTTAATTACTGATATTTCGTATTTCAATTATCTCAAATATAATGATATTTATATTATCACTGAAAATTAATTAATAGCGCGCCTTTTATTAATTAGTAGAGCAATACAATGCTACGTCAAAATAATTAGATATGTCATTAAAATCTAAGTATGAAAATATGGACTTTTGTTAAGTTTAATTAAGCTCCTGTCAACAAAATGGAACCATGTCATTTGCAAATTAATTACATTTATAAATAGCATGCATTGTTATTCACATTGTGGTATTTATGATATAGCCTGGTTAATTTTGCGTGTGTTTGAAGCATTGTTTTGTAATACGTATTGTCCATCAATCTAAATGTAATATTTATCGATTTGAATTTAATATTTTTCATTTCAGATTCAGATAATTTTACAGCAATTACAATTAATCTGTTCATTTATTTGTAGGTCGTCTCCCACCAATATTCTCATAGATAACTTAAAAACTCAAGCACTTATTCATCTAAACTGAAAGTAAGGTACGTGAATAACATATTCGTTATCTGGCTAGATGATAGGGATTCCCAGACAAAGTCCTACATTAATCATATACACACTTCGATTCAGTGTGCTACGGAAGTATGTCCCTTTTTCGAGACCTTCTCATTACGAAAATTAGCATTTGATTACAGAAAATCAACCCACTCGAATGTACCATTAAGAGTGCGTTTGCATGCACCAGGCAATCGCAAGAGTTACATCGTCCTGTCGATAACACAGAAACCACACCAATGTAGGAACCAGTGTCAGCGTATAGGACCGTACGAACTGTAATTGCGACGTGATTTTTAAGTTTATATTATGGACTAGTTTCAAAAAATGTTTGCAAAACCTCGGTGAAACATAGAACATCTTGAAGTATTGTGGGTTGCGCGTATTTAGTTGCCAATGTAGTTGGTAATGTACTTCACGCATTTTCATTCACAATTGATGACATAACCAAGGCGCTCAAAAAGCTTAAACTTAAATTTACTAAGGGACCGGACGAGATTCCAGCCTTCATAGTAAGAGACTGTGCTTATGTTCTTGTGAAACCACTTACTTTTATCTTTAACTTATCTCTGAAACTTTGTACATTTCCGAAGATCTGGAAGCTTTCTCGTATTTGATCCATATACAAAAAAGGTGAAAGGAATAAAATTGAAAACTACCGCCCAATAACCATCATTTGTAGCTTTGCTAAAGAGTTTGAGATAGCCTTGCATGAACCACTGTGCCATTTAATGCTGCCAAATGCAAAGTTGTCTCATATCATAGGAAAATGAATGCTTTTGAGTTCGCTTATCAACTGAATTAAACAATTCTTGAACGTCCTGAATACTTTTGTGATCTTGAAGTGACATTTGATCATAAACTGTCATTTTCAAAGCATATTGAAAATATTTTATCTGAATCTTCAAAGAACCTTGGTTTTATCATTAGATGTATGCTGTTTAACGCGTTTGTAAAATCTAAGTTAGAATATGCGAGCTTAATTTGGTACCCAGGGTACTCGAAATATAGTGGCTCCATTGAAAATGTTCAAAGGAGATTCTCAAAATTTCTGTTATAAAATGGATGGCGTATATCCTCCAAATAGAACGTCACATAATGTACTTCTCAGTAGATTTTCATATATCATTTTGGCCGATCGCAGAAAGCTTCACCCCTTGATATTTCTGTTCAATGTGGTACACAATAGATATGGCTGTGCTGAAGTTTTGTCGAATCTAAGTTTTCGCGTGCCAACAATCGGAACTAGATTTGAAGAAACCTTTCACCTCTCGACTACTCACAAATTTATTAAAATACTCTCTTGCATATCATGTGTAATATAAAACATAATAGATCGTTGTCTTAAGTTTGCTAGTTTACATAATGAAATCAATTCTGTTGGCTTGTTTTTAAGAATTGTGTAAAATAAGAATGAGGATATTTAATGCACTGGTTGTAACACACCCTTAATATAAAATGACATCACCATCCCATCCCAAAAATACATCAGATGTACAGCCACTAAGTTTTTACTATAATTAAATATATTTTCGAGACAATATTTTAGTGTAAATTACCCAATAAAATCGGTCTCGCTATCTCCTAACTGTCTACATTGCGCCTTGTCAGTGATACATCATCCGGAAAGCAGCATTGCCCGGTAATTTATATAGCAGCAGCATCCAGCATCCTGCTCAGTATCTGGACAGACCGACAACGGCAAGTTATTGATGGTGACACATATTAAGCGGACCTGTCATCCGATTTTTTTATCGAAATTTAATAACAAACAATGTCACAGAAAGCGATTATCAGAAGCGAACCGATGATGTCCTCATTTCTGTACATCGAGTTCTTGCTATTAATCAATATGGAAATCATTGAGGCTTTAATACCCTGTGGAGGATACAGCTTGAAACTACATTTTATATATATATATATATATATATATATATATATATATATATATGTTAGATAGTGGATTCTTGAAATAGCTTTTTAAAAACTTTATTCACTTATTGGAGTCAAGCTTGACTCTTTGTATAATAATAAACAATAATAAATTTAGAATGTATTCGACCAAATGTGAGTATAAGACTGATTACAAAAAGGTTGTTGGTAATATTTATAATGTTTTGAGAACAAAGGAAACAGTGTTGCTGATTCAGCACAATCAGGATTACTTGGAATTGAAATACAATGCTCATGCAGCGTGAGCGGTTATTGAGAAGAGCTGTTACGCAGTATGTAATACGATATGTTTGAGAAGGTTAAGCCTGTCTCGATAATATTATATATCATAGTATATTTCTAATATAACAGCTTCCCCCTTATAAAAAAAGTTGGTGTTTTATGCAGCAACTTTTGAAGTGAATATAAAATGTATATAAAAGGTAATGGTACAATTTGGAAAAATATAAAAGATACAAAAATGTTAAATCGTAAGGTTTAAAACACAGAATATAACCTTAGCGTCTAAAATATGAAATGCAAGCACAATAAGCTTGATTCATAAAATAAAATAACATAAAAATGTTAGAGTTAAAATATAGCTTTGGCAAGAAAGCGTAAAATACAAACATACTAGGTTTGAATTGTAAAATAGGATAAAATATTCCTAAGGTTAAAATATAGCTTTACTGTGAAGGCATAAAATATAAGCATGATGGGTTTGAATGAAAATGACGTAAAAATGTTAATAAAATTGAAATTAACAAATGATAGAAAAATAATGAAATATAATGATTAAACAAATGAAATAAAATTCACTGAAGAGTCCAGCACTGAAAGTCAGTAAAAAGGCACAAAACAGTTTGTCTTTATGTAAGTTCTATGTCTTCGGCTTCGTTGTCTTCTCTTCTTAAGGTAGGTCGTCTTCGTGAAGGAAATAGGTTAGCAAATGTCCTGTAGGGTTTGCTAGGCCTCGGTGGAGATGGGGGTGATGCAGAAACATCGATGGCTAGTCTTCGTCTTTTTGTTCTGCACTTACAAAATAGGTACAGAAATAACAGTCCAATTATTAGCACAATGATAAAATAGGTGAACCAGGATATGTGTTTTGTTATAAAGGGTTCGTTGATCAAGTCATCTAAATCTCTGGAGTATTGGTCCAACTTGTGTTTGGCAACTTCGAGGTCTTCCGTATTGAGATTGTTTAATTTTAGTGGTTTAAGATTTGGAGCTCGGATTTTGTCTGGAATATGTTTACAACATTCAAATGGAATTTGGATTGGATGAGTGTCGTCTTTTACATCGGTTACTTCATTGGTACTGGCTTGAATTTTTGTGATGCCTATGAAGGCGTAACAATTTGGTTGTAATTTTACTATTGAATTTTTGTAGATGACTTCAGTTTTTGAATTTCTTTCTGGACAGTTGATGGTTGTTTGTAGAGGTTCTGCGTTAATAACTAACCATGTGTTTTCGTCTATTTTTTGGACGTTGTAGCCTTGGCTGATGATAAATGACGTCTGGCAGTTTTCTGGCAGAGTTTTGAGGTTCTTGAAGAGACGGGCTTCGCATATGGCATTGTTGTCAATAGGATATGCAAATAAATTTGGACATAATTTGGTGTTGAAATAAAGTGGTTTGCATTCTTCAAGGTTCGAGATAGGTATGTACATTAATGAATCATCATCTCTCGCGATATATTTTTGAGAAGTTGATAATACATGATATAAACCAGTTCTATTATCCAAAATAGGAATAGGGTATAATTGAAATACTGAATATGTTTGAGGGTCTATTAAAGGTATGTCTAACACAAATATTAGATCCGAATTTGTTTGAAAAGCTTTTAGTTCTATAATGTCTAAGTACTGTGCAACCTTTGATAGTTTGATTGGAAGCGGTAAATTGTTCCTTTGTAGGTTTTGCGAAATTTCCTGTAGAGAATTTACTAAGTCTTTTGGATTTATAATTGACGTGTGAATTATTTTAAGCCTCGCGAAAGTGATGGAATTTAGGATGTCATTTAGGTTATCCTCGATAAATAAATAACTTGCCATAAGTTGTTCGCAGATTTCGATAAATTTCAGTTTTGCATGGACGTTTTCTATGTCCTTAGTCATGTCTAAAATTGAGGTTTCAATTTCTTTAATGTCCTTATTGAAAGTTTCTTCGTCAACTTGCAATTTTTGAATAGTTGCGTTGAAATTTTTGATTACTGAAGTTGTAACGGATATTTGGTTTTTAATTAGGTTTTCGAGTTGGTGTTCGTCATTATTCAATTTGTTGATACAATCAGAATAATACTGACCGTCTTCTGCGTCTAAATTTCCGGTTATTGATTTGAAAATCGTTCCGATGCCATTTAGTATTCCTCGTTTGTATCGTTTCGTGTCAAGGTAAATTTCGTCAAATTTTGATTTTATTGATTGGGAAATTTGCGTCAATAAGCTAAGGTGAGTTTTTACATCTCCTGAAAAGACGTTCATGTAATGATATGCTGGGTCGAGTGTGTTGTATAGTGTCTGTAAGATCTTGTCGTTTTTGTCGAAAGCTGTCTTAAAGGTAGATATGTTTTTGTGTACCAGTAAAGTCCATTTCTTGTGAGAAATCACAATGTCCGTGTCTTGGTGATAATATACTCCGATCGTATTGTTAATAGGTGTTATTTTAAATTGAGCAAGTGCTGATCCGATCAGCAGGAGAAACCTGAAAATAAATTTAATCTTCAGTATATGGTTTCATTCGATCAAAATTTACTTTGGTTGTTTGGTTTGTTTCGAGATTTAGTAATGTAGCGGAATTTTGAAAGATTTCTGTAATTTCAAAGGGACCGTTGAATTTATTTTGCAGTTTATTTTTTATTTGTGATTCTTTGACGTACACTTTGTCGCCAATATTATATGTGTGTCTATTTTCGGGAATGTTCTTGTCGAATCGAACTTTGGCTTTTTGTTTTTGTGCTTCTGTTCGACTTCGCGCAATTTTGTAATAATGGGATATTCGATTATTTAGGTCTCTAACGTATTTGGTGATCAGGTCTTTTTGGTTGTAAAGAGTTTCAGGTGGTCGGTTAGCTGTATGTCCGAAAATAAGCTCGTATGGCGTAAAGCCATGAGTTTTGTTTACCGAGTTATTGTAACATATCACCGCATAGGGTAATATAGTAAAGGGATGTTCGTTGGGATTTTCGGTTTTGTGTATTCTTATCATTTCTGCTAGGGTGGCATGGAATCGTTCGATAGATCCGTTGGATTGAGGATGTCCTACGCTTGAGTATGTTAGTTTTATGTCGTAAAGGGTGCAAAGGTCTTTTAATAAATTATTATCAAATTCACCGCCATAATCGCAATGAATTCTTAGTGGGGTACCATAATGCTGAAAATAAAGCAACAGGGTATTTACGACTGATTTTGCGCTCTTGTCTGGGACTGCGTAAGCTTGAGTAAATTTGGTTAACTCGTCGCGGATAGTTAATGCATAGTTTCGCGTGGGAAATTCGAATAGATCAATATTAACTCTCTCAAATGGAGTTTTAGGGGTTTCAGTAATCACTAAGGGATTGTTGAGGTTTTTACGACAGACTTTTGTTCTTTGACATGTTTCACAATTTTTTATAAAATTTTCGACATCTTTTGTTAAGCCTTGCCAATTATATTTATTTTTGATTCTACGTATCGTTTCATTTATTCCACGATGTAAATTATTTTTTCCGGTGTGATGCTGGTCGAGAATGATCGGACGTTGGTCTTCATCGGGAGTTCGTACTAAATTTTGACAAATAATTAGTTTTAAGTCTTTTTCTGCAAAAATAAATGATAGGATTTCGAGAATTGGAAAGTCTAAGTTATTTTCAACATGATAAGTTTTGGAAAGGTCTAATTTGTTTCGATGTTTGTACAGTGTTAGACATAGGTGTTCTACCACAGACTCTGGGTCGAAGGGTAGAGCGATAATGTAATAGTTTCTTTGTCGGGTTGATTTACTGGAAACGATATTGATTGTGTTGTTATAAAACTCTGGGTTTTCCTCGAAAATATCTTCGATAATTTGATGGTGAAGATCTGTCAAGTTGTTTTGTTGGAAGAACGTTATGATATTTTTATTTTCTCGATCTAATAGTTGTTTATTTGTAATTTGAATTTTGGAATAATCTATTAGAGATTTGGTTTTGTAAAGTCGGGAAAATGTGTCAAATTCTCGGGCGATTTGTTCGTCGGTAATTTCGTCGTCATTGTCTGAAATTTCGTCTTCATCTGAGTCTTCGTTTGCGGCTAGAATTTTTGAATAAAATTTGGAACATTCTGAAAAGTGATTAATTTTTATTCTGGACAACGCGTCCGCGTTTTTATTGATCTTTCCGGGTTTGTATATTATTTCGTAATCGTATTCTTCGAGTTTTAAGCGCCAACGCGCTAGTCTACTACCTGGGTCTTTTATGGAAAATAACCAAGTGAGTGGTCGGTGGTCGGTGACGAGTTTGAACTTCCTTCCGAATAGATATGGCCTAAAATGCTTTACACTCCAGACCAAAGATAAAAGTTCACGCTCAATGGTTGAATACTTAGTTTCCGCGCCGCATAAAGTTCGAGATGCGTATGCGATTGGCAAATCTTTTCCTATACTTCCTTGTGAAAGTACAGAACCTATTGCAAATGCACTAGCGTCTGTAGTTAGGACAAAAGGTTCATCAAAGTTGGGGTAGATCAATATCGGGGTAGTTGTCAAAGTTTGTTTTAGGGTTTCGAATGAATTTGTACAGTCATTGTCGAAATTGAAAGGTATATCTTTTTGTAGCAACTTAGTTAAGGGTTTTGAAATTTTGGAGAAATTAGGAATGAAGCGTCTATAGTAGCCTGCTAGACCTAGAAAAGATTTAATTTCTTTCTGATTTTTGGGTTGAGGAAAATTTAGAATTGCTTCGACTTTGGCAGGGTTTGGTTTTACACCATCCTTTGTAATAAGATGTCCTAAATAGGCGACTTCCTTGCGAAGGAATTCGCATTTGTCTGGCTGAATTTTGAGGTTGGCTCTTTGTAGACGTTTGAAGACTTCTGTTAGTCGAGAAATATGTTCATGGATAGTAGGGGAATAAATAATAATATCGTCCATGTAGACGAGACAGCGTTCATTTTGGATGCCTAATAGAATATTGTCCATGACCCTCTGGAAAGTGGATGGAGCATTTTTTAGACCGAATGGCATACGTACAAATTCGTAGTGGCCATTCTCTACCGTGAAAGCTGTTTTTTGGATGTCCTTAGGATCGATTTCAATTTGGTGGAAGCCAGAGGCCAAGTCTAGAGTCGTGAAATATTGACATCTGCCTAATTGGTCTAGAAGATCAGAAATGTTGGGCAAAGGATACTTATCACCTATCGTTACTTCGTTTAATTTTCGGTAGTCAACTACGACGCGCCATTTCTGTTTACCAGAAGCGTCTAGTTTTTTGGGGACTACCCAAACTGGGGAGGACCAGGGAGAAATTGAAGGCTGGATAATGCCTTGGTCGAGCATTTTCGAGACTTGTGATTTTACCTCTTGTTTATGAATTTGGGGGTAACGATAAGATTTAGTGAAAATTGGTTTAGAATCTTTAGTGTCTATTGAATGTTTGATTTCATTGGTAAATGTCAAGTTGTCACCTTCTAAATAGAATATGTCTGAAAAGTCTAAACAGAGTTGAGTAATTAGTTCACTCTCCTCATCGTTCAAGTGATCTAAGCGTAATTGGTTTCTTATTTCGTAATTTCTGTCTATATATTGGGAATCCGGATTTTGAAGATTTACATTAAATATTGACCTAAATTTTTGGACGGGTTCAAGTTTAAGATTTGAAAATTTTATTGTTTTCGGAATTGCATTTGAGTTTATTACTGTCGTCAAAAATTCACCATTGTTGTCTATTTTGACAATGGCGTTCGGTAAACGTACCTTTTCGTTTTCCTGGGCTATTAGTATAGCTTCGGTATTTTGTAAATTACATTTAAGCTTAAAAATCTTTTCTGTGCGTGGTTCGATAGAAATTACATTTTGGTTTTTTGTTTCGTTTAAATTTTGATTTTTAATCGGGCTCCAGAGTGTAGTTAATATATTATCGGTAACTTGATACAATGGTACGGTTTTGAAATTAGTGATTAATTGTCTGTTTTTAATGTCTATTAAGCAATCGTAATGGTCCAAAAAGTCGGCACCTAAAAGTCCGTCAAATTCTATATCTAGATTATGAATGTAAACTTTGTATGGATCATTCGGATTGAAAGGTATGAGAGCAGATTCAGTGATATTAATTTTTTCGTCTGTTATACCTTGTATAATTACATTTTCGTGGGATCGACGTTTATAGTTTTCTGCCGTTTCGGGTTTGAATATAGAGATACCTGCGCCTGTGTCTATCAAGATTTTGAAACGTTTAGTGATGTCTTCTATGTAAAATAAATTTTTTGAGTTTACGATATTTAGTTTGTAGCGGGGTGTTTTTACATGAATTGGTTTTCCGGGAAGTTCAGGTTTGGGCCGAAACTGTCCTGGAGGTTTATCGCTTGGACTTGATGAGAAATTTGATCTAGCTCGTCCGTTTGTTGTGTTGGAGTATTCGTGGAATACTCCGGGCCTGTGCAAAAATCCGGAGGATTAACAGTATAATCCTCGTATTGCTGAGAATTAGCAGTATAATTCTCATATTGTCCATTTTGAAAATCGTAGTCATCGTTATTTTGAGATTGATAATCAGGAGAATAATTTACGGACTGATTTGCAGAGTGATCTTCGTATTGGTTTGGGTAATCTGAGTAATTATCATAAGGTTCTTGATTTAAGTGATGTGTTTTTTGTTGATTGAATCGATTAAAATTCGGGTTCGGTTGTATGGCAGAAGGTCTCTGCTGCTGGAAGTTAGGATTTGGCCTGATAGCTAAGGGCCTGTTTTGTTGTGGATAATTACGTTGTTGATTAGGCAAATTTTGGAAATTCTGTGGTCTAAAATTTGTTTGGTTAGGTAAACTCTGGAAGTGCTGTCTAGGAACTTGTGCCTGATTGGAATAGGCGTTTGGTGTGAAATTGGGGTGTGAAAATTGGTGGTTTTGCCTCGCGCGGCATTCGTTAAAGCTGTGTCCATTCCTTTTGCAGAATGTACAAAATGGTGGGAGATTTGGGCGTCTTTGCTGATTTTGAACGGGATTTTTGTTTAAAGTTCTATTTCCAAATTTTTGAGATTCGAAATACGATAATTGTAATTCTCGTTTGATGCGATTTATTGCATCTAGCATATTGCCGGGGTTACCAGCCCTAATAATTTGACCTAATTTTGGTTCGAGTCCAGTGAGAAGAGTAGTTAACGTCATATTTTCTATTAAAGTGGATTGCGCGGTTTTTTCCTCTAAAGTTAAATTTTGTTTTTGTATTGCCGCGTGCATTTTTGCATTATGTGTTTGTAACCTGGACACAAATATTAAAGCTGTTTCGTTGGGTAATTGACGAATTGTTTGCAAGTCTTGTATCAAGGCTGTCAAGTCACGAGAGTCACCAAAATGTGATTCGAGCAAATTTTTTATTTCCGCCCAAGTGACAGGGTTTCGTGAATTTATCAATTCTGCGGCTTTTCCGCGTAATTTATTTTTTATGTGAAGCGTTAATAAGATGCGCTGATCGTCGACAGCGATACCCTGAGCGGTTATGCAAGCTGAAATAAATGTTTGCAAGAATATGGGGTTGCCGTCAAATTCGGGCACTATGGAAAATATTTCGTTTAACCTATAAGGTTCAATATTTATTGTTTCGTTCGCCGTGATTGAATTGTTTGCATTGGAATTGCTTACGTTTGTAGCCATTTTATTTATATTATTTAGATGATTAAATACTTAAAACGCCTTTTTCCACTTTAAGTTAGTACGCTACTGGTGTTTAATAAGAAATTTTAATATGAAATGTGCAAGAATTTATTCTGTAATATTTAAAATTTATATTATAGAATAGCTAGATTAATTCGAAAAACGCGTTTGGTTAAAAAAGCGTTTTGAGTTTGGAAATAGTATGTCTCTGATAATTTTATATTTTGCACACACGGTATTATAGAACACAAGCTTGTCTTACGGCCTTAACCTTAACCTTTTATGTGGTATGCAATATTATATTACGATAAAAATGCAAAGATAACAATGGTACGTGATTACAGTTAATTAGATAAATTCGCACTTAAAGAGCATATGATATTACCATAAAAATAATGTTACGATAGGAACAGTGTATGATTACGGTTATTTATATAGGTCACACAAATTATAATCAAGATATTTTGTTTCAAGTTTAAATAAAATTACTACCTTAGATATTAGAACTGTATGTAGCAATGCAATGTATTTTGATAAAATAAAATGTAAAATTATGTCGTTGTTTGCAAATAAATGTTTGCGAGATGATTCAAAAATGACTTACCCTAAATTTTTCATTCCTCGTGGTCCAGTTGAATGCGACTTCGTGAGCTTAGCTTCACCAAAGGTCTCTCTCTGCCAGGGGTATCACTGGGTGTTCCTTCCACAGGGTTGCCTTTGATGCCGAAGACACCAACGATGGGACGGGATGAAATTCTTACTTGCTAATTGTTGAATCGTGTTGATTTGAAATGCTGCTTTGTTGCTTGTATTTCTTGATAATTATTATTGTTTTGCTTCTTTTGCTTTTGAGCATGTAGGTTCTTCTGAACAAAGGATTGGGATCCACCACCACAGCTAAGAAGTTCTCCTTGTTCCAGAAGCTCTTTTCGTCCGGTTAGGCACCTTTTTCAGATGGACTCCTTGTTCCCTCGGATATGTTTGCTACTGGTTAGGCTCCCGAACTGTGCGTGTTTTTCAGATCCGCCACGACTGCGCCAATGTTAGATAGTGGATTCTTGAAATAGCTTTTTAAAAACTTTATTCACTTATTGGAGTCAAGCTTGACTCTTTGTATAATAATAAACAATAATAAATTTAGAAGTATTCGACCAAATGTGAGTATAAGACTGATTACAAAAAGGTTGTTGGTAATATTTATAATGTTTTGAGAACAAAGGAAACAGTGTTGCTGATTCAGCACAATCAGGATTACTTGGAATTGAAATACAATGCTCATGCAGCGTGAGCGGTTATTGAGAAGAGCTGTTACGCAGTATGTAATACGATATGTTTGAGAAGGTTAAGCCTGTCTCGATAATATTATATATCATAGTATATTTCTAATATAACATATATATATATATATATATAAATAACGCGTCGAGATATTATGGATCCTATCTCTAATAGTGAGGAATCTAGAGATTCGAATGCGATTGTGGAGTATGAACTCGAGAGTGTCAAATTTTAAAAGTAGAAACATTATGCAGAACAAATGGCCTTAAACCAATGACCATATTGTTACGTGGCGAATTTTGTATTACCTAATACTGTATTTTCTGTTCCTATTATTTATGTCAACTTTTTTGTAATATTAAACGATTGTTTATAAATTTTTAAGATGATCTCAAATGTGATTTAATAGGTCTGCCCATAAAATTTTGTTTTTAATTGGAAATGTTTGCTCCTATAGTGATGTAGCTAATTTTACGACTGTCATGAGCTAGGATGGCTGGATATATTTGCCGATATTTGTCATAGTCGTATTTATCTGTGCTTGGAAAGAAAATCGGATACCATAATCACGTCCACGTTAAGCAAATTATATGAATCTCCTTTCTGGAAAAACTCTTCCTTATTTGACAACAATAAACAAACTCTATTTGACGTTCTAAATAGTAAAATACTGTTACCGTCGTGAATTAAAACTTTGTTCTAACGAGAACGACACGGAATAAACCTAACGCAGCGTACAGATGAACTGGCGCCTGCCAAGCCAGCAAGCATGTGACGTCACGGCGTTTATCTGACTGAAATAAGGCAAGTAATTTCTACGGCCGCTGCTGTTGTTCGGTTTGACTTTTTTCAACTACAGTTTCAATATTGTTATTATTTGGTAAGAAATATTTATTTTGCACTACTTTTAATTTATATTAATTTTTTGTGAACAGACCTATTAAATTATGAAAAAACACTACTGAGACAACCAAGACGCACCCAGAAAAAATATAATACTACTTTCAATTATTCTCACTGTATGTCAAAATCATGGCTACTAGATCAGTTTGAAATAAAAAGTATTTTAATTTAACGGTTTTTTATGAAAAAGTAATAATATCGATTTTAGGTATAGGACATTATTCACAAAAATTGTAGAGATTTAACGTGCCAATTCAAAAATACCAGTCTTCTATTTGAAAAAAATGCCCCCTTCAACCTTCAAAGATTGCAAATTCTTAAGCCCTTCTGTCAAGTGTTCAGTCCAATGTGCAATCTTAATCTTCTTCGCAAATAACTTTTGTCTCCGCAACAGGTTCAATCTTCCGAAAGCAGTAGAGAGAATGCGAAAACGTGGTGGCCCTAACCCTGGCAGCTTTAGTGTTTCGACTGGTATTTCAGAAGAAGAAGAGATTGGTAACGAAAAAATAATAAAGAAACTCAAAAATTGAAATAATGTTACGAAAAGAGGACGCCTCTACTAATTTGGAAGACAATGAATCTCTTGAGGCAGAAGTAGATACAAAAGAAAATGAAATTGAAGAGGGAACATTGAGTAAAATCGATTTTGCTTTCTTCGAATTTAGAAACCGCTAGCTGCTTGTATTCTTGACTTCTTGAGGCGGGTTATCTTAAAAAAGCTGAGAGCTTACTGTCTAATAAGCTTGGGTATAGTTCTAATAAAATACATGATGAACGATGTTATTTAAAAATTTCTCTCACATAACCTTGTTGGGCATGTAGCTAGGTAAACAAAATTTCTGCAATTTTCCGTAAACTTTGTAAATTCTAATGTTAATGTAAAGTAATACTACTCTGAACCATGCGCTCATAGTTTTACAGACATAATTAATCTTTGTAAGAAGTTCCTCAGGAGTTGGTACACAAATGAATATTGCTGTATCATCTGCATACATTGCATTATAGTCTTCATTGAAATATTTAGAAAAGCCGTCGTTTAGCTTATGTGTAAGATATAAGGTAAATTACGGGTGACCTAAAACAGATTCCTAAACAGAACACAGAACACCAAAACTAACATCGTGTAATTGAAAAATGATATTTTGATATTTAGCAGTTAGTTTTGGGTTACTCATGCAAGATATTATCCAATCTAATAATTTGTCTCTTCTTCCAATTTCTTAATTTAGTCGCTAGAAAAACATACATGTCATACCATTGACATATAGTCTTAGGTGTAAAATATTTTTTACTTCTATACATAAAATTGGTTTTATGGTATACATATAAATACTAGGAGTAGCATACGTGGGTTGGTAATGGACTATTTTTCTTTATATTTACATCGCCCTCAAAATCATTTTATCCATGTCAACATATGTTTATATACATGGTAGATATAAGCTCCATGTCCAATTTCTTTTAATATTTATCTAATTAGCTAATGCAACAGGAAATTATTTATCGTTAACGACGACGTTAATCAAACATAATGAACATGTACCCAAGTCTTTTTATACTACCGGAAGACTACAATTCCTGATTTTAATCGATCTCTTTTACATGTCTGCATTTAATATATCATATTTTCAAACGAGTGCGTAAAAGATTATTAACTGTTGATTAATAAGAATTGTTTGGTCCTGGACAAATTTATTAATACACTATTTGTTGATCAAGTATATAGTTTATAAATACTATTGTTTTTGCGTAACTTATATAACGGGTCCGGAAGAATGAAATATCCATTTTAAATTGAGTTGTTTTTATTAATTTTTAAATTTTTATTCAAAAATTAAACACATCAGTCAAATGAGCTCCTTCTCGTTGCTAATGCTCTTGCAGCCTAGCACAAAAGTTTTTCATCACCCGCTCCAACATTTCAATTGGTATTACGTTAATGTCTGTACCAATATTATATTTTAGTTGTGCCAAAGTTTGCGGTTGATTAGAAAACACAAAAATTCCGAAGGTGGATACTGCAACAAAGCTACAATTCTGACCTAGCATAAGTTTAATTATTTTTTAAATAATATTGCTGATAATATTGTTAAATTTATCCCCAGTATTAATTTCATAGGTATGAATAATAATTATTAAAAAATACCAGCCCCCGTTTCATTGTTTTTTTTTACAATTGCTTATGTATTTAATGCTATAAATCTAGTAAAAACATCAAATTGTCCCGATGAAGAACGTGAACTAAACAGTAGAATTATAAGAGAAACATTGGACATAATTTCGGTTCTATTAGCAAACAGTTGTAGGTTCACGATTCGAAAAACAGTTACAATCGAGAGTTCCTGCAAGTTAAATAATTCTTGACTCATATCAAAAGAAGGTAATTAGCGGCATCAGAAATTGTAAGTTGGACTTTTATTGGCCTTTACATAACTTCTCAAAGGAGAATGGCGTAATGGTATTTCAACGATTCGTATTTTTAACCGCTTACCTGTATTTATGATGTTGACCAGATATTTTATGTAACACACTAAGATCATAATCTTCTCTGTTTGTAGTAATGAAATTTCACAATCTTCAAATAAATGCTAACTACGCAGCAACAAGACTTCTGTGTTAAAAATTGCGGCGTAGATGCTCTAAAGATCGATTTTTTTTTAAATTGGCTCAATATCTTATTCCGTTTTCGAGTTGAAGATTTTTGAATAGATCAAGATACCAGGCCACAACATCTTTTAGAATTATATGATTGTTGTTTACATTTTTATTAATATTTATAATATAATTTCTAATATGTAAAACGAACCTTACTGATTTAGTTCTAAATTCTTCTGAAATTGTGGCTAAAGCTAATAACTGGTTTGCTACCAATAAACTAAAGTTGAATGAAGATAAGACTCTGAGAGAATATATTCTATTTCAATGTAGGTATTATAAATGTTAAACATGTTTTATAACAGCCTTCCAGATTACTTGAATGACTCTCTTATGTCTAGACTTGTGTGAATAAAGGAGAGAAGGCCCTACACTTTATAATCTTCTAATATCACAATCACCGACAGTGTGACTCTTCTTGAGATTGTTATCAGTTGTTAGCAGAGTGACATATTTCCCTCGTTTCATATACATATGGTGCTATACTTTAGGATTACTATTCTAGTTCAATAAAAAATTTCAGAATTCAGAAAAAAGTATTGTTGTTTTAGCTAATCACAGGAAGGAGTATTGTCATCCATTCTTTGTTAGCAGCATTGATCAGCATTTATTGTGTATTATTGGAGATATACAAAAATAATGGCAAATTTGCTTGAATTTTTAATATTGGTGACCACAACACAATACCAGGTTAAAGTTATTAAGAAACCAAAAGTATATACTATTAGTCAGCGGTATTACCTCAATTTAAATCTGTATAATATTCTTTAAAAAAAGTTTTCCTAACCGCCGAGGTAACTCCCTGGAAGGTCTCAAGGATTTTGTACTAGGTAAAGAGAGACGAGGCCCTACAGTTTATTGCGGAGTTCGAACCACTCTTGAGTCATTTCTTTATAATGAAAAATTGTTTCGCCTTCCGGGCCTCGAACCCACTTCGCTAGGTGTACTCAGTTTGCCAGTCAGGCGCTTTAGCACACCGAGCTACCGTCCCCCACCTGGATATATAAAATTTAAGTTATTATAGTTTCAAGGTTTTTATAAAGAAGCATATATTTTTTTTAAATTTTACTCGGTATATGAATTTCTTGAAACCACCCATAATTTTAAGATTGTTTTTATTTTTATTCTGCTGACTGGTTTTTAAAATTTGTGTATTTTATTACATTACATTATATAGATTGTTAGCATCCATTCCCTTATATTTGGACCCAAATTATAGAAATACAAAATTATATTACTTACAACCTACTTTGGACCACCTCCAATTGACTTCTTCTTCTATGTCCCCATTCTCCCGTACTTACTTGTAGAAATTCCATGGCTCCAATATTTATGGTATCATAATTTCTAATTTTCCCATTTGATAAATTATTTTGAACAGTTAAGTGAGTTAATTTCAGCCCATTGTTTTTTTTAAATCATTTATTTAACTTCGGCCTATTTCCGCTACCAATGCCAATCGCCGACGCCAGAAGATAAGCTCATCATTGTGTGTATAGGCACTGGGACCCCTAATCTGGAAATTTTGCCTAACTCCCACAGTTTCTCGTGGGGTAGGGATTTTTAACGTGCTCATATCGTAGATATACGGAACTTACAATTTATATCTCTTTCGAGAGATGATGACGCGAGCAGATCTGTTCATCCATTATATCTCATCAACTTGCTGTGACCTGGTTTTGAACCCGGGCCGTCTGCGTAAGAGGATGCGCCACTGCCCATCGCACCACCAAGCCGACAGATCAATTGTTTTCTGAATTATAATTTACATTATCTAAAGATTGTTGTGGTATTATACAGAATTCTTATATTAAATTCAGTATTTTTGACTGTAATTAATTTTTATGCTTTTGTCATTTCATTCCACCAACTACCTACATCAACAACATGGATTCCCAGAGCAATAACACTATCAATTTCGCATCACGTTACTTTGGAATATTTATTCTATAATCGCGCACTCCAGCATGACTTTTTACAAATATTGTGTCACGTTTACGCCTATAATAATTTTGCTGAGTGTTTCCTTTTGATTTTACTACGGACTTAAAGTAAACAAATTAAGTAAATTAAATGAAACAAATTAAATGCAAATTTATCAACTAGATATCAACAAAATGTGAAACTATTTTTAATTATTAATATTACTATTATTATTTCTATTTTAATTTTAATAACGAGATTTTTTCCTGAAACTCCGTCAAAGAATATTGTTGTTAAATTAGTTTAAATTTTCTAGAAAGTATGTGTCACCAGTCGTTGTAGATATTACATGCAATATGTTAGCAAGACTCTAAAAGTTGCATTAAAGAGAAAAACTTATATTTGCTTTTATTTACCTGTTTGGCGCAAGCAAACTTCAACTTCCAGCTAGCAGCTAAAATGAAACTCTAAAATTAAATTAAATAGTGCATGTTCTAAATTAGAATCAAACCTAATAATGGCCATAGGAAAGGCCTAATGGCGAACCTTAGCAGATCCTATCCGGAAACGTGTTCGCATGTCCGATCTCTTAGTTGACCATTCCGAGACCGAACTGAACCCTAATTCGATTTGTTTGTTGCCGCGCCAGATGGATTGGAAAGACAACATCGCATCTTCCAACTTAAGGCACACTCTTTGATCCCGATGTTTTCTAATGCACCGTGTGTTGTTTTATGTAAGACGTTAAATTAAATTTGGAATACACCGGAGACACAAGTTTGTGTTGTATTACGCCGCCATGAATTCTATTGCATCTTCGTGGGACATTCCAAACTGCCCTGAATTTTTACTTTACTTTCAGATACGGTAATCCAGTTTGACAACCTAAAAAGATAATGGTTTCTGATATACTATAGCACCTAATTAAACTTAAACTACCTCAAATTGGAAAAGGAATATCGAAGTATTTTTAATAGTATTGATTCATTAGCGGATCACTGTTAGGTTTCTATGAACTGAATATTATATATTTCTATGCACTTGCATGCATTTTTCATATACTGATATAAAAGAAAAAAATGAACAAAGAAACTGTTCTAGCAGACATTGGAGGAATGGGGATGATCATAAATACGTAAAACAAATTATAATGAAAATCGTAAAATATAACAGTATTTAACAACGATAACCTGTCATCAGGTCAGAAAGGTGTATCCACTATTCCCCAAAATTTAGTGTATAGAGATGACCAGTTAAATAATACACAAGAAATTGTGGACGGATTTGCAACGTTTTTCAGTACCTCATTTACTAACCCCAGAGCAACGAATAGCGATTTGTTAACAAATTATTCAGTTGGAATAATAATAGTAATAATTTACGTATTGATAAATTTTCTACAAATGATGTGTTATCTGCCTTGAAAAAAGTTAAAACTTAAATTTACAAAAGGACCTGATGACTTACCAGCTTTTATTGTTAGGGATTGTGCACATGTTTTTGTAGAGCCCTCTATACAATTTTTAATATGTCTTTGAAATATGGTATATTTCCGGACATATAGAAAAAATCTCGTATCTGCCCGGTTTACAAGAGAGCGAAAAAAATAATGTAGAAAACTATGGGCAAATTACTATAATTTATAATTTTGCCAAAGTTTTTGAAATACTTTGTATTTGAACTATGCTAAGCCCAGTCAGGCTATTTATTTTTCGATTGCAATAGACACTGGACCGCTAGATGGCGCCTGCTGATTGTTTTGCATGTCCTATGGATACCGAGATGTACCAAATAGTTCAAGGATTCTCGTGTTGGCCGTCACATGCCTATCTTGTACTGACGAGAGGCAACAGATCGAAACTGCAGTCTGCAAGTAGTGTGGCACGTCTGGCACGAGAGCTCCTTTAAGTCGGATCATTCAGGCTGGTGTTTATTGCAATCGAAACATTAGCGTTCTGTCGATAATATACAATTATTACACTTAACGCGCCAGGCCTGTAACTTGTAATTCAGCGCTCGGCGGGGCACATAGCCCGAAGAGTAGCTGTCGGTTGCAGTCTGGTTACGTTCCTTATAGTAAAACAAGGATTTTATAGAGGAGTTTGGGACTAAAAATATTATATTTTAATATGTAGTTATTGTTTCGATATTTAGGCACCATGGTGTCCATTTTCATTAAAGTTCCATATAATCAAACTGAGCCCTGTTTCAAGGGTATCATTCTAGACGCCGAGATGATTTCCATAAATAAGAATTAATTCTACGGACACAATCAACCAATAGACTGCCGATTGCGTGCGAACAAAATCTATCCTCTCGTATTCTTTTAAACAGATCCGTCACATGTCGTTCAATTTTTGCGTAGACGGTTTCCATATATACGTGCCCAGATGTATTTTCAATACTAAAATGAATCTGAACGGCGTGATGCTCCATTTTTTCGCGATATCCCGGTTTCAATTACATCTTAGTTTTTCAACTTGTTTTCTGAACCTACCCAATAAACTGGATTCGAACCCCATCTACCACGAGTAATTTTGAAAAGAGAATTATCTAAAAGAAACAGTTTAGATTTCGCTACACATTGTAAGCCACCAACATTTCAGAACAAACAATTTTTTTAAGAGATCTGATAAAGTAAAACAAAAATCTCCTGATATTGTAAACTTCGTGCAAGAGGATATGTAAATTAACAACATATGTATGCCCACGTAATTTTCATGAATATGAATACCAATATATCTAAACATCAATACGCTACTCGAAGTGGGCTTATTTCCACATAGATGACGAAACGTTATAAGTGAAATATCCGCGTGTAAAATCTAAATATATTGGTATATTGGTAGAAATCCTCACTTATCAAATTACTGTTTTTCAAGCATTAGAACATTAAAATGGGTTAAGGATTAACATAATGTTTGTTTTAGGTTCGGCGTTCTTAGAGATAACCAGAAGTACCATTTAAGCCATGGATAGTTGTATGACGAAACATATGTGACGGATGCATTGGCTTATTGGATAAAACCCAGTAAGAAAGACATTAATATGACTATAGCGGCCTTCTACAGTATTCATTAAAAAAGGCCAAACTTCGAGTACACAGTGCGCTGTGGTATTTCACAAAGATTTTTCTATAATATATATATTTGTAAATTATCCAGTTATTTAAGAAATTAGTGGCTTTATACAACTTATATACAGATCTATGTTTCTTAAGTTTACATGTAAAATATATTATTAAAAACAAAAGAACTACTCTGTATAGCTATACAATAAGGTATTTTGCTCTATGCTGTTCTATCTACATTTAATATATTCATCGTTCTGTTGTACCTGAGTTTAAAAATGTTCAGATACACAAAGAATTAGCATTTTTCTTCATTATACTATGAATTTTGCATTGTTTACTACACTTAATTTTTAAAATATGACGATCTTAAAATAACCTTATACAATAATCATTAGTAATAATATTTTCCCATGCATTAATTACTGTTTCCAGTAATTCTTCGACACTCCGTGGTCTCACATTTCGTTTTTGGATACTTCTTACGAGTAGTCCCCATACTTCTTCCACAGGGTTGAGATCTGGACTATGACTGGGCCAGTTAAGAACATTGATGTTGTTATCTTGAAACCAGTTAGTTACGGTATGAGCAGTATGAACGGAACAATTGTCTTGTTTAAATATTAACTCATTATTAGGAAATAATTGTGACACAGAGGGAAGTATAATATTGTCTAAAATCCTAATATACGTTTCACTATTAAATCGTTTCTCAATATGCCACAAATATATTGACGGAAAATCTACCACTTTTATCATCGTTAGATATATATTTCTCATTGAATCGAGTATTCGGAGGGTGGTAAACACGAATACGACCGCTGTGTGTTGACTGGAAAGTTTTTCGTCTGTAAAGATTACATTATTCCAAAAATTTACATCATGCGTTAAAAATTCAAGCGCAAATCCTACTCGAGCTTCTTTATGTTCAGCTTTAAGTAAGTATTTCTGTGCTGCTGCATGACAGCGTAGCTCCGATTCTCTTTCTCGCCGGCGACCAGTATTACTCGATCCAGGAAAATTATTTTCTTCAGCAGCCTGAATAACTGAGTAAAATGGATTTTCTACTAAAGCATTTACCAATTGCAAATCTTGTTGAGTTGATATCCTTCGTCGCCCTGATCCAGGATTTCTACTAATCGTACTGTTTATTCTCCATCTTCTTAAAATGTTACACACCGATTTTTTGTCAATATTATAACGCAGTGCAATTTGTCTCATTGACCATCCATCTTCTGCTTTAGCAATAACTCCAGATTTAACTAAATCGCTTATATGAGGCATATTAGTTTTTTCTACACTTGCAAAAATTATGACAACTAACTGACAATGTCACAAAAATTAAAGTTAGATGTACACAACTAGATTTTACCAAAATACCGTTACAAGACTTGTCCTATTTTTTTTTTTTGCTCACGGCAGTACCATGTATCTATATTGGTACGAGAGCTAGCAACATCTCCAAAACAATGATTTTAAGAAGGCTAGTTTTTCTTATAGCTCCTCTCTTGCACTATCTGGGTAGGCATGAGGGCGGTCTGGCTGGCGGAAAAGGTTGCTTTTTACCTGTGCCCTTAACATTTATACAGGCAAAAATTTTAATTTTTAAAATAATATTAGATACATTTTTTTTCTTTTCATAGGTTTTTGTTGACTTTTAAGAGCACAAATTTATTATTGCCAGACATTTTCGTCATTGATAACACTCTACCAGATGGAATTTTATAATAATAATAAAAAAAAAATTAGTTAAAAAGTATTTAAAATTAATTTGCCAGACAATAATTCGATTGCATAAAAGGAGCCAGGCCGATTTTAAGTCGGGAAGACTAGAGAACAAGTGTGCTAGAAGAGTAGTCGATTATGCGTTGGTAGCGCGAGGGACAGGCAGTGACAGTTGGTACGGCTGCGGCTGCTAGTTTTTAAAACGTCGTCGCTGTCGTCTCTACGACCGCGTGTCTGTACTTTAAATTTTTTTATTTTTACCTATATAAATATTAGACGCACAGGTAAACGCAACGTCGCCCGCTAGCCAGACTGCCCTCATGCCTATCCAGATAGTGCAAGCAAGGGGATATCAAAAAACTAACCTTCTTAAAATTCTCTCTCGAAAACGTTGGCAGCTCTTAGACTATATGTACAAGTGTAGATTCACATAAAATGCAATCTGCAGGGCCGGATCAAGGAGAATTTTGCTTGCGGGCAATTCATTTATCATACTCAAAAATATGTCTATTCTCTCATGTTACTGGAGGAGGAAGTAATTAATAACCATATAACTACATATTCAATGAACATAATACATGTTTTACACAAGTCAATATATAATAGAACACTATATTAAAATCTAATTAGGTGAAAACATAGTTATATTAATTAAGAACCATAATATGTAAAGAAAACGTACTAAGAAAGAAGCATGTTACATATCATCTTGCGAACAATCTACGTTTTATGTAAAATTTTAAGAACATTTATACATCCTATTTTGACTAAGTAAATTCACTGTCAAAGTTGCAATATGTTATTATTAATGTAAAAACTATCATAATCCATAACAAAATGTTTGGAACATATACTTTCATTTCTTATTTTCGATTCGAGAAAATCATCTCTACGGAGCGCTGTTGGGCTGGACATTTCTATTCTTACAGGTTCCAGTTGTTATCTGTTTTAAGTAGATGAAAATTCAAAAAATTTCACTATTCTTTTTCGATTCTATCGATTAGTGCATCAAACAACATCCGTCGTTGTCATACTGTTTCTAAAATTGAAACAAATTTAAGCTTATTAGAAACTTTTTGGCTTGAAGTAAAACCCTGACAAAAACTGCTCATAAAAACATATAATAAAAATAACGATATTAGGTTCTAAGATTGATATCGGTTTTTGAAAGAAATTATCCGATTACACATGCAGTCATATCAATAACCATAAAAATTACAAGAGATATTCCTCCTCAATAGATAGAAAGTCGCTGTGTAATTGGACTGCAAAAGAACATCATAGAAACTGTTATCGTCATCTAAATAGATCCCCCTCATACATATAGTATTTTGAATTACATTGTAGATGTTTCTATGTGCCATTTATGGTAAGGAATTAGTAATGTTACCTAAATAATTCTTTTTCTGACAGAATTATGTCCCAATTATTACACACTTTATCGTTCAGACAGGGATTACACTGCGTTAAACTGCACTAGAGGCGGTGGAGTTTAGCCCGCTGTAAATAGTATGTTTAAAGCTACACGAATTAATTTTGAGACTTTCAATTTCCATCAAACATTCCCATTTATTGCTATTGTTGGAGCAAATGTTGTTTCACACTGTTGTTCCTTACATATTATCGTAATTTATATACCGCCTAACACACCGGCGGTATTATATGGAAATTTAATTGAATTGCTTCTCTTTAATTGTTACGTTTAATATTAGTCCAAATAGCGGTATTCTAATATTAGGTGATTTCAATATAACCAATTATGCTTATTTCCTGCAATCCTGGCTAGCCAACAATAAAGTTTTGGCTCTAAATAATTTTATGAATATCTCTACCTTTCGGAGCATAACCGTATTTTGAATACGTACAACAGAATTCTAGACCTAGCGATTCATAGTAAAATGTGCTCAGTGGAAAGGTCGGTAGATCCGTGGGTATTTGAGGATGAGCATCATCCAGCTTTAGACATTCTAGTTAAAATGAATCTAAGTACCAATCTCAAAAATAAATATCCGTCGGACTTTCAAAACTGTTTTAATTTTCAGAAAACAAATTTTCCTCTGCTGTACGACATGTTTCTTAATGTCGACTGGTCTGCTCTTAATAGTGGAAATAACGTTGAAGACACTTGCGAACGTTTTTATGAAATATTATATGACTTTTTTGAAGCCTGTGTACCGCAATTCAGACCTAATAAATCCAAGAGGTATCTCCGTGGTTTACTTTTACTATTATTAAAGATATCAAATTAAAAGCTAGGAAACTGAAAGAGTATAAAAATAACGGTTATGTAACTTGTTATAATGATTTTAGACATCTTAGAAGAAAAATCAAAAACGATATTGACATCTCTTATAGAAACTATGTTAGAGCTAGTGGTGAGAGGTAAGTGAAACTTCTCAAATGGTCAATTGCTACTATACACCATAGATGTCTCTATAGGCGTATAGCGACTTGCGATTCTGCAAGTACCTGAGAGCGGCGACCTTTCAGTCCTAGGTGGACTTAACCTACTGTTATAATATATGATTTGCAGGAAACAACTACTCAGCGGGCAAATACCCCGACCTGCATTGAATTACACCTTACAAATCATTAAAGAATGGTAACCAATATCATTTGTCACCTATGGCATACTGATGAGAACTAATAAGTTCGAAACCGGTCTATGTCTGGTCAGGGAGTTGACAAATGATATTGGTTACCATTCTTTAATGATTTGTAAGGTGTAATTCAATGCAGGTCGGGGTATTTGCCCGCTGAGTAGTTGTTTCCTGCAAATCATATATTATAACAGTAGGTTAAGTCCACCTAGGACTGAAAGGTCGCCGCTCTCAGGTACTTGCAGAATCGCAAGTCGCTATACGCCCATAGAGACATCTATGGTGTATAGTAGCAATTGACCATTTGAGAGGTTTCACTTACCTCTCACCACTACTCAATTTACTATAGTTTGTATAAAACTAGCAGGTTGGCCACTATCATTTGTCTGCTCCATGACCTATGGCATACTGATGAGAACTAATAAGTTCGAAACCGGTCTATGTCTGGTCAGGGAGTTGACAAATGATATTGGTTACCATTCTTTAATGATTTGTAAGGTGTAATTCAATGCAGGTCGGGGTATTTGCCCGCTGAGTAGTTGTTTCCTGCAAATCATATATTATATGTTAGAGCTGCTGAAAATAATATAAAAAATAATCCTATTAAATTCTGGACATTCTTAATTGTGTTAATGTTTTATTATAGCAAAGATTTGAACAACTTATTGAATTATTTTATCGTTTTATTTAATCATACTTCTCCACGGCAAGTATAATGCTTGTTAAAAAAAATGTGTTGGTTTTAAAAAAATGTTTTTATAATTACTAACGTAGTACCAATGAATAAATATGGCATGTGATATATCGTTGAAAAGAAAGGAAAATACTCTATTTAATGCGCCATTTCCCGCCCGTTTCAAAATAATTTTTTTAACAGCCTGAAGAGTAAATCTCAAAATACAGCGGTTTTGAAAAAAATTAGATAAAACCTCGTTGAAACACTCTGTTTTGCAAAAAATTTTCGCCTTAGAATTTTTCTCGTATCTCTTCAAATAACGGAGGTATTTGGCCTAGACGTTTTCCGCATTCTCGATATTTTCCGCCATAACTCTTAAAATAGGCCATGGATTTCAAATGTCTTTAAACCATTTTGTAGGTTATATAAATCGGCACAGTTTTCGCAAAAATATTTTTTTTTTAAGACCGATATAAAGTGAGATATTCTCGAATGCCCTGATAAAATGGACAGCCTGTATATTTAAAAATATCTTTGATTATGTAGAATTGATAACCAAGGAAATATCCTACAGATAAGAATTTTCGCGTGCCCTGTTTATAAAAACGTTTGAATTTGGGCAATAATTTATTTGTCTTTACAGATAATGAATTTTTTGACATTATTGAAATGCAATATTTAAAATTGGAATAGTAATAAGAATAGTTTAGGAATGGTCTAGCTGAGAATGTACGATACTCTGGTCGCAACGTTCAATTTAAACTGAACTTATATAGCTCCTATAAAAGCTATTTAAATAAAAATTTTCAGATTTATTTCATTTATATTAGACTATCGACATATCCTCGCAAGATAAACCTTTTTTAATAAAGAGCTGGTTTGCCTGGCATGTTGGATAGCTGACATCCGTGATCGCTCGCCCTAGAGTCTGCATTGCGCACCGTAGCATAATCAAGATCACTGATTTCCCTCGTTAGACGGTATTCCCGCACTGGGCTGCCTACAGCAATCTACTTGGTGAACATTTCAAGAACGTAATTTGAAACGGATTAATATCAAAATTAATATTTGATGAGGTGCTATTTTTGGAAATCATTATGTTAATAAACCATAGTGTTAAGAAAAAGTATGAACAACATCAGACAAAGTTTGGATGACGTCCATTCTTACACAAACAAAAGTAAATTAATTATGTTCGCACTTGTTAAACGTTTCCACGTGAATCTAACTAATTTGAGGACGTTTCCAACACAACCATTTTTGTATAGAACAAAATATGATTAGCTTTTATGTGCATTTTGGCAGTTTATACTTTTTAAGGCATCATATGAATGAACGAGTGAAGTTTATTTATCTCAAGGATATTACATATCACAGTTTTATTTAAAAAATACAGATAAGTTGAATTTTACACACTTATATTTATTCTAAAACTAGTATTACATATTTATGTCTACAGTTTACATTAGCAGAAATAACTTACTTTAAAGATCTAAGGTGGTTTTGAAGATTTGTTTTGAATACTTTTACAGAGTAGCATTTTTTATTCATTCATTATTTAAAATATTATATTGGATGAGACCAGAACAGAATGGAACAAACTGTTCATAGAGCTGGTTATAGAAGTTGTGTATCAATATAAATGTTATGTTCTTGTCTAGTACTATATTGATGAATATCACGTGTACATTTCGTTTGGTATCTTAAGTAATTTGGTAGTGAATTATTAACAATTTTATAAATAAAAATCATTGTATGCACGTACAGATAAATTTGAATATCAAACCAGTTTAAAACATTTAGCATCAAATTAATGTTTGTATACATGTTACATTCTAAAATAATTCTCATTGCCTTTGAAGTTTTTGTAGTATTTCCGTGTTAGCGTTTGAGGTATAGATTAGTGAACAGCAGTATATAAAGTGTGGTAGGAGTAAAGAGTTATATATGGCCATTTTACTTCTAATTGATAAACACTGACTGACTCTTCCAAAGAAACCAATTTGTTTGCCTATTTTCTTCGACACATAGTCAACGTAATCAGTTAGTATTAGTTTTCTATAAATAATCCTAAATAAATCCTAAGTGCTTTATATTTTTTATATGTTCTACATCTTCATTATTTAAAATAACATTTATGTTTAGTTCTTTAAAAGAGTTGTACAAACAATTTGAACCAATAAGCATCAATTTTGACTTCATTTCATTTACTATAATTCATGTTATTTGAATTTATTTTAAACGTTACTTAATTCCAGGTTTACTGTCTCCACCAACTGATTGAAGTCATTGTCAACATAACATATCAACATATCATCTGCAAAAAGGTGGATTTTAGATTATTCCAAAACATTCTGTATATTAGTGTTGAACTATTGTTGACTATGTGATTATTAAAATTTAAAATTACAAGTAATGTTAATGACTAAATTTACTCGACTAAATAATAATAACGAATCAAAATGCTATTGATAAGTGAACTTTCTTTTTATCTACAAAACAAATTCAAAATTCAATACTTATATTTGCCATGACAAAATCAAACGTAACAGAATGTTTTGGAATAATCTAAAATCCACCTTTTTGCAGATGATATGTTGATATGTTATGTTGACAATGACTTCAATCAGTTGGTGGAGATAGTAAACCTGGAATTAAGTAACGTTTAAAATAAATTCAAATAATATGAATTATAGTAAATGAAATGAAGTCAAAATTGATGTTTATTGGTTCAAATTGTTTGTACAACTCTTTTAAAGAACTAAACATAAATGTTATTTTAAATAATGAAGATGTAGAACATATAAAAAATATAAAACACTTAGGATTTGTTATTTATAGAGAACTAAAACTAACTGATCACGTTGACTATGTGTCGAAGAAAATAGGTAAACAAATTGGTTTCTCTGGAAGAGTCAGTCAGTGTTTATCAATTAGAAGTAAAATGGCCATATATAACTCTTTACTCCTACCACGCTTTATATACTGCTGTTCACTAATCTATACCTCAAACGCTAACACGGAAATACTACAAAAACTTCAAAGGCAATAAGAATTATTTTAGAATGTAACATGTATACAAACATTAATTTGTTGCTAAATGTTTTAAACTGGTTTGATATTCAAATTTATCTGTACGTGCATACAATGATTTTTATTTATAAAATTGTTAATAATTAACTACCAAATTACTTAAAATACCAAACGAAATGTACACGTGATGTTCATCAATATAGTACTAGACAAGAACATAACATTTATATTGATACACAACTTCTATAACCAGCTCTATGAACAGTTTGTTCCATTCTGTTCTGGTCTCATCCAATATAATAATTTAAAATATTTATCCTCGACTGGTTTTGATAACTTTGCTGCTAAAATTATTAAACAATGGGCTCTGTTGGTTGCTAAATTTTTGTCATATTATAGATCAGTGTTTTGGGATGGATGCTATCCAAATTTGCTGAAAAATTAAAAGTTATATATCTCATTAAAAAAGGCAAACACAAAGACAGGTGACTAACACCCCGTATCTTTGTTCTCTATTTCTTCTAAAATTGCTAAGAAATTATTAGCAAAAAGAATCTTAAACTTTTTGGAAATAAATAACGTGCTCTGTCTCAATAAGTATCGCTTTAGGGAAGGCTGCTCTACCATTTCTGGAGTTGGAGTAACGAAGTTGAATATAATGATAAAGACGAATTTCGAATACACAACATTTCTTATGTAGACAGCATATAGGATGTGATCGTTAGCATTGGTGTAAATACTGTTGACGAGGAAAGTGCGTTAGAAACAATACCAAAAGTGAACTGCACCACATCTTCTTTTGATTTGATTTCATTCACAAATATAAATAAAATAATAAGTAACCACGCAAGAAAATACAGTACAGATGAGATAGGGAAAGAATTAATAAAAACACTTTTCATGTGATTGGTTATCTCCTACTGAATGTTATGAACTTGGAAAAGGCAATGTACAATAATGGGCTTCTAATTTAGAAGAAAAAAATACTCAATTGATAAAAGAAATAAAACAGGTAATATTACTCACACAAGATGCAATGACACGTAGTTTACATAAGGTCCTTAATTAATTTCCATATTTACAATATAACGAGCCCTGTAGTCTAGGTTAGAGAAATGTGTGGTTACACAATATAGTTAAAATAAAATTTAAGTTGTAAGACAAAAAAAATAATTACTTCCAGTTACCAACCTTTATAAGCGAACTTAAGGTTTGTCATCTATAAAGCATTTAACAAGAAAAATTTAAAAGAAATGAATTTTAGAAGTAAAAAAAATGAAACATGAATGACTTATCTTATCGTCCCAAAGAGTAGTAAGCTTGCGGCTTCAGTGTGAATAAAAAAAGAATAAACGCCATCTATACAAAATCTCGTCGACTACACACACCTTCTTCTCCACGTTTAATAAGCATGACGTAACCCAGCCTAGGTGTAACAGTTTCCATGTGGAGGGTATTTTCCAATACGAGTACACAATCCAGCAAGAGCTGATATTTCCAATATCCTATCTACGGCGAAGAACAAATCCCAAAAACTCCAAATTGTACGGTGATGATACACTATTCCCAAGATTAATTTGGATTAAATTATTCTTCTGCCAGAACAACGTATAAGAAAATTTTTAGGTACGAAAGAGAAGGAAGTTACCAACGAATGTAACATGTGACTTATTTCAAAACCATTTCAGCATTCCATTTAAAAAAATGCACTTGGTCCTGTAATTACAGGACCAAGTGCCTTTTTTTAAATTATTTTATTTATATTTGTGAATGAAATCAAATCAAAAGAAGATGTGGTGCAGTTCACTTTTGGTATTGTTTCTAACGCACTTTCCTCGTCAACAGTATTTACACCAATGCTAACGATCACATCCTATATGCTGCCTACATAATAAATGTTGTGTATTCGAAATTCGTCTTTATCATTATATTCAACTTCATTACTCCAACTCCAGAAATGGTAGAGCAGCCTTCCCTAAAGCGATACTGATTGAGACAGAGCACGTTATTTATTTCCAAAAAGTTTAAAATTCTTTTTGCTAATAATTTCTTAACAATTTTAGAAAAAACAGAGAACAAAGATACGGGGTGGTAGTCACCTGTCTTTGTGTTTGGTTTGCCTTTTTTAATGAGATATATAACTTTTGATTATTTCAGCAAATTTGGATAGCATCCATCCCAAAACACTGATCTATAATATGACAAAAATTTAGCAACCAACAGAGCCCATTGTTTAATAATTTTGGCAGCAAAGTTATCAAAACCAGTCGAGGATAAATATTTTAAATTATGACTGCATCTAAGACTTTGATTCAGTAACAGTTCCAAGAAAAACCGTGTTTTCTGCAGATGGGTTGTGAATGACATTATTATAAGTAGTGAGAATGTGATTTATAATTCACCAAACTGTATTTGATTTATTTCAGAGAATAAAATTATACGATCAAAGTCTTTAACTTGTCAAATTGCTCGATATATTTATTTTTAATTCCAGTAATATTAAACCTCAACAATATCAGATTTTTGTAAATGAAACAATTCTTTGAATTTAAGTGATTATGTTCTGCTATCAGGTGTTAACCGGATTTTGTCATCGGTAATATCGAGGCTAATATTTACATTTTTTGTTACTAATTTAAAGCTAAGTGTATTATAGTGATCCAACAATCATACATACATTTCATCAATTACAGATTCATTTTTTTTTTAATGAAGAGATCCTTCAGTAGCTTCACCTGCTACGCTTTTTTTCCGGAGTGCAAGGACTACTACTTTTAAGTATGTATTGGTAACAATAAGAGTTGCTCAGTGTAGTTTTAGACATCTTAGTTCAAGCTTGTCAAGAAATGTTTATGAATACCGGAAAAAACAAGAAAACTAACTAAATTTTTAATTTCATATCATGCTACACGTAAGGCACATTAATTAAAATGACTTCAAATCTTTGTTTCATGTCAATTATATAGTTCTTCCTGGGTTAAAATGTTGCCAGATTAAACAATATTGATTAAAATAACAAAATATGAATCGCATTATACATACCAATATTCTATTTTCTATTTTCCCAACTTTTAAATCGACATTGAAGTCTGTCTTTTACACTTTTAAATCGGTTAGTATAAAATATACATTACCAGGGAACATTAATTTTGGTTTCTATAAATTAAACCTAGTACCGTAATAAATTAAAACATTAAATTAAACAAGTTTGCTGAACTTTAATTTTGCAAATTTTCAAACAATAAGCGTATAAGGGATAAAGCTCCCAGTTTATTAGATCATTTAAGACAACAGTATACCCTTTGTAGACCCACGAAATGACTATCATTGTTTTTTATTATCCCCTTTATGAAAGCGGTGATTGTTAAATAGTATTTTCTATTTCATTAATCAATGTAACTTTTACTCATATAAACACAAATGTCGGTCATTTTAAACGATTACTTGGCCGGTACGCAGTTAACAATATTTGTTAATGCACAAAACGGGAATGTGAAATTGTTAATTGGTTGATGACAATGTCTGATCCATAAGAGAAGCCGGTGAGGAATTTATTATTAGACATCCATGTCTAAAGTACATAAGTTATACAATATGTTTAGTATCATTCATTGCTCATTAAAATTTTAGTTTGTCCAGAAATTATATCGGGGATGTATAGTTTTATGAAAGAAAAGCAGTTGATATAGTGAGATTTTAATGAAAGCTTACATTGCGGTCAGCAAAAAGGCAAGTTTGTAAAAGATAATTAGTGCATTGTTTTATTATCAACATTTTGGGGTGGCTATGAAATATTTATAAAAGCGTTCTAGAACTGAAACGTAAAATGGAATGTAAAATAGAATTTATTCTGGGAAAGAAAATGAATAGGTATTTTGTAAATGATGCACTAAAATATTAGATATGATTTTAATTCTATTTGTATTTATCGGTGTAAATTTTAAAATGAAACAGCAGTTAATAGTCGAGAATAAATTGTTAAAATTGGAGGACAAGCATCCATTCGATTTGGCGTTTCTCTAAGAGTTCCACAAGCTTAGTCTTTGGCTCCATTTGAGTTCAGATAACAATTTTATTTTCCAGTAAGACAAGTGCTCTATACATACGGTCCATGATGTTAAGTAATATCTTCTTAAAAACATAGACTTGCTACCATGGCCATCCAAAGTTCGGATATAAATCCAGTTGAGAATGTTTGGGGCTAATGGTGAAGCATATAAGAAATATCTACCGGACGATGTCGGAGCAGCAATAGATAATGAGAAGATACAATATGGTTAGCGTGCAGCTAGTGACTGGTTTTCCATATCACTTATTGTTAGTTAGTTTGTTAAAAACTAGATAGTAATGTTTTGTGAAATAAAATTGGTAAGTGTTTAATACCAACAAAACAAGACACAGTAACCTAATCACAATTTCGAATTTTAATAGAACGAAACGAGAAACGACATGTAACAAATCTGGTGGGCGCGTGCGCCTGGGAGACGTCTGAACGATATGCAGATCTCCCGAATTCAAAGTTCATCTATTATACTGCTATTAAGATTTCAAAAATGATTATTAAACTTCAAATTAGGAAACTACCGGTCGAGTTAGGTATTTTCAATATGCTACGATATTTATTTATTATTTTTCTCCACCTTGACTGGTGACGAGGATACTCAAGCTTCGGAAACGAGTATATGGTATGATACGGTTTTAACTCCGGCGCCAATCCTAGTTTAAGTGTTAGAACACACTATCCACAAGCCGAATAGGCGAGGCTGGGTAGCTGAAGTGGAGAAACGGTACTCCAGTGGGTCAATTTGTGAAATTAGACGTTCACACACAAACAGTAAAACTCAGAAATTAAGAAATGATGTTAATTTATTCAGTTACGAAAAAAATTACCACAACCAAACTCTGCAGGTTACTACAAAACAGTTAATGGGGGCAAGCGATGCAACGAAAATAGTAGTACCAGATGACTCAAATGACAGTGATAGTAAGCGGCAAAATAGTAGCAAGGAATAAGCGGTAAAACGGGTGCAGACTAAATTCGGACACCAAGTGTGCGAAGTAAGACCACAGATATATAAAAAATTACTTTGTAAAATTATACAGCAGTTATATATATAGTACTTGGCTAATATATCACTTAACTTACTCCTGCATGAACTTACTTACTTCCTGTGGTTACTGTCGGACACGTCTACTGTGATTTAGCGGATGAAATGATACGGAACTAGACGGAAACTGGAATTTTCGGAGTAGTAGCCAGACGGGTGCGTTGCTGGTCGATGACGTAGTACGGACTTTGCCAAAATCCTGCTGTTCTCAAACAATATATGACACTAACAGGACCTGGGTTCGGATCTCGAAGTGGACACGTCTACTGTCGATGAGTCGCTCTGGTTGATTGCCAACACAAAACTATTTCCTTCACTTACTTACAGGAAAGAGAAACGGCGCTGGCGGATGCGCCACGGATCGTAGTGACGTTAGAGCGACGAAAATATTTCGGAATAAAATCGACTTATTGAAAATAATTCTATCACCTGAATTTTGGGACTTAAAATATTTTCTAATATATTGGAGAAGGCAGGTAGGCACGTCTAACGCTTGGAACGGGAACTGGTGACCTCAAAGCCGGATAGTTTCAATTATTCCCTTTACCGAGAGGATGACATTATACGGGTGACGTCAGATCGACTTGGAAAATATTTCTGTTACCTTACTTTGACACTTAGAATGTTTAGTATAGATCGGTATAGGACGGAGAACTCACACATCTAATACGCGAGACGGTTGGACACGCACTGAAATTGTCGCTGCTGAAGTCGCGTGAATGAAGAATCCCTTCTCGTTTCCTCCCCGCCACCTAAGTTCATCTGTACTAAAACTGGTAAATTTATTTGGTGCATCTGGCTATATACAAAATAATAATATAATTTAATTCGCTCATGACTGTCCAATATATATTTTAATATTTATTTTAAGAGAAATAGTATAAGGACAATTAGAGGGTAATAAAATAAATATATAAATCATATTTCGGTAACGATAAATGTTTCGTTACAAATTGCATTTGTATTTAGGTAATTTTAATTATTCATTGCATTCCATAAACAATAATGGCTCAATTATACCGCCCTTGGGGATTCTTAGTATATTTTTTTAGCTTCTGTTTCTTTACTTAAAGATCTTATTTTTAAGTGTTGGTATCACTTTTAAATATCACTTTGTCCACGTGTTGACATAATTTGGTACTTCTTAAGTTTATTCATAAGTATCTCATAGGTAAGCATAAGCTTTGGGTAGGTTATTTCTTTCGGAGTAAGAAAATTATTCATCTAATGCACACAACATTTTCAATGATTTTCAAGAAAATCGAAAATAGGCTTATTGGACTAAAGTTTTCAATTTAATTTGTATAATTTGTATGTACATTTTAAAACTCACTTCGGACCATTTATTTGTTTCTTGTGTGTACTATACCTACCTTATTTTTTAATTTAATATGCTTAAATTATTGTAGAACAGGTATTTTAAATTAACTTTTACATAATAAAATGGGGATTACAGAAGAGAATAATTAAATTCTGTAATTTAACAACGGCAAAGGTTCCATAAATTTCAATTATAAAACTACAACATACTTTTATTACTTTCCGTTCTGTGAAAGGAGTGCTCGCTAAACAGTCTTAAACAGATGAAATTCTTAAGAGTAACTTACGATTATGGAGCAATAAGGGGCGAGAAAATCCGGATAAAGTTAATAAAAGCGGATATTTCAAATAATGTACAGTAAAGCAAATATACGCTGGATATTAGGCTTAGTTTTGTTCCCTTGTGGATAGCAAATACAAAAAGAAATAAAATAGGATATAACAAACATTAAGAGAAAAGATTGTACTTGAACTGGGGCAGATATTAAACTCACAGTTTACACTTACAAAATAAATTAACCAGGATCAGCTTTTCGATAAAGCGACGGCAATATTAAAACTTTAAAATTTCCTTGAAGGGGCCTCCTTTCATGCTGGGAATTTGATATTAGTAAATAAACTTTTTATTTTCATCCATAATATATTCCCTGTATGTACATACGTATATTCAGAAATGAAGTAAACAATTTTTGTTTGTCAATTAAATAAAATAAATACGGATATACTGTGGTAGCGTTGGGATAACCCTGAATATAGTTTTTCTAATGTCAGTTTGAAATATAAATTCAGGTCTCTACCAGGGATGTCCGGTTGCTATGCCTCCCTACAATGGTACACAGCAGGCAGCGCCACATTATAGATATAACTTATACCGGCGCATATAAGATGGAAGATGCATGAACTTTTAAAATGCTTAATTTTATTATTTTTCCATAATATGTACTATATAAGTTGATAATATAATAAAATAAATTCATAGAAAAATTTCACTTCGTAAATATGCCACATTAAAATTTGAACTTTTGTGTAAACAAAACCACGTGACTGAAAACGCTATAATATTGTTTTGACGTCATTTTGACGTCACTAATTGGACCTGAATTTGCTAATTTACGTTGTTACTCTTAATCTTGTTATTAATTATTAGTTAATATGACGGATAATCATTTCATAACAGCCCCAACGTGTTAATCTATAACCACAGCATTCTTTTTAGATGTTTCAACGTTTTAACAATAACGGCGTGACGCTACAGGTTACGAATGACGCTATTCATTAGGGATGGTGCGTTTTAATGGTTTTAAATTCTCAGCCGAAATAAATATTTTTTTTCACCCTCAATTTTAACAAAAAAGAAAAAATACGAGGAAGCATATTTTTCTGTCGTCTATCTATCTGTGATATAAAAAAAAATCATGCAACGTCCTCATTGCGCCGATCCGGGCGGCCGGTAAAGAATTCAAGCTGATGTTCGAAATGACCAGTTCTGAAACAAGAAAGTACTGTACGAAACTGTTTTCGTGGAACATACAGTGCCGTACGTTTATTTGATCAAGATTTACCAAGTGTAAACCCAGTGTCTTCTTATAAATATTTACAAGTGCTTAAAGAGAGATAATAATCAAATGACGCATACTGGTATTATGAAAAGAATATTTGAACTAACTAACATTCCGATTTCTACTATTAATCTTGTTTGTTATAAATCATCCTGTTAAGAGAGGTTGTTGTAGATCACTCTGTTAAAAGAAAATGGGAAAATCAAAAGTTTAGAAAAATTCAATACACTTCAAAAGATGTTATCCGAAGAACAGTTTACAATTTTTTGCAAGGAAATGATTTCGAATAAATTGCGCGAATACCCTGATTACTATTATCACTTTTTGGAAGCTTTAAGAGGTATTTTATTAGACTACGGATTTAAATATAAAAAACTAATAATCCATTAGCAGTAATGGGATCACGCCGTATTGTGGAAATTCGACAGGAATATTTGCGTAAAATAAAGAAGTACCGCGAATCAAACAGGACGGTATATATCTTAACGAGACGTGGTTTGATACGCATGATACTGTTAATTACGGTTGGGTAGACATGACTCAAAATTGTATTTTAAATGCGCCATGGCAAACGTATTATAATTCTGCATGCCGTAAGTAAAAATGGATTCGTACCCAACGCACTACTCTTGTCAGCTAAAAATATAAAACAGTGTTCTGCTGGCTGTCCCGAAGATATGACCGCGGATTTGTTTGAAAAATGGTTCTCTGAACAGCTGTTATCTAATATTCCCACAAATTTGGTTATCGTTATGGATAAAGCTTCTTATCATTCGCGACTATTAAATCTAAAAATTTAAATATTCCTGTAAAAATTCCAGTAAAAAAATACACACACACAAAAAACACTTTCAAAGAACATAATTTTAAAAAGCATATGTTTTAGACCATATCTGCGAAACACATGGTCATACTCTATTACGTTTACTGTTATATTACTGCATATTTAATCCAATAAAATTGATTTGGGGCAGTGTAAAACACGAGTTGAGTAAATCCAATCAGACTCCAACTGTAAGCGCAATAATTCTAAATAAGCATCGCAATATTCGATTTAGATAAAAGCGACATATGGAAAAAATCCGTAAATCGCGTTATAAACAAAGATAAAGAGTGACCCATTTTGCCCCCCGTAGGGCCTATTGTTATTCAGGTAGGGAATGATTCTAGTAGTAAGCTTACTGATGATTCCGTTACCATATGACTATTTTTTCTCGAGACTATGAGAATTTCTTTTATTACTATTTAAAGTTGTTTACTTTAATAGAAGTTTTATTTTGATTGAGGTAAAATACTATAACTAAATTCTGTTTTGTTTGAGATACGACGGCGTTTTAATGAGAATTATGTTTTATTTTATTTTTATCGTCTCAAATATTATAATATTGTTATGACTGTTATCAGGTTTGTTAGGTTTATTCTAACATCCTCGTAAGTCGTTTTGGCCCATCTCCGAACTATATATATATTCTACCTTACATGAAAGGGACGACAGATAAAATTGGCAAACTTCTACGTAAACATAACATAGAAACAATATTTAAAACAGACCGAAAAATCCGTGCAGTCCTCCGTAATCTAAAATCAAAAACTACCCTAGAAAACCAAGGAGTATACGAAATCCCTTGCCAAGATTGCAATAAATCATACATAGGGCAGACCGATAGACGTATTAGTGTAAGAAAGGAAGAACATATGAATGCAGTACTAAAAGAGGAGAAAATATCGTCCCTAGCACAGCATATAAAATCCACAGGACACAAAATAGACTTCGACAACACCAGAATAGTAGCTAATATCGAGCATTATAGGTCAAGGATTACCAGAGGGGCCATAGATATCGAAAAAAGACCACAAAATCTTAATAAACGAGATGATACGCAGATATTACCCAGTTCTTGGAAGCCCGCTCTTGTAGGAAGATACGTAACAGAAAACACACGACGATCCACCGTGGACGAACCAATCACGAGGAGGTACGTTCAAGCATTGACAAATAGTGAAGAAACACAACAACCTGCCCGAAATGAACCTATCACGAGGAGTCAGAGCCGAGCGCTGAGCAATCAGAGAGAACCTCGGCATTCTACGGCAACGATTGGATACGAGGATGCCAAACCACCAACGAGGAGTCACGTGGAGCGTGACTTTTCAGCGAGGCCACTTGTCAGGTTGGCTCAGGCACCCGCTACGCCTCCCACAAGTAGTAGGGGATCAGTGACACGTAGCCAGTCGTGCAGGCGCGTCCTAGACCACAGCCTATATAAGGAGCCGCATAACGCGGAGAACGTCAGTTCAGTTCGAGCTACGAAGAGCAGCAGTAGGCAGCTTTCAGTGAGAACCTCAAGATGGCAAATGATGCACTCTGCAATAGGTAGATGAGAAATCTACCACAAAATAATATAGCTTAACTGCTTTTTTAATTGTTAAGATGTGCGCGCGCGTGCGCACCAGTCAGCGTAGTGGCGCGCAGCACTATGAAATATATGTATATATGGCCATTTTTATAGAACATACGCTTGCATTAGCTCATCGTGCATCCACTGAAGTAGAAAACAATTTGTATAAAATACGAAACGTTACGAATATTTAATATAGATTAGTAGAATAATATAAGATTTAAAATGTATATTGAACTTTATTTTTTATTTAATATATTTCAAAATACATTTAAAGTGATTATACACTTATACATTTTTACAATAGTCCAGATCACAGCCGCGTATAGATATACAAGTAACGCTATTTTTTTAGAGCTACATGCATCAATCCTACATGATTTTTACAATTATACCCTTTTATTGAGCCATCTGGCAAGGATTTTCTGTATAAGGATATCATCCTCATATTTCTAACAAAAACGTGTTAGATCGAATCGATTAATATATTATGGTATAAGCTTCAAAGAATAGATGCAAATTTTTCTTACATTCAAAAATATTAATTTCCATATAGATTTTGAGCCCTGAAAATCTCAAATTTCGCGTTTTTTGAGATTCTACGGATATTTTTCCCAAAATCTGTTAACTTTAAGATAATATCTAAAAACATTTCTCATTTGTTTTGGTATGAAAAATATGAAAATATTTTTTCCGAAACGAAAAAGTCAATTTATTTAATTTGTTTAAAACAACTTTGATTAAACAATTCCTGACCACATTTCCATCTGGCAAACTCTACTTTCTTATAAAGGAGCACATTTTGAGCCAGATGGCACGAAAATATTCCATCCGAATAAATTTTCCCAGTCGATGACCAATTTCGCTCGGACACATTATTTTAAACTGCATTTACTAATTCCCACTGTTTTTATAATTATTAGTAGCATTTGTGAGTTCCCGTTCTTAATAATTACTTTTTGTATTCTTTATTAATGTATTTAAGATATTTCTCTATTGTTTGTATTCTTCATACAGCTCGTTACTATAATTTTTTAATTAGTTTCGTTTCAAGTAATCTCTGTCTTATAGAATTAATTATGTCAAGGTACAATCTTCAATGTGTTATTATTGCTTAAAATGATTTTAATATAATTGGAATATAAATTCTGTTGGATTTGTAAAATAAAATAAATTATTTTTTTAGATATAGAGCCAATAGATAGATAAACAGAGAGAAGAGAAAACATCTTGACAAAATATAAAATTTTAATATCGGTAATTTATATAATTAAAAATGTATAAATCTGAAAAATCTCTCATTATTACAATAACTTCAACATACACTCTATTGTGGGTAAAATTCATCAGCAAGATCGGTAATGCGCAAGAGTGACCAAAACTTATACTTTTACCTCCGCCCCATTTCATTTTTGTAATATTGTTTTAAGAACGTAGTAACGATTGGGGGTTGATTAAATCTCCGACAGCCGTTGAAGACTCATCGCGTGTCATCGACTTAATTGCCAGCATTACCGAAACTATTACTGAAATCTAATTACAGCAATATGCTTGGAATTCTGAGATGACAATTATCCTAATTTGCACCTATTATATCCTGTCTTAACTATAGTTTGCCAGCTACGATTTAACGTCAAGATAGACTTAATTGGATAGGCATTTTACCACCATAGTTTTCCGCGTTACGCTCAACTCTACTGACTTGTTATTCTATTCAAATCCGTGAACGTACTAATTGATTTTAATAACCTTACAAGCTATAATCTAATCTGATTCTATATGGTGATGGATTAAGTTAACTTTTATTAACTAAGTAAAATATACTTGTCAAAAAAGTGTTTCAGATTTATGGAAAATTTACAAAAAGTAATCAGCACCTTTGTATCACTTGGAGCCTATTATTAAGCTAGAAATGTTAATTTAATATACTTACGGTTGATATTGATAACTATAGACCCATTCTAAGTACTTTTCTATATTTTTTGAAAAATTTTTTTACAAGATTGTAAAATTTTTTGTGAAACGATTTTTCTTTGGCGAGGACTATCAGCATCACAGTGTTGCTAAATATATTACAGCATAAAATAAACAACTTCTATCAAGACATTGATATATTTTTTGATTTAAGCAAGGAATTTGATCTAGTAAATCACGAAATTCCCTTAAATAAAATGAATAAATATGTTGTTAGAAGGCAGGCATTAAAGTTGTTTCAAATTTATCTCAGTATTAATCACATAAATTCCGAATCCCTTTCTACACAAATAGACGTACCTCAGGGATCAGTTTTAGGCCCATCATTATTCATTATCTATATTAACAGATAATATTTGAATATTCGCAGACGATACGCCAATTATTGTTGGTGATAGAGACCTTACAAGTAACGTAATTTACTGCAAGAAACAGATATAAGATATACACCATTAGTTTATTGACAACAAACTAACTACTAAACACTAATAAATCAAAAGAGAGTAGCTGTTGGTTGCAGTCTGGTTACGTCCCTTATAGGAAAATAAGGATTTTATAGAGGAGTTTGCGACTAAAAATATTATGTTTTAATATTCCGCCCTCTAAAAGCACATTTGAACTATGCTAAGCCCAGTCAGGCTATTTATTTTTCGATTGCAACAGACACTGGACCGCTAGATGGCACCTGCTGACTGTTTTACATGTCGCTATTGTAGAAATACCGGGATGTACCAAATAGTCAAAGGATCCTCGTGCCGGTCGTCGCATGCCTACCTTGCACTGACGCGAGCCAACAGCTCGAAACTGCAGTCTGCAAGTGGTGTGTGACGGCTGGCAAGAGAGCTCCTTTAAGTAGGTTCAGTCTTTCGGCTGGTGTTTGTTGCAATCGAAGCATGAACGTTTTGATGGTAATATGTAATTATTACACTTAACGCGCCAGGCTTGTAACTTGTAATTCAGCGCTCGGCGGGGCACATAGCACATAGCCCGGAGAGTAGCTGTTGGTTGCAGTCGGGTTACGTTCCTTATAGGAAAATAAGGATTTTATATAGGAGTTTGCGACTAAAAATATTATGTTTTAATATTCCGCCCTCTAAAAGCACATTTGAACTATGCTAAGCCCAGTCAGGCTATTTATTTTTCGATTTCAACAGACACTGGACCGCTAGATGGCGCCTGCTGATTATTTTACATATCGCTATTGTAGAAATACCGGAATGTACCAAATAGTCAAAGGATCCTCGTGCCGGTCGTCGCATGCCTACCTTGCGCTGACGAGAGCCAACAGCTCGAAACTGCAGTCTGCAAGTGGTGTGTGACGGCTGGCAAGAGAGCTCCTTTAAGTAGGATCAGTCTTTCGGCTGGTGTTTGTTGCAATCGAAGCATTAGTGTTTTGATGGTAATATGCAATTATTACACTTAACGCGCCAGGCTTGTAACTTGTAATTCAGCGATCGGCGGGGCACATAACCCGGAGAGTAGCTGTTGGTTGCAGTCTGGTTACGTTCCTTATAGGAAAATAAGGATTTTATAGAGGAGTTTGCGGCTAAAAATATTATGTTTGAATATTCCGCCCTCTAAAAGCACATTTGAACTATACTAATAAATCAGTTTTTTTAGATTTAACTACTCTTTTGCAAAACTATGATCGGAGTTTATATATAACTATTTCAAGTGGCATTTAAAACAAGCACACTCCACGAAAGTTTTGGGCATTTAAATAGCTGAAGACTGTAGGAGAGTAGCTCCAGTGTGTTATTGTTTAAGACGGTTAAGACTTGGAGTGGGCATGGATGTTTGGATGGATGGATTACTTTGCACATTCTAGTGAGTGATTCAAAAAAGGAGGTGAGATATATATAGTGAGCACAATACAAGAGGCAGAAAGGGTTATGAAGAATAATTTAAAAAGTTACGTTGCCTTCCATCTTTATAATGAGTCTAGTGATATACGCAAAATTAATGACTTTCCATTCCCTCATAGTGGTTTCTATAAAAAGCTAGGTATTATTGGACAAACATGATAAATTCGCAGTGATACGACTATCCAAGTATGAGGGACGCTTATAGAAGCCATTTTGTAGTCAACCCAGGTCATGCTGAGGTTTCTTTGCTAGTAATGTGATGGATTTACTCACTAACAGTTCATCTTTACAGCCTTTGGAAGCTTTGCTGCACTTTTCCTGTTCCTCTGATAGTATTTGGTATCTTAGCAGATGTTCATCATAAATTTTATTTGCTAATGCTGCAGTGGTCACTGTATATAATTGGTAGGTAGGTTATTGGGCGGTAGTTCCTAGGATCTTTAGCATTTTTGCTTTTATAAGGAGGGAACATGATTCTTGAAGTCAACCATTTGGATGTTACCTCGGGGTGTCACGTGACATTATCGATAGCTGCTGTTAAGCTGCTATGTAGAGTACTCAATTGTTTTAACCAGAAACTGTGTATTATGTCTGGTCCGGGAGCCTACAAAGTATGTGTTTGCTGGATTATTCCCACAATATCGTCTACACTTAATTCCATCCCCGCATCGGGTTCAATCTTTCGATGGTCTCTACGGTCCTGTTAGATCCACCGAGCATTCTTGTTGTATGTCACTTCATCTTCCAAAATACCACTCTAAAGTCTTCAATGTTCTGTTGTGAAGGTGGTGTCTTTACTTCGGTTTGCTGGTTGTTTATGTGGCGGTAGAATTTCTTGGCATCTTCTTCAAGGAGATTGTTGTGTTCAAAATGGTTGCTCCTTTTGGTGTATCTCCTCAATCGCTATGCTTATGCTTGCAGTTTCATCTTCAAGTCCTGCTCTACCAAGTTTATGTAATTTGTCCTGTATTTTTGTTTTAATATTTCTTGCTTGTTGTGTGGATACTCCCTTTTTGTATTCCCCAGAATTGCCATATCTTTACTGTTTCTTTCTATGGTGTTCTGAATCCTCTTCTTCCAGTATGGTGTTTTCTGATATTTTACTGGGTGCAACGGTTCTTTTATTTCTTCTGCGATCGCTGCTACAGTGGCATACATGATGCAGTTGATGTCTGTAGAGAATAAGTTTCCCTGATCACGAGTCATTTCAGACAGTATTACATTGGCTTCCTTGATTTGGGCCATGGCATTTCTATTAGGTCTCATCTTTTTAAACTTCTTGCGATCTTTATTGTTTTTGCCGATAACCTCATCTAGTTTGTTCTTTATTCCCGCTTCCATTTCTTTATTTACATTTGTTTGTTCCCATGGTTCTAAAATATTACTTGTTCGGGAGTAGCGTCCAACGTTTCCCTGTTCTCTGGTACTAGGCGATTATTATGTTGATTTTGTGCTTTTGTAGCTATTCTGCGTGCATCCTTCTTAATAAGGTTGAGTTCGTTGACAGAGAAATTTTTCTTCCATTCAATGTACCTTCTCTGGTTTGTCAAAAGTTCATGTTGGAGAAGACATTGGGTTTTTCTTCTCTCCAGAATGAAGGTCCGTCTTTGGGTTTGATGCTTGTGTAGTACTAACACCACATTAGTTCGCTGTATTGATTGATGATCCATTTGTTCCTTAAGATTATTATTATTATTTATTACTATTATTATTTGAGGAAGAAGTAAAGGCGTTAGCAATGTTTAATGGATTGCCAAATTTCCGCCGGCCGGCGCCAGTTGTATAACATTTCATCAGATGTGTTAGACATTTTTTCTTGTTGTTTATAAATGACCAAAATTTAATCAGACCGTTATTTAGGTATATTAGTTTCAGCCATTCAAACAAACTCCTTGTAGCTTATTTTAATATTGAATTTTATGCTTGATCTCATTATCTTAAATACATCGAAGGCCCGAGCGTCATCATGTATTGCTTCTACCTTGATATTATTTATTATGCGCGAATTATACCATGGAGAATACTTTTTCTTATTTGCATTGATAAAATACGATATGTCTTGTCATAAATAAAACTAAAAGCATCTTCTACGTCAGAGAAAGATTCAAGTGTTTGCCAGTCGATACCAGTAATTAAATTATGCGAAAGTTATAGGAGCGTTTAAACAATTGATTAACTTACAATAATTAGTTGTTATAATTACAACATTAATTAAAACTTTAACTGCTATAACTCAACTCGGGGCGAACGTAGGTGCGCCTTTACTATGTACATATTTCGGATATGCAGTGTGAAGCAACGCCAAGTAAGGTGGCATTTAGATGGGTGACCGTTTCAAGGAAGACCGCGTTCTTGCCTCGCATCTTCTAGCTGCTTGTATATCAATGTAGGTGCAGAAACTATGCAATCTTAGGCGAGGATTGTGTAGTGGATGTACCATTCCTCGGAAGGGATGTCAAGCCGTCGATCCCTTGTTTATTAAAGGTTAGGCAAATAAAAGATTCCTACTCTTCGAAAAAGAAGAGGTTAGGCAAAATTCCTGGTTGGAGGTAGCTCGTCTACAGACGTCGGTGTTAGGCCTCAGTGGTGGAAATAGGCCGGCGTTAAATAAATGCTAAAAAAACTACTATAACTCACTACTTATCATTGTACTCTTTACTAGTCTATTCACTGTGCTCTCTCTCTTGATCCCATCACTTTGCTATCCGAACTAGAACTATTTCAGTGCATTGGTTCCAGTTCTTTGCACCCCGTGGCGCTAATTCCAGATTCATTTTGGCTATGACCTCGATGTACTCCAAATTATTTGGTATAATTATAACTCCATGATAGTAGCGCTATCCCTGGAAAAATTGGCGAACTACCATTCACACAGATATTGCTAGATTTTCTCTTTGAGGGAGTAACCTACAGAGATCTCTGCATGCAAGGGAGGGTACACATAACAGTATTCTTGTCGATGTACAGTACAAAAGAATTTATTTTTCTGGTACGTTAATTAAACAAAATTTGCACTATTGCACTTTTCAAGTGTTGTGCAAGTAGTTCATTTCCGCGTTTACAAATTGATATTTATTAAGTCTATCATCCTATCATTTATCACTACACAAAAGAATATACAATTTGACAGAAATGTTTCACACATGATTCCACTCCATAAAATACTCGCTCTATTAATAATTACTATATTAATTGACGTCTCTACAAATTATAAATTAAAATTAATTAGTCCTACTCTGAAATGAGCTCTACAGGAGACAAATGAAAGTGTATCTGTATAAATTACTGTTATGAATATGTATAACCCATATTTTAAAACTTTATTAATAGATCTAATACTAATGTAAATTATATTCAGATAAGGTACGCTACTGTGAAAATTTCCTTGCTGTTTTTAAAAGGCCTGCCTGCCTTTTAACTTACATAATCGCTAGGTACAGAAATTTAACTTAGGATTATGTATTTATGGAGCACATGGTAACAAACTCGGGTATAAAAGTTGAAGTATTTTCAATGCAATTTAATAGAAGGAACTGAAAGTCCTTTCAAATAAAGTAAATTCACTTTTGACACCTGCCAAACGTTATAAAGTTAGTTCTTTGCTCCTAAATACTTAGAAAAACCAAAGGTAAGGTTCATAGAAAGTTTTAAAGTTGATTTTAGTTTAGTTTAGTTATTCTACATCAATATAACGAGTCCGAAAATTTAAAATCTTATAGACGACATTGAAATTAAAAATGCATATCACACGTGAGAAAAACAAGAGTACAAGGGACCATGCTTCAATAACTGGTAGTTTTTGCATGGAAAACAATTAATATCAAAGAAAGTCAATGTTTTTTTACTGTGTAATATATGATTATCAACTATCGAAAAATTCAACCAGTCTAATCAATAGGTATTTTTTTTTTTTTTTTTGGAAACATGGTCACGCAATTTTTCCTTTTGTGTATTTTGTCAAGTTAACGGGATTTGAGAAGTATGCCTTAGCCGCTATCTTGGTGGAAAACCCAAACCGCGAATCATTAATGCTACAACAAAAAAAATCGGCAGCTACTGGAAGCGGCTGGAACCTCCCCACTCGGTGGATCTTTAAAGCCGAAAAGAGCATTAAATTGTGTGACAAAACGGCACTAAACGTAATCCGATCTCATCTAAAACCTTTTCAGATCTTCTGGGGCACTAAAAAAACCCTCAACTTAATGAATTTACAATCATCTATGCGAGTTATTACCTACATTATCGCTCGTTGAATAATATACTATTAGGATATTAATAACTTTAACATCACTTGAACGACTAAGAATGTCTAGTTATCCTACATACTACAGATATGTAAAGCAACAAACTGAAAATTGGTAAAGTGATAATCTATAATAAATTCACCAACGAAGGTACAGAAAGCATATGATATTGATATTGTTAAATCTACCTTTAAAGTTTGTGACAATCCACTAAAAGTTACAAATATGCGGAAATCTTATTAACATGACATGACACCAACGTTATCGGATGACAAACGATGACAATGACAATCCTCAAAATTTGCTCATTGCAATTCGATCGCTCGCGGCTGTCTTTGTTAAATGAAACATTAGCATTTCAGTAATTTTACTAGATTTTAGAGGAATATTTGTAGTTTAATTCTTCGATTTGTCTGTATATATATTTAAAAACGGCACTAAACGTAATCCGCTCTACTTCTAGAGCAGTGAAGAAACCCTCACACGTGAATTGACACGTGATGTGACGAGTTTCACGACGTAACGCGCATCGATCATGTCATGCGAAATGCGATCTATGCCATATTTGCTTTGTTTTTAATTTTTTTCACGGAAACCAAATCGAAAGGGTGGAAGTGTGATATATCGTTGAAATTAGAATTTTAACTGCTTTTCAATGGTTCCATTACAAATTGAAAGTAATTATAAAATAAACAACTTGTTGCGTCAAAATGGCACTAAACTTAATCGGATCTCAACCAAAACCTTTTCAGATCTTCTGGGGCACTAAAGAAACGCACACGCAAAGTTTCATTCAAATCCGTTCAGTAGTTTCGGCGCTATCGTGCTAACACACATACACACACACAGACATTTTTCAAAAACCACTTTTTTGTGTTCCTAGGACCTCAAAACGTAAAGATTTGATGTTATCTCAATTTTCGTTTTTGAACCAATTTTAGTAACCTCTCACAATTTTATTGTGGAGAGGTTAAAATGGTAAGGCCCTATTTTATTAAGCACGAAACTCTCTACAAATCGTTTCTTTGGATTATTTTCATAGAACTAACCGCGTATTGTGTATCCAAATTTTCAAAAATTTGTTTTTGCAAACCATTTCGTACATTGTTGATTGTACAACAAAATGTCTAAAAAATAAATAATAAAAAAATTTTTTTTAATATCTCCATACCTTTGATCGTTATCTGCAATTTCTCATTTCAATTTCTAACTATATCAAAAATGCCTATTACTAACGTTGATGATCTATTTGCAAAAGTCTCAAAAAAGTTTCTAAAACGTGTGCCTGGCAGTGGCGGCCCGTCGGGGATGGCACGGTAGACACTCCCCATTAATTGTAATATTAAAATTAAATAGTCAGTTTAATTTATAATATTACTTTTACTACATATTAATCTGCCTCATATAGGTACACTTTAGAATAATACTGTCGAAAGTGTCATACGCCATGCCAGGGCGGGCAAGCATTGCTCAAAAATCGTGAATTCAATCATAATACGTCTACGCGCATGTTGGTTATTCACTTCGATTTTACACATATAATGCATATCAAAACGAGATGTACGTCTTGCATGCTTAGGCTATTTCCAACCTAGAGTGGGCATGCCATCCCTGAGCAAAACTTGTAATAAACAACAACATATTGAATAAAATATGTTCACAACTGAGAAGATAACAAACAGGAAAAATAACTAATGTGACCCTTATGAATATCAAATATGATAGCAATTTCTAATTTGATAAATAGGAACTAGGAACAAAAAGAAGTTAAAATACATATCAGCGGTTCCATATAGTTAAATTGACTATAACTATAATTTTATTTTTCTTTGCGTTTTAAGGTATAATGTATTAGAACACATATGCCTCTATACTATCCAAAAAGTACTAAAATAATGTTTTATTTTATTTTAGCAGTTTTAGATGTGAAATTAATATAAGATGTGAACGAAATAAATATATAATATTCAAATATGGGATTTCGCGCTTGGTTGGATGTGGACACTGCCACCCTTTTCTTTTACAGTGTCGTGATGTTTCGCCGAGAATCGTTTCATTTTCGGGCGTGTGGAGTCAAGTCAAGTCAAGGCAGTGTTCGCGAATCCCAAACGTTAGAAATTGTTGCTGCTGTTTTAGATCGGAAGATTTTGGTTTTTTGGTTAGGTTTGTGTAATGTTTTATTCTCTCAATTTTATGTTTTTTTAATTTGTAATCTGTGATCTTTATTGGTATTTAGTAAATAATAAGTGTCTATCAGAAAAAGTGTAGTGAATGGACAATTGACAAATTATTAATATTAAAATATTTGCCATGGCCGACGTAAGACAAACGGTAAGCAATAATTCTGATATACATATTTTTTATTAGAAAACAGTTTTGCGTCCCCAACATACGACGACAAAATTTTTGCGACCTCGCCCCACTATGGGAAATCTCATTAATATAAATTCAAATTCGTCCAATAGAAAATTTTGTGTCACAGGGTATCAGAAATGTTTGTGGAAGTGAAATAAAAATAAACTTTATTGCTGGCCTTGCATGTTATTCAGTAAAAATAGTAGAAATCCGTGGAATTCAACAGGGATAGATAATTTAACAACGTTATACAAGGCGATTGAAATGGGCAGAGCCATCATTGAATGTTTTTTGCGTGATTTTTACAACCACTAAATTTCATTACTAAAGTGTCATTATTATACGGTTCTATCTCCCATCCTGCCCACCCAGAGCTAAAAGCCACGGGCCGCCACTGGTGGCTGGAAATAATAAAAATCTATTAACGGCATATTATTCCAAATGAAATTTACACCTTAACAAGTTTCTTTGAGAGTACGTATAACAGCCATATATATTTTGATTGACTTAAGTTATAATATGCCATTTTTAGAACGGTTACTACTACATGAATTACTTGTAACTGTTTTCGACCATCCATAACAAGAAGTAAAAACATACATAGGAGTATGCATTTAATTCATCATGAATATTTTATTAGTACTACCCATCATTAACGACATATTGAACTACTTGAAAATAATACATCATAAATGTTTCATTAAAACTCCGTGCGTCGTATTTTGTCATTTTTGGAATGGTTATTAATATGCTAATTATGCATAACAGATTCGGCCATACAAAGAAAGATGTTATAATAAAGGATGTAAGGGACTGCAACAAATGCTTTTAATATATATTTAGCCATAGTCATTAAATTTTAAAAAAATAACTGAAATTTCATTTTTGTGTCAAGAGTGAATAGACATTTGTTTAATAAAGGTTTGATTATGACTTCTATTCATCATGGCTTGGCGGATTTTTGGATGGACTTCAAAACACACGTCAAAAATCAGTATTTTAGGAACAACATTTTCAAAGGAGTGATGTAGATTAAAAATTAGCCACTACTTTTTTTAATTCCTTTTTAAAACTGAAGCTAGTTTTGATTTTTTTTGCAAGATTAATATTTATTAAAAGTTTGAGAAGATTAGACCTTAAGATGACTTTCAAATATGTTGTATTTCCCTACAAATTAAATTTAATATATATTTTTATGAGTTAATATATCTGAAATGCGTATTTCAATACAGAAAATAAACATCCTCAATAATTAAAGTGTAAGCAAAGAAGAGTTACAAACAGAATTGGATATGTGTGTAATTAGGTTTTCAATATTCTGGCTAATATTCTAGTCGTAGACAATCCATGGAATAAACGAGACATCGTCAAAGAACTTTCATTAAACTAATGAAATAAATGAGAGGGTCCAAATTAGCGCCTGGTTTGCAAAACAAGAGCCAAACTGGAAAAGGGAGATTATATTGCCTTTGATATTTTACAGGGAATGTAAACTCTACGTGTCTCGATTATTAAATTTGGAAGGTATGCCTGAAATTATGTAAATGTTGGCTGGGCGTATTCACATTTTAAATTTAAATATAAACTGTTTTCTATGTGGAAATTAATTAATAATTTGGCATCCCGTGCAGAATTTTTCATTTATGAATTATTGGGTAGGGTATAATAATTGATATTTTTAAAAGAACTTTTCATTTTGCATATTTTAATAGATAGTGATGAATATGATGCAGTTAATTCTTCTCACAGCAGTGTTTAGATGCAAGTTGCTAAATATTGTGATCAGGTTGAAGGGATTTCAAGCTTTAATCAGCTTTTAGTTTTTTTGGTCTAATTATATGTGCATATAGTAAGTGTTTAAAAATGTATATATTAAAAATATATTCCAAATGTAATCATTCAAAAAAAACATTAATTAGACAACCCAATTTATTTTTGTACAACTTATTGAGCCCCACAATGTTGCGATAAGGACATTCCCAAAAGTCAGTACTTCTCAAACTACAAAAGGATTTTCCCCTACGTAAAATACCATACATATAATAAAAACTAGTTGGCAATGTTACCTCCTTTCTCTTATTATTTATTTTTGAGAAAGAATTGAGGCAACATGTGCGGACGACTAGCTGGTTTAAGCCGGAGCAGAGAGCCGTGGGTCCAGAGCATTCGTAAGAGTGGAGAAACTTACCCTTTCTGACATGTACAGCATAAGCGACAGATTTCTGTTTATTTCGAGAAAAGGAGACAAAGAAAAATTGATGTTAAATTGGGCACCATCTATAGTAAAATAAGCAAAATAGTCTCTTTTTCTCGAATAACCAGTCTGCTATAGATCAGACTGAAATTGTTGGTAAGAGAAATAAAAAGATGTTTAAAATGAATGACAAAATATATTACATAAAAAAATTAGACAAATCGGTTTGAGACAAATTGAAATGTGAAAAAAATATATATATATAAAAAAACAAATTGATACCAGTATCCTAGGTGGTTTATGGGTCAGGTGGCTGGTTCTGGGACAGCAATCCAGGCCCACAATTGTCTCTTATTGCAAGAATTCTAAATTTTTCTTGGCAATTTACGTCTCTCAATGAATGGGGTGAAAATTGTAGGAAATTTAACCAAATATAAGCACATACAAAGTTTATGCAAGTTATTTATGCAAAATTTAAGCAATGTTAGCTATGCAAATATAAGCTAGTTAGCTGTACAAAATATATTTGAATTAGCTGCACGAAACATTAAGCTAGCTATACAAAGCTGCAGGAAATTAATTTAAGCTATACAAAAGTAATCTGATTAGCAGTACAAAAGTAATTTTAGCTATGCAATAGTAATTATTAGCTATGCTCGAGTTATTATTAGCCATGCACGTGTAATTATTAGCTATGCACGAGTATTATTATTAGCTATGCACTAGTATTATTAGCTATGCACTAGTATTATTAGCTATGCACTAGTAAGCTGATTTCTTAGACTATAAATTGCCAAAAAAATGAAAAGGAAAGAGAAAAAATATTTTTAAAACCATGTGGTACATATAGCATTTTAGCTACTTATTAAATTAAAAAGAATTGACTTTGAATTCAAAATTTATTTTAAAAATAATTGAAATTATATCAAAGGCAAAATTTGAAGATTAATTAAAATATTTTAATGAGTATAATGAAATTACCTGTATGTTAAACACTTTGTAACTGGGATATAAAAATTGTAATATAAATTACTGAAGTCCGCAGTTAAAAATTATAATGTTTGAATCAGTACAAAGGCTGCAAGCAAATGACTTCCTGGTGAGTTTTACTGATAAGGTAAACTTTTTTATCCTGTTTACTGGAAAACAACGCTACCAAAAAAATGTGAGAAATCTAATTCCCTATTGAAATTGAAAGCTATAAAATATAAAAATCGTACAAGTATGGCCATCTGTCAGTGGTTAATTTAAGCGCGCCAACTTGCCTTGTAGATTCCCATACTCAACTAAAGTAGTGGCATATAATCGATAAAAGGAATCTATAATAATAGTTTATTTTCCATGCCAGCTGATTTGCCTTTGCAATTTCTATTTTATACATAACAACAAATATTAACAGATGTAAATAAGTAGTAAAACGTATTGATATTATTGATAAATCAGTAACATATTACATGTTATAGGATTTACTATATATAGAATGAGAGAAGGTAAGGAAAATAACCATATGTACTCCATAGTAAACAAAAATATAAAAATTGAAAAATAGATATCTGATGTAACTAAATTTTGTAGACAAATTGTTTCCTGGGATAATAATGCTGTATTACAACGGATATGAGATACATAATAGTGTTAATAGAAAAACAGGATTAAGTTCCTAAGATATAAAATTAAGTACATAAAACAGTGTGACATGGTTTAGCAGTTATACATGTAAAATTCTGTTAGTTGAAAATAGTTTCACCTGCAAAAACTGAATCCAAAAAAATATACAGGTCGTGCTAACTATCCACAAAACACTAGTTTTTAAATAAACTGTTAAATGGACATAGGCCATGTAACAGAATGCCTCCCTTCTGGCGAAAAAAAATTTTTTTTAAGGTACGTATAAAAATTTTTGCTTTGCTTTAGTCGTAAACACATTATGAAAGTAAACAATATTTTAATATTATTAATTCCTTGTAGGAAACATAAAATACAAAATTGAGAAAGCGAGCGAAGGATGAGTGACAAAATACATTCTCTACCAGAAGTTCTACGTACAGGGAGCAAGTATTTGACCTAAACTGAAGAAATCTTCGGAACTAAGTAATAAAAAAAGTGTGAAAAGTTGTCTTGTGAAATTTAAAAATTGACAAAAAAATGGATAAAATTAATTTTTAAGGAAGACGACTTAATGTCGAAATCCTACAGACATTATAACGTCTGAGCAACTGTGAAGCCGTTGCTAGTACTAAAATTGGTAGAGTTTTATAAAACTAATACCACGATACATATAATGTAATATTATATGCCAATATAGGTTAGCAAGAAGTGAAAACTTGTGGTATTGTTAACCTATAATTCAAATGTATAGCCGTTGAGTGCTAAAACTGATAGTTCAAAACAAATCAGATAGTGCATGTAAGATGTACTATAGTTAAATGAGAAAAATTGTTCTCAAAAATCAAAGTTAAAATCGTGAAGCGAAGTAGAAAAGCTAGAAAAAATTTAAATTTACCTAGGTAGGAGAATTTTATTAATTACGGTAAATGGAAGAAACATAAACAAGAAAGAAAAGAAGGAGGAAAGTACTGAATACCCATAAGGCTGGTTTTCAGAAAGGTAATTAAAATAATCTAGTGAAAATATAAAACTTATGGTTTTAAAGTTTTAGTTGTCAAATTTTTGAGGTTATGGCTTCTTATCCAAGGTGGTAGGAAAAGATTAAACCAAATTGAAGTAAAGAATCGTATAGGGATTCACAGAAAGCACAAAAAGAAAGAAGAAAAATACAAACACAAAAGAAGAGAAGAGACGGTGTTGTTGTCTATCGTTATGAGAATCCACAAGTAAAATCATAAGTAGAGGTAAGTACTCCTGTTCAGAAAGTTGAACAAAGGAAAAAGAAATAATTATAATATTTTTACATTTGTAGGTTCTCATCATCTGGTAACGTAAGCTACCGGATGTTATTTTGTTCCCACCCCTGAACCTTCGTGGATCTGAAGAAAGTAGAAATAGAAAGTTATAGATCCAGCCGGAAGATACATAAAAGACAAATAACATTTTACTAAAGTTACCGCTGTACGATAATAATGAACACTGTACGTTATGCAAAAGGTTGACTCGCGTATTCTCACTGGAGAAAAAGTCTGGCTAGCAAGCGATGGTGAGGAAACGTACTTATTAAAGGTTAGTATTTGAGAAAATTTTCTCAACGTTAAAGAAAATATTTACATAATAACAATTTAGAGCAGTATATCTCACAAGTGAGATAACTTATAGGTAAGATATGAAAAAGAAATCTTTTTGATAAACAGATCTCAAAAAAATTGTTAATGGAAGAAATATTTTTAGAGAATATTTCCAGAAAAATATAGCTAAATATTTTTACTAATTTACAACTTAATTAAACTAATATTTACAATATGTACAGTACTTAAGTAATGAATGATAAACATATGTGATATATGATATAATTCAGTGATACTTAAATTAAGGAGTGCATGAATTATTAGTGAATAAAATGCACGAAGGACTTAATGAATAATGCATCAAGGACTTAAAGAGTAATGGATAGGGGACTTAACTTAATAATGCTTAAAGGACTTAAAGAATAATGGCCATTTTATATACAAAATTTACAAGAGAATCATCCTCGAAAGAGGAGCGGGAGGAAATTTTTTTAATTTCCGGATGAGTGAAATAATTCACTCAAAATATAGTTAACTTTGAAAGTTAATCAGATAAATCCCATCGTTAGAGATTTACGAAGCAAAAAAATTATCGACAAACGATGGTACGTACTAGTACCAAAAAGAAATTACGTAAGCTTTGCTTACTGGTATACCAAAAAAATTGTTTTTGGTGGCTTTGCACCAAAAAAATATTATACTTCTTGTATAATTTAAGGAAATTTGCCAAAAATAGACACTCAAAAAAATCAAGAGACATAAAATAGGTATTTTTATTAAGGTAGTTGAAATTTCAGAAAAGTTATGATTTTTATAAAAATTACGAACTGTATTTTTCCAATTCTCCCAATCAAAAATGTCAGTTTTAGGTTTAACTTTGAAATTTGAGAAAATATGTTTATTTGAGTCATTTCTGGAATGCTGTTTAAACTTAGAATTAAAAATTACTCGGCCTCTAGGGTTATTTTTCTGCCGTGGGCCTGATAAAACAGCAGAAAACCTTTCTAGTTTTTTGGATTGCACTCTGGGCAAGTCTTAGAAGTAAAATTAGGTTTTCCACATCGGAAACAAAACCTATTTCGAGCTTGTCTACACTCGTGAAAGCTATGACCTTTCCTTTGACAATTCCAACAAGAAATAGAAAATTTATTATTATTTGATGTACCCGGAACAGCATTTTCTTGATTCGAATTATTATTTAGACTAATATTTTTGTTACTTTTGCTTTTAGAATTGAAATTATTTTTATTTTTAGGTGATGGAGGATTTTCTACATATGCCAAGTCAGTTTCGAGGACACATGCTTTAGGAGTTGGAGAATAATAATTATTTTTCATTTGTGTGGCCAAATCTATTTTCTTGCATAAAGTTAATAGTTCGGCTGTATTTTTAATATCTGTTAAAGCTAATGCATGAATATATTTAGGCAAAATGTTACGTCTAATTATTTTTAACTTCTCCTCTTCACTTAAAACAGTATCTAAACGATTAAATAAATTTTGCATTGTAGCAACAAAAATATTTATGGACTCTGACTGTCCCTGTCTACGAGATTTTATCTCATCTAACAATTTTTCATCATAATCGCATACTAAAAAAGCGATTTTAAGCTGTTCTTCAAGCTCTTGCCAATTGGATACAATAGATCTGATTGACCGATAAACAATTAAAGCCTTGTCAGTAAATAAATCAATACTAGACTCAAATAATTGTTGTTCCGATACATTCCTAGCGGAAGCAAGTTCCTTGACTCGTTCGAGAAAAGCTTTTAAATTTGACTTTCCGTCAAACTGAATTCCCCATTTATAAACTGGGACATATTTCTTGTCAATTGGGTAATTAATAGGTGAAATATTTTCTAATTTAGGAATAATTTTAATTTCTAACCTTGCATCAATTTCCTCGCAAGATGCGATAGCATCATCTTTAAACTCCTGCAAGTTAATATTTATCTCTGTCGGTTCTTCCGGAACCACGAATCTATGCACTCGATTTGTTAGGCATATTAAACGATTTGAAATTATTAAATAGGATGTGTCCTCTTTGCATGCTGAAAAATCGTGAACTAAAGCAAGTAGTTCAGCGATAGTGTTGGTGATTTCAGTTTTTTCTGTTTCAACATCGAAGCTAGGATCTTTTAATGATTGAAATTCGCGTTTTTGCTTTTTTAATAAATTGTCTAATATCATCCGTTTTGTATCTAAAGTTTTATTAGATGCCTTAACATTTCGAATACGTAGTTCATAATCTACCTCAGATTCCGTTAAATATCTTACACAAAATGGAAGTTCCATGTTAACAAGAAATTTAAAGAAATAAATTAAAAGTTTTTATTAAGAACCCAACTGGCAATAAATTGTATGTTTAAAATAGCAAATGAATGTAGTCTTATCTGATGTCAAGAGATAAAAAAAACACAAACAATTTTATCTATCAAAAAAACTATACTAAAAAGGTTGTTTCAACTTTAACTTTCCAGAAATAAATCAAATTAAACACTTTAAGCAGCAAAATAATATTTCAGGTAGGTATAATTCCACAACTTCACTTTCACTAATAAAGAATATTTTAAGAAAATTTTTGGACTTGTAAAATATTTGATATTTAAGGACGCAAATTTTCTGTATACCATAGAATTCAATTGTTGTAAGCAAAAATATATGCAAAAATATATAATAAAAAATTTTAGACAAAATGAAATATAAGCAAAAATATGACTCGACTTAAGAAAAAATTATTTTCTTACCAAAAATTTAAAAATTTGTCTCATATGCAATACATTCAAAAATTGGGGTTTCACCTCTCTTACTACTCTTATTATATAAATATGTTTATTGAATTGAGCCCTACGCCGTCGTCAATTATATTGTTTCGGGCCCCACACGTTGGTCGCCAATTATGTTACCTCCTTTCTCTTATTATTTATTTTTGAGAAAGAATTGAGGCAACATGTGCGGACGACTAGCTGGTTTAAGCCGGAGCAGAGAGCCGTGGGTCCAGAGCATTCGTAAGAGTGGAGAAACTTACCCTTTCTGACATGTACAGCATAAGCGACAGATTTCTGTTTATTTCGAGAAAAGGAGACAAAGAAAAATTGATGTTAAATTGGGCACCATCTATAGTAAAATAAGCAAAATAGTCTCTTTTTCTCGAATAACCAGTCTGCTATAGATCAGACTGAAATTGTTGGTAAGAGAAATAAAAAGATGTTTAAAATGAATGACAAAATATATTACATAAAAAAATTAGACAAATCGGTTTGAGACAAATTGAAATGTGAAAAAAATATATATATATAAAAAAACAAATTGATACCAGTATCCTAGGTGGTTTATGGGTCAGGTGGCTGGTTCTGGGACAGCAATCCAGGCCCACAATTGTCTCTTATTGCAAGAATTCTAAATTTTTCTTGGCAATTTACGTCTCTCAATGAATGGGGTGAAAATTGTAGGAAATTTAACCAAATATAAGCACATACAAAGTTTATGCAAGTTATTTATGCAAAATTTAAGCAATGTTAGCTATGCAAATATAAGCTAGTTAGCTGTACAAAATATATTTGAATTAGCTGCACGAAACATTAAGCTAGCTATACAAAGCTGCAGGAAATTAATTTAAGCTATACAAAAGTAATCTGATTAGCAGTACAAAAGTAATTTTAGCTATGCAATAGTAATTATTAGCTATGCTCGAGTTATTATTAGCCATGCACGTGTAATTATTAGCTATGCACGAGTATTATTATTAGCTATGCACTAGTATTATTAGCTATGCACTAGTATTATTAGCTATGCACTAGTAAGCTGATTTCTTAGACTATAAATTGCCAAAAAAATGAAAAGGAAAGAGAAAAAATATTTTTAAAACCATGTGGTACATATAGCATTTTAGCTACTTATTAAATTAAAAAGAATTGACTTTGAATTCAAAATTTATTTTAAAAATAATTGAAATTATATCAAAGGCAAAATTTGAAGATTAATTAAAATATTTTAATGAGTATAATGAAATTACCTGTATGTTAAACACTTTGTAACTGGGATATAAAAATTGTAATATAAATTACTGAAGTCCGCAGTTAAAAATTATAATGTTTGAATCAGTACAAAGGCTGCAAGCAAATGACTTCCTGGTGAGTTTTACTGATAAGGTAAACTTTTTTATCCTGTTTACTGGAAAACAACGCTACCAAAAAAATGTGAGAAATCTAATTCCCTATTGAAATTGAAAGCTATAAAATATAAAAATCGTACAAGTATGGCCATCTGTCAGTGGTTAATTTAAGCGCGCCAACTTGCCTTGTAGATTCCCATACTCAACTAAAGTAGTGGCATATAATCGATAAAAGGAATCTATAATAATAGTTTATTTTCCATGCCAGCTGATTTGCCTTTGCAATTTCTATTTTATACATAACAACAAATATTAACAGATGTAAATAAGTAGTAAAACGTATTGATATTATTGATAAATCAGTAACATATTACATGTTATAGGATTTACTATATATAGAATGAGAGAAGGTAAGGAAAATAACCATATGTACTCCATAGTAAACAAAAATATAAAAATTGAAAAATAGATATCTGATGTAACTAAATTTTGTAGACAAATTGTTTCCTGGGATAATAATGCTGTATTACAACGGATATGAGATACATAATAGTGTTAATAGAAAAACAGGATTAAGTTCCTAAGATATAAAATTAAGTACATAAAACAGTGTGACATGGTTTAGCAGTTATACATGTAAAATTCTGTTAGTTGAAAATAGTTTCACCTGCAAAAACTGAATCCAAAAAAATATACAGGTCGTGCTAACTATCCACAAAACACTAGTTTTTAAATAAACTGTTAAATGGACATAGGCCATGTAACAGCAAGCACTACACTTTTTCGTTACAACCCTTCTGCGCACAGACATAAACTTACTGCGTTGCTTGACTCAATCTGACAACATCCCGTTTTTATACTCATCGAAACGTAGGTTGCTTTGGTTTAGAGTGCATCATATTTTGTGAGTTAAGAATATATTTCTGATTTTTAACAAAGCATAACAAATGATTTCGAGAACAAAAAATGTTAGATCTTTGCTAGAAATGTACTATTGAATACAAAATAAGATTTCAATGTGCACTAATGGGCTCGGATTTAATGTGTTATCAACCACTTGAATGGTACCGTATGACATGCCAATGATATTTTATCGGTACAAATCAGTATCGGTATAAAACTTAATGGAATATCATTGATAAATTTGTGGGGTTACTGAATTGTCTTATAATGGCGAAATAAGGGTTTACAATACGCATTATTGGTACATCAATGCTAAATTTGGTGTGTGATATAACTGTGTAATAATGATAAAATGATGTCACATAATGTACATTAATGGTAAATTGATGAATGCGAGATAAATACAATTATGTAATAATGGTGACATAATGTGTCTCTTATGTATTATTAGTTAGATAATGATAAATATGAAGTATGATATCATATGTAGTAAAATACCTAATACGATAGACCGACTCACTTTCGCTATTTCCTATAAAAGGAAGCTAAATCTATTTCCACTCATTAACGTGCACAATGTGCATTTCCAAACTATTGAAAATAATGCCCTAAAACTTGCGACATACTACGTCTTCAATCAGGAAAGGTGAATGCTCAACAACTCTACACTGTTCATCTACTCTATTAAATACAGACTGAAGGTGTCCACAACTTGTCGAATGGCTCCATCTCGTGGCGACTTATTGCAATCTGAGTTGGCAACGTACTCAGACTAAGTTATATTTTGTATAATATAATTGTGTAATAAATGATCGAATAACGTAGAATATACATTAATGGTTAATTAGTGATGAAATTAGGATACAATATATTTGTGTAACAATATGCATAGATGGTTAATTAGTGATGAAAGATGGATATGATATATAATTGTAACAATGGTAATATAATGCATCTCAGTATGTATTATTGGAAAACTAATGATAAATAAGGGGTATGATAGGATTGTGTATTAATGGTAAAATAATACACCAATCACATTGTGCATTATAGTGGAGTCAGACAAGCAAAACATAAGGATCTGTTTCGTTTCAATTTTTTTTTTCACATATTGGTTACATCGAATACTATACGAATGGACATTTTCTACCTCTAGTAACCGTCGCTATGCAACTTATCGACCATTTTGTGAAAAATTGACAATTTTGGTCGTTTTTTTAAATATAGATGAGTATATCTCGCTATCTGTAGGTTCAAAAAGCGAAAAAAATTGAGGCTGTTCATTATGATTATAGGCTATCGGCGGTTACAATATGAAATTTTTGTTTTTTGGTTATAACTTCGGATATTTTAAGTGAAATTTGATGAAATTTTCAGAAATTATACTTTATGAAGTGTATAATAATTGGTTAAAATGTCAAGTCAAAATATCTAATATATCTCAAAAAAATTTAAAATTTATTGGCCAATAACTTTTGTGCATCGCAGCGTATGAGGTTCTTTTAAAAAAAAATGTAGGTTTTTTATGAACTTTATGATGGTGAACAAGAAAAAAAATTTATACTTGGAAAAAGTGGAAAAATTGATTTTTTGTACTTTTGCGTCGTTTTTTTCGAAAAATTTCCCTTTTTTTGATAAGACTCATTTGTTTGTATCATTAATTAATTTTTGACATATTCTAATCTAATTTTTCGAAAGAGTATTAAAAAATATAAAAAATTAATAAATTAGAAAACAATTATACGTATACATATTTATATTTAGGTATATATAGCTCGATAAAAGCACTATTTGTTATGCAAATGCATATTTATTGTATTTAAATGCTGTATAAGAAAATGGAAACATTTTACTCGAAATTGAAAAAATAGCAATTATATTAATCGCCTTCGTTTTGTCTCACTTGATAAATAATCATCAGACTGATTTTCAGTATCGAAGCATAATTATAAAATGCAAATTAACAATATCCCTCAAGACCGTCACTCAAGCTGCAGAAGTTTTATTCAAAAATAGTGCTTTTCCGTCGACCGTGTATTAATGAGTTTGATTAATGTATGCAAAATCATTTATTAATGACCCCTATTAATGCATGATTTTACTATTAATAAACGATTTTAGTATAAACATACATACAACAAAGTATCCAAATTAAGACGTCATGTCATCAATATATCTGTCGCTGTAAAGCTTAAAATTTCTGAAATCTGTGTTGTGATATAAATATTTACAAACACAACTCAGATAATACTAATTAATGAATAATTGAATTGTACTTGGTTTAATCAGATAAAAAATTAAATTAATAAATGATTTTGCTATTAATAACAATTTTAGAATAAACACCCAAAAATACATAAAATGAAATATCCAATTCAAGACGTCATGCCATCAATATTTGTCATTGTCAAGCTAATGGATAATTGAATTTGTATATGAATAAAAATTTAAAATAGAATTTTTGTCACTTTTTTTCAAGTTTAAAATTTTTTTCTTGTTCACCATCAAAATAGAAAACCTACATTTTTTTAAACCTCATACGCTGCGATGCACAAAAGTTATTGGCCAATCAATTTTAAAATTTGATGTCATTTTTGAGACTTTTATTAGATATTTTGACTTGAAATTTTAACCAGTTCTTGCATACATTATATAGTATATTTTCTGAAGAAAATTTCGTCAAATTTCACTTAAAACATCCGAAATTATAATAGAAAAACCAAAATTTAGCAGTTTTTTCAGTTTTTATTTTTTTTTATGTTATGTGTGCAGATAATAAGTTCATATTGTAACCGCTGATAGCCTATATCAATTTTTTCGCTTTTTTTGGATCTACGCATACCGAGATATACTCATCTATATTTAAAAAGAGCGACCAACATGATAAAACCAATTTTTTTATTTTTACAAATGTACCTACATATAAAGTAGAGGCAAAAATTCAAGCGATGCACGTCACGAGTGATCTCATTAAAGAAATTTCAATACTAACATAATTTTTAGTCATTAATTACGTTAAAAAGAGTAATTCTTGACACCCAGTTATTAAGCTTTTTTCAGAAATAGTTACAGTTTAATGGGGCTTCATGATTCTTAGCAGTATTGCCTTATTTATAAAATCGACCTGTGACGTGCATCGCTTGAATTCTTGCCTCGACTATATCATTGAAGCACTTAATACTGCTATTAAAAATCAGTGTTATTTTTGACCCATACAACTGGTTTTCAAAAAATTTCATTAATTCGTTAAAAAAAGTGTCAAAATACCATTAGGTTACCATTACCATTAATAATAATATGATGGGGGTTTATGAGGCTAAATAATTAAATAAAGAAACAAGTTATTGCCTTATACCTCAAGAGAAACAACAATGCAGCTACGGACACGTGTTAGTTATTGCTCCTCATCAGCGTAGCGTAGCTTAGCGAAGATATCTTATAATCGAGCAACCAACAAAGGTCGGAAAGTACAGTGCACAGTACTCGATTTGTACTTTCATACTTCATGTGGCACCATAAAAAACAAAAATTAAGTATGTCATTGTACCAATTTTATATCATTGCTTAGCAATGGGAGTAAATGACCATTATATTCGGCTGAACAGTTAGTCACATTATTTGACCATTAAATTGTTAATGATTAAAAATAACATTTATTACAAAACAAAAATCTCCATTATTTGTCATAAACTATCAATATGTATTAATGACATATATTACCAACAGCTATATTTTTACACAGATACATCATTGAAACACTTAACGTTCCCATTAAATAACAATGGTATTTTTAATCAGTAAGTTGAGTTTCAAGAATTTTACATTGAGTGAATAAAAATATCTAAAAACACCATTATGATACCATTTGTTAATAATGATAAATAACGCGGAATTTGTAGCAGGGATTTGCCATAAATACCAACTTTTATTGTTACGATAATCCATATTCCTTAAAGTACACGCAATTATAGATTCTTCAGATGAACTGGAGCGACTATAAGTAATAAGCAACAACATGTAATCTTTGGTCTTAATCCTGGCATCGGAATAACTAGTATCTTGATATTATCCCTATTCTAAATATACCTGATGGAAATTAATAGTTCAAATATATACTGTTGCTTCCAGACATTATTTATATTTAAAACTTTAATGAAAATATAACACCTCTAACGATATATAACCAAAAGCTGTTTAGTTTCCATTAAGCTGTTCTAAGCAGTATTGTATTTGAATATTCTAATATGTAATTTACATTTGTGTTCTGTATCTACTGTTCCGCCTTAACCCTATGTCGTACTCAACAGCAGTTTTGTTTTTGCTTCTACAATAAGTTATTTTTTGGTTCCATTCATGTACAGTGTGTTATAAATCATTTCAAAGAGTTGCACTGCTGATTCTACATGACAAAACAAAAAAATGTTCACGCAATGGTCGAAAGGAGATGGTAATGGGGTTTAATAATTGATGTTTGTATACTACATCGAACATACCATCACTAAAAATCATATTATTATCGATTTAGATTTAGACATTACTTCCTAATACAAATGTCGTCTCAGCATACTCTGCATGAAATAGTTCCAAAATAACCTAGCAGAAGATGTAGAAAAGTAGTAAGTATATTTCAGTTACACCCCCAAGCGCCAATATATGTAAGCGTATCAAAGCAAAAAATAACACAAAAAAATGTTTGCGGCAGTAACAAGACCGGACATTAGTGTAAGTTATATCTAGACAAGTAGGTACCCGTTGTTGAACATAATTGCATATAATGGTAGTTTTTGTTTTAGATTGAACAGGGTTTGGAAAATTATTTGGAATATAAACTAAAGGCAAAATAAAGGCGCGTATGAAAGGTGATGTGGCACCTGATATATTTGCCTGTCAAGCAGATAAAGCAGTAAACAAAACAACTCGATTAACTAGTGAAAGGAGGGTCCAAAAAAGAAAAGGTGTCAAATTACTGTGCAAATTTACCAATGTTTAGAATACGTGCCGGAATCATCAACTTCTCATAATGCAGAAGACATTGAGTCGCAGAACAGTAGAACTGACTTGGCAGTAAGATGTGATATATCGACTCAAACCCAAATAGAAGAGAGTATAGAACTAAGGGTAGTCAAGTTTCATTTTCAACCTCAAGCAAAGATATAGCCACGTCCCCCATAAAATCTGAATTACTTCTACAAAAGGCATTTAAAAAGGCTGTGATACAAAACTTACTCCAGTCACATTGTGATGATTCAAACACAGATACCGACTGGCTTTGACACTACTGGATTGAGGCTGGTTAAAAAACACCTCACCCAAGTAAGTTAATAACTGACGTGAAGCAAGTTATAGTTCACGAAACCGGTCGCCACTATAAGATTAAAGAATTTAGTGAGATAAGACATTGTTTGTTTTTACTCAATAAAGGAACTATTTAACGTTCTGAATAGTGAATCCAAATTTTGTTACAACTAGAACGGCATGGAATAAACCTAACGCAGTTTATAGCTGATGATCTGGCGCCTGCCGAGCTAGCAGGCATGTGACGTCAAATCAATGAGAAAGCGTTTATCGGAGTGAAATAAAGCGATCAATTTCAACGGCCGCTGTTGTAGTTCGGATTAACTTCAAGCACAGTTCCAATATTGTCAGTATTAGGTCAAAATCTTTATTTTTCACTACTTTTAACGTACATTAATTTTTCGTGGACAGACCTATTCAACTGTAATGCCATTAATTTAGATTTTGAAGAATAATGGGCGTAATAGAGAATCCTGGGGTATGTCAGAAGTAAATACATATTTACCAATCTAAAACAAAACTAATCTAATAGAATATATTTGTGCTTACAAAAAATGGTACAAATATTTATATATAGACACAGACATTTCTTATTCGATGTTTGAGTTCGACATATCAAATTGCACTCAATCATCAAATAAAAAATACATATATCCGTGTGTATGTGTATCTGTATGAAATGGATGGTTGTACAAAAATCTACGTCGACTATTAAAACAAATTGCCGTGTACTACTGAGCAAACCATATTATAATGCATTTCATTCATAAGAGATAGAAAATTTTTCGAAATCTTTAAAATTAGTCAAATAATTCATTCAATTAATAATGCAATCTGTCAAACTAGAAAAAAATAGCCTTCACATAGTTTTCACTCAAAAATCACACGATTTCACGCAAATTTCTGAAAATGTTCACACCAACTCGATAATTCATAAATAACGAAAATTCACCCCCAACAGCTTCCAAATAGTCCAACTAGTCATTCTACGACTTGAACCTTCCAAAAGGTTGACCTAAAAAATACCGCTCCTTCATCATTTCAACAAGCATCAAATTAACTTTCCATTCCCCCAGTCAAAATATTTTATTTCATTTCCATCGATTTTTTACAAGATATTTTCTGTTCAAATTCAACCGTTCGTTCGATCTAAACCCTTTAATATCAATGTCCAATTCGTCTCTATTCAAATATCCAAGCGCCGCCACCCGTGCACCATTCCCAATTCGATATCAAAACTTACTTCCCAAACATTACCTGTGTATCAAAGTGAATTGAAACAAGTCATCATTCATTGCAGAGACCAGATAGCACAAATTTCAACTTCATTTCAACTATTTGTGCAGGACCTTCGGGATTGCTTGACAGGGTCAAACCAAATCTAATAAATTATTTTCAACAATTTTATTCAATAATTCAAAATGTAATATAGATCCAAGATTCCAGATATTCCAAATATCCATAATTGCTTCCTTGGACAACTCCAAGTAAAACATAGTTTTTCTGCCGCCGCGCAGCTGGTGTAGCCGTTAACCCTGTCCGACATTTTAAGAGTGACCTCCTCGACAAATTTTGTGCACGCAGGCCTCTAGAGTCTCAGCTTAATCCCTACACAGCAAACATTTTTATTTTTCAACCGCAAGAGACTCCTTCGTGTTCAACCATCTCATCATTATGTATTTTGATGCGTTAGAACCTAATCCAGAATCAGATTTGGCCCACCACGAGAGAATTTTTGTCTAACATTATAGACCAGAGCTACTGAATTGTTCAATAAGCGTTTGAGAACGTCTTTCAATTTTATAGTGTATAGTGTATAGTGTTCAACAGTTTACTGCAAAAAAATGCAAAAAAACTGTATGACCTCATTAAAATACCGTTACTCGCTGTACTGTTCCACCTGCAAATTGAATCACTTACCTTTGCAGGTTTTTGATGTACGTCGACTTGTTTGGTGGCACCGTACCGACTGGCTCGTCGGCGTTAATAATTAGCCGTAAAATTTTTGTTGCATTTTTCATTTGCATAAAGCAATGTACGATACTATACGTTCATTTTTGTAACGCATGTATATCTTCGACTAATTATTACCGAATAACAAAACAACATGACAGGTCATATCGCGGTTTAAATATAAATTTTACTGACATTTAAGTTCCAACACGAATTTTTATTCTTTTTAAAGTATAAAATACATTTTTTTGAGTTAAAGAAAAAACTTTTAAAACGTCTGAGTGGATTATTTTCATAAGAGAAATGCCTGAAGGAATAGTAAAGTAGACAAGAAGTACGAGTCATTAAATAGAGCTCCTCATATGAACTGTGATGGATGTCGTTATTATAATTTGCAAGGAAAATTTTAAATATCCAGACAACTACAAATTGCTCATTATAAAAACAGTGCTTTGTGCATGAGCACTCACCTTATTTCATATTCGCTCTACAAACAATGCTCTGTCAACGCTGACTTATAAAGCATTTCATTTTATCTCGTTCCGAATACACTTATTACCGGGCAATGTTTTGCAGAGGGCAATATTATTATGTTTTCATTATACTAGAATTTTTTCATCAGGTGCACGTCGAGTCGATTCTCATTTCGCTTTGAATACTGACTAGAAAATGCGTGATTCTGCATTAGGCAAATATAAACGTACCTACTTTTAATATGCGTTTAATACGAAGTTGAAATTAATTTTCTGTAAAAGGGGTAAGGGTCCAATTTTAAAAACAAAAGTTGGGGGTGGTTCCTCAGGGGTTGAAAAAGTAAGAAGGTATGAAGATTACAGTAAAGAATCTTTTGCCCAAAAAAATGCTGTCTGATGTATTAGACTTCTTCAAACTAAACAACAATTTAACAATGAACTAACAAGGATTTTTAACCAATTTGCAATGACATAAGCAGTGCCACCAGCTCCATTAATTATGTAACTACTAACCTACTTCTAGATATGTACCCATGTAGAGTGGTTGATCCTTGTATGGCTGGATATTAGTGTGTTATAATAATTGTGAATATTTCTTTTTCTCTTTGGCTTATAACTGGTTTAGTCTCCTAGTTTGAGGCTCTCATTCAAGGATCTCTTTGCTGTTATTTCTTCATCCATTCTGCATACGTATCCTAACAATCTCATTATTCTACTTTTATGTATTATCTTACTATATCCTCTCCTTTTATAAGTGTGTCAATTTCATGGTTCATTCTTATCCTCCACGAATCATTTTCCTAGACAGAGCCGAATACTCTTCTAATTAACTTCCTCTCTAATACTGTTAATTGATTTCCATCGCTGTTTGTTAATGGTCATATTTCACAGCCATAGGTTTTTTTTTGAGGGAAAATCTTCAAAAAGACAAAAAGCCTGTTGTCCGGTGACGGGGTAGTGTGAGATTTTTACTCACTAAAACCCCTCCCCTCTGCTTCCTGTGTCCCCACAGCCCTGGAACCGCTCTCGCATTACATCAGGACCATGGTTCACTCATTAGTAGTAGGGGTTAGGTGGCATCCCCCTCTCTTCCTCTTCCTTCCTCTGCATTATGCTAACAATAAAACCTGTCATCTTCTCCCAATTTGTTGTAGATTCCAGCATGATAGCAATCATGTTCTTCACCATGACAGACTATCCTATGCCTCTCTCACATCCTTCTCTTTCCTCGCCCCACCTTCTGCAGTGGAAGACCGAGTGCTCCGCACTATCCCTACTCCCACAATACACACACTCACAATCATCCACCTTCCCTATATCATATAGATATTCCCTAAAACATTCGTGCCCCGATATTACCTGTGTTACAAGATAACTTACCTCTCCATGGTCCCTTTCTTGCCATGGTTTGATACGGGGTATTAGCCTCCTCGTCCATCCTCCCTTACTGGCTGACGTCAATAACATTTGCCATCTCTCTAGCAGTCTTTCCCTGGCTTCCCTCCTATCCATCCCATCGTAGACCTCCGCCCTCTCCTTCACTAAGAGCCTTATCGAGGGTAACTTAGCGATAACATTAGCCGCTTTTTGTGACACCGTCCTGTAGGCACTAGTTATCCTTAGTGCCATATTCCTCTGGACTCTACTCAACACCACCCTTGTTGTTTGGACGTCCATCATCTTTCCCCACACTGGGGCTGCATATAGCATTATAGAGTGCGCAGCACTTCATAACACCCTCATTTTGCCCTCCTTCGGACCCCCCACATTAGTCATCAACCTACAAAGTGCTGACGTTAGCCTCCCTGCCTTCTCTGCTGCTCTATTAACGTGCTCCCTGAACCTCAACCTTTGGTCGATCCAGACCCCTAAGTACTTGAGAACCTTCTTAGGGGCGATTCTGGTGCCTTCCACCTCAATTTCCATCCTCGGAAGCTTCCTTTTGTTGGAAATCACGACCATTTCGGTTTTCTCGGGGGCAAGTTCCAGCATCTTCCTCTTTAGCTAACTCCCTACCTCCCCGATAGTCTCGTTAGCATTATTCTTCACCTTCTAAGGTATTCTTCCCGTTACCACCACAGCTAAATCGTCTGCGTATCCCAACATTGATACACCCTCTGGCATAGGCACAGCAAAAATGCCATCGAACATTACATTCCACAGAGTCGGTCCCAGTACCGATCCCTGTGGAACACCACTTGTCATCTCCCTGATCTCTGTCACTCCCTCAGCCTTCATCTCGATCTCTCTGAATTCGAGATATCCCATCAGAACTCTTATTAGATATGGTGTCACCTGTTTTTCCTCCAGCGTCTTGATTATCTTATTCCACGCCGCAGTGTTGAACGCATTCCTCACGCCCAGCGTCACCACTGCACATATCTAACCTACTCTTAATGTTTCGTCGGCTATCTGCCTTAGCCTAACCAGGGCTCCCACGGTGGATTTTCGGAATCCATGGTGACTCTCAGATTTGTACAATCAGAAGATGCATTTTAGGTAATTAAGTAATATGTAAGTGCATATATGGATGTGATTATATCTGTCTGGGCAATTGTACCTTTAAATAAATAAATAAATATACTGTCAAACTCCTTTCTCACTCTGGTAATAAGATATGTATTTCGAATTAATATAACTTGACAGTGTACATATGTTGAGTTTAAGTTCCATAATATTTAATTAAACTCCAAGGAATAATTAATTATGGTGATATAAACAAAACTATATTATAAAAGGTAGAGATGCAAATAAAAGTTTCCCCTGTGGACAGTACAAAGAACTTTTCCTCTTGTTATTAGCAGCAAAAATATTTTAAATTAATTAAAGAGTGTAGAGAAACATTAAAGGTTGTACAACTTTAACATATGAAATGGAAGCATAAAACTAAAGAAAATAAAGCTCTAAAAGTGTTACTTTTAGTTTAATTACATTATTCATATTGCTAGAAAGAGTTAGTTATTTTTGTTAAATTGTATTATATAGTTCAACACTAATACTAGCTTTACTACTGCGCTAAAATGGTAATATCTATAGACACAATAGTTACTTATCTAAAGCATAATATAAAGTTATGAAATACCCTCATTATAGATAATCTGATGTCAAACAGTTTTGCCCTAGCTTTTTTTATATAGCTTCCACTTTGTGCCTAAAATGAAAAGTACGGTTCGCTGAATCTGCATATTCTTTTTCTCCCGAAAGGTTCGGGTCTATCGCAAATTAACAGCATGTCTCTTTTTATGGAATATTACATATAGATAGATAACGTGGCACATTCAAATGAATCAATACGTGATTTAGTAATATGCCTTTCTATACCTCATTATTCTTAACGATGTATGGCACATCATTTTAACCATTATGTGATTTAAATTTCAGATGCCAACAGGCGTATAGATTAATAATAATAATAATAATAATAATAATAACAATAATAATTTTATTCGTCACAATGATAAACCGTAGTGCTTGGACAAGTCATAATTACACAAATAAAATAAAAGTGGACATAAACAAATATAAATAGAATATATGTACATAAATAAATATAAATACAAACATACACAGAATAAGTATAAGTACACCTATAATAAAATAAAATAAAATACGGAAACAACAATAATAGGACAGACAAACGGGGATTTAGCCTGGATTCTCATACCTAAAGTCGTGTATATTGTAGTAAGCATTGGATAAGAGGTGTATTTTTAGTTTAATTTTAAATTTAGAAATTGGTAACTGTTTCAAATTATTTGGCAGGGAGTTATACAAACCAATACCAAAGTTGTTTCTTTTTGTGGATTCCAGTCTTTGTGATGGTATTTGTAAATGGTGCCGATTACGTGTGTTGTATGCATGTGTTTCACCATTTATAATGTAATCGCCTAAATGTTCCCTTATGTATATCAAATTACAGTAGATTACTTGTGAGGGTAATGTTAATATTTTAAATTTAATGAACCAAGGTTTACAGCTTACCAGTTGGTTCACACCTGCCAAAACTCTTACTGCCCTTTTTTGTACAATGAAGATTCTCTGTATTTGGTTGGACGTACCCCAGTTTAACAAACCATACGCCATTGCATTATAAAATAATGCATGATATGCAATCATTGCGGCATCTTCATTAACCTTAAGTTTAATTTGTCTAATAGCATACACTTTTTTTGACAGTTTAGATCCTAAAATATCGATATAGCAATGCCACGTTAAACTACAGTTCAAAGTGAGACCTAAAAATTTTGTGGGTTCTGAGTGGTTTCTTTTAGTGGAAAAAAGTAAGTGTCTTATTCGAGTTTAAGCATAGCTTGTTTGCATTAAACCAGTCAGAGGCTTTACTAATGATATCTTTTGTAGTATCGTCAACATTGCTGTCAGTATCTTTTAGATGTTTCGCAAAAGTAGTATCATCAGCAAAGAGAACGCTGACGTGGCACTTGGTAAATCATTAATATATATTAAAAATAGCAATGGACCTAAAACGCTCCCCTGTGGAACGCCATGTTTTATCGGCAGCATGTTGCTAAATTTGCCACTACGAAATACGCACTGGTACCTGTTTGATAGGTACGACGACATTAGATCAAACACTACGCCTCTGAAACCATAGAATTTCAGCTTGTCTAGTAATATCTGCTTTGAAACGCAATCAAAAGTCTTGCTTAAATCGAGAAAGAGTGCTAAAGTCGAGTTTCCGTTCTCAAAGCCCTCACTTATAAAGGTAATAAGATCCAATATCGCTGCTAACGTACTTCTACCTTTCCTAAAACCGAACTGCCTCTCTGAGATAAACTTTACTGACTCTAGATAACTAGTAATTCTTAAAGCTAGAATTTTTTCTAATATTTTCGCCAAAATAGGAATTAACGCAATTGGCCTATAATTGGTTACATCATCTACATCACCTGATTTTAATAGTGGTATAATTTTAGCCCTTTTTAATTTGCCGGGAAATATACCTGTTTCGAATATATTATTTATCAGATGGGTCAGTGGAGCAGACAAAGACATTATGTTTTCCTTATACATATCTATTGTATGATTATAGAGGTCCGTGGCCTTAGAGTTTTTTAGAGACTTCAGTATATCTTGAACCTCCCCCTCTAGAACCGGATAAAGAAATATAGATCGGTTACTCCATAAACAAGAATGTTTTCAAAAATTATAAAAATAGTTAAATCGAAAATTTAAGTAATATTCCTTTTCCTAAAGAGCGGCTATAAGAATTTTCTTTTTTTGATCAAAATGCGAGTTTTATGACTTACGACTCAAATCAATCAACTTACGATTCAAATTTAATTCAGATACCATTTAAATTCTTTGAAATGCTGATAATAAATGGCTAAATTATAAAACTCGCTAAGTTATCATAATGTCATTGAGTTACACTTCTCGCTACATAAATTGGTATGTTTCATCAAGCACAACATATTTGTAAAAAATTAAATTTCCCTAACTAAACATAAAAACCTATCTATTTTGCAACCTAGTCTAGCATTTGGAGTTCTAAGTCCCTACCAATTTAATACTTTCAAGACAGTGACAAATGTTTTTCATCGCATAAACTTTTTGCTCACTCTGATGACTTAACTATTTATACAGGAATAAATTTAATGGCTGACTATAGTAAATTTTGATTTGATTTTTCCAGTATTATGAATTGCATAAATTTCCTATAAATCTAAGCCTGGTCCTAAGTATCTTTGGACCAAGTCCGGCCAGTCTGTCACAGATCACGGCGATAATACAAGTAATTAAAGAGAAAATCCACAATGAATTCAAGAAGCTGCGGGATGAAACAAACAGCTGTCAACTTGCTAGGGAACTAATAAAATATCCCAACAAGAGTACAGCAATGAACTGCCTGGCAATGTCCAGAAGAAACCCACGGACATTGTCCGTTAAAGAAACATCTACATAATATGGGATTAAGCAAAATACCTCTCTATAGAGGTTGTGAACAAGAAGATGAGACGGTTCAACATGTACCTGTGACTTTTCTGTCGTCACATTAATCAGAGCACGTTGGAAGCACGTTGGTCTACTTTGGCTGATGTAAGGGAGATGCCCTTAGGCAGCATCGCCACCTATTTAGCAAGATTATGATGGTTAGAGGCCTAGGCGAGGGTCTGCCTACAGGGAGGAAATACAAGGGGTCCAATGGGACGTGCTGTGGTTCAATTATTTTCATTGACCACCTTCCTAACCAATTGCAAATTCCAAGCAAACGTTTCGGTGTTATATGTTTAAATTCACCTTTGTACTGCAACTATACTTAAGTCAGTTAATGTAACAGATTTGAGATTTTTGTTATACCCAAAATTATCATTTGAAAATTATATCTAGCACATTGTAAAAACGGCAATATATCATTTTGGGTTCATATTAAAAGTAACGAATGATTTTAAATTATTTTATTTATTGCAACTGTTGTACCTATCAGGTAATGTTCTTCAACTATATGGATTCCGATGTACAATAAATAAATTAGAAATAAATAAACACCACAGAAAATAGACAAGCCCCAATTCCAGAAGCCAGAGACTTGTGCGGAAGAGAGTTACACAGTGTCAGTGTCGGTGTTACAGTGTCTGAAATGTAAATATATTTTTATAACTCTAAAATTAATTTCATAAAAAAGATATGCTTGTAGTACATGCTAAGAATATTCTAAATAATATTCTATGAAGTTTCCGGAACAGTTCACAAAGTATACTAAAAATTCTTAATGTCCATAAAACGTACTTTGAATGTAATTGCTATTTCCGAGAACATTCCTAGCTTATTTAAATATTCTCAATATACAGGGTTACTGGTAATTCGATACATTCCTTTGGAGATGTGATGGGGCATGATCTAAGAAGTAAATTTAGCCCTAACATATATTATGCAAAACTCAATAGTTTTTGAGATATTTCATTTTTTTTGTTTTTCTCAAAAAGTAGATCTTAATTTCCTAAAAGTTAATTTTCGAAAAATCTATTTGATATTTTAAAATTTCTTTTACTGGATTACTTGTCCAATATTATAGATATCCGTTTGGAATGAAAAATATCTGGAAACATTTCGATCATGTGAACATCTGAAATAAAAACTTTAAATTTTTTTTTTTTAAATCAGCTATGAAATTTACCTACTAGATTTTTTCAAAAAAATATTAACGTAACACGCGTATAAATTATTATAAAAACTGCCTTATTTCAATAGCTATCTAACAAGGTACAAATGTTCAATGTACCCTTAATAGTTCTAAGAAAATACTAGTAAAAATAACACAAGTAGTACGAATTTTATTTTTAGAAAAACAGTAAAAAACATTTTAAAAGTAGAGTTTAATTCTTCATTAATTTTAAAGTTGTACTTTATTTTTTATATGTGTTGCTCAAAATGGGAGCCCCTATTCCGTATACAGACACGGCAGCGTCTTCTTATTTCCGTCCTTGTTACTCTGGTTGTCAGATTATGCCCTATGTGTTGGGCAGCATCGACTATCCTTTGTGTAAGGTTTTCTATAGTATTGACTGGTGTGGCATAGGCCATCTCCTTCATATGACCCCATACGTAATAATCAAGGGATGTTAAGTCAGGGCTTCGCGCTGGCCAAGGTATTGGGCCGGCTCTTCCAATCCAACGGTTAGGGAAACGTTGATCATGTAACTGTCGCACTGTCAGCCGATAATGTGCTGGACAACCGTCGTTCTGAAACATCATTCGCTGTCTGACGGCGAGAGGAACATCTTCTAAAAACACCGCCAGATCATTTCTTAAAAAATTTTCATAGATTTCCCCGTTTAAATTTTGAGGAAGAAAGTGTGGCCCTATTAAATAGTGGCCAATGACTCCCATCCACACATTAATAGAAAACTTCATTTGGAAACTAGTTTCACGTGTTAACTTGGGATTTTCCTCTGCCCAATAATGTAGGTTGTGGAAATTTGTTATACCCTCGCGATTAAATTTCAACTGGTCCGTCCATAAAATACTTGTTAAAAAATTTGCACTTTCTGCATCTGAATTTAACATAAAGCGGCAGAATTCCACTCTCCTTCCAGGATCACCTTCCTCCAAGCCTTGGACAGGGGTATAGTGGTAAGGATGACATCCAACTCTACGTATCGTAGACCAAACTTTCCATTGTGACGCTCCGGTTAGTCTTGCGACTTTATTAGTTGAAATAGTTGGGTCTTCCTCAAAATACCTCAATATTTCTTCCTCATCATCTGGTTCATAAACGGGAGGAGCACCAGCGTCACTTCTTCTACACCAGAATTATCATTAATAATTTTTGATTAGAACTATCAAGGGTACATTAAACATTTCTTCCTAGTTAGATAGCTATTGAAATAAGGAAGTTTTTATAATAATTTGTACGCGTGCTACATTAATATTTTTTTGAAAAAACCTAATAGGTAAATTTCATAACTGATTTTTAAAAAAAAAATTTACAAGTTTTTATTTTAAATGTTCACATGATCGAAATGTTTCCGGATATTTTTCATTCCAAACAGATATCTATAATATTGGACAAGTAATCCAGTAAAAAAAAATTTAAAAATGTCAAGTAGATTTTTCGGAAATTAACTTTTAAGAGATTAAGATCTACTTTTTTGAGAAAAACAAAAAAATTTAAATATCTCAAAAACTATTGAGTTTTGCATAATGTATGTTAGGGCTAGATTTACTCCTTAGCTCATGCCCAATCACATCTCCAAAGGAATGTATTGAATTACCAGTAACCCTGTATATTATCTGCTTATTTAAAGAACATATCTATGTTGTCTAGGAAACGACTAAAATTTGCAAACCTCGCTTATAGCTCGGCTTACAATCACTCAAGGGCGTTACCACCCTTATTACACACAACTTCTTGTCTTAATCTTAATTTAGAAATTATTTATAAAAATACAAAAAATATTTTTTAATTTGCGTAATTTTGCTAATAATTACTGTCAAATGTTCTTGTATTTGTTACTATACAAACAAACGGGAGTAGTAAAATCACACTTCCACATTACGTGAGATAAAGTACCACCCCTCTGAAATTCAACCGCTGTGGGAAAAATTACTTTATCTACTTCCAGTATATAATGTCAAATTTCACGAATTTGATATTAATGTCACAAGTGACGTACTTTACCGCACTAGTGAGGGAAAGTAGTACTTTTTCACACTAGTGTGATAACGTCATGGAAGATGAATAAATAAATACATTAAATTTAATTTTCATTAAGTATTACAAATATTGAGTGTAATTTTTTTGGCTTCATTTGATAATTTTCCCATCTCATATAGGAATATGACACGCTATGATATTAATTTCATACTGTAAATAGCTATTACTATCCTGCGAGGTAGCAATCGCGGTTAATCACACGGGCATTGCGCCACAGGGTTCGAATCCTGGCTACGGCACTGGCCCTGTCGAAGGAAATGGTTATATGTCCGCGTTTTTTCAATGTGTAACCCCCTTCCACACAAGCCTCTGGCTTCTGGAATTGGGGGCTGTCTAATTTCTGTAGGGTAATAATGATATATTTTTATTTCTTCATTAATATGGTATCGAAATATTGTAGTAAAATTTTAAATATTGACAAAGGCTGTTACAAAATGGTATTACCTAATTAATACAGGCTTATGTGTCTTTCTTGTCATTAGTTTTTAGTAAAATAGAGATTAACTATTCCACAAGTTTATGAACATTTCTGAATTTTCAGGCGAATAAATGAGCAAATGAAAAGTTACGAGGTTTTCTTATGACAGCGACGATAAAGCCGGCTTTATAATCCGACTGTAATGTAATATAATTAAAAAATAAATTAAAAATGAAAAAGAATGGCTTTAAACGTCAACAGGGTTAAAGTTCAATTTAATAAAATTTCCACATGAAGACATAAAGTTTCAGAAGTAATTACACTGTAAGACAGCAAAGTAGAGTAAGTTATAACTAGAAAATAATATATCTGAGACACAACGAGTAGTTGTGAGTCCTGATTCATAAACCACATGCCCAAGTTTAATGTCGGTTACAGTCTTGTACTCGAATAATATATTGGTATATTATTTATAAGACCCTCATAACTCTTTTGCAGATGCCACTTGTTCATTGGGAACATTTCTTTAAGAATAATTCTCAAGAAGATAAATCTAATAAAATAACACCCATCGGTTAAATTAACTCTTTATGCTTCCATAGTAATTTGTCAGACATCTACAACATAAATTTTTAATATTATTAATGCAATTATTTACATTAGAGAAAAGCAATTTTGTGACAATTTTATATTCAGACTGAAAAAAAGTTATATAGCTAAGTAAAGCTTTAGGTACAGCTCACGTCTTTCTTTTAGGTTTACACAGGAGTTTGAAAAGTTCATTCCTGGATTTTGTTTTGATTTGTTTAGAGACATATTGGTTTGGTACTAAAGTTTTAGACTATTAAAGAAAATTTAGCATTTGTATTTTTAGCTATTATTTAGGTACTTTGACTATTGGATTTATTAAAGATATTGATACCAATTTCTAGTGGGAAGCCTATTTTATGTACGGAAAATATAAGTTATGCTTTGTTTAAAATATGCTGGAGCATCCGTAGTTAAAACAAAAGTTAGTAAAGTCAGAGTATTGCAAAATCGAAGCATTCATTAATACATTTTTCCGGTGATGAAACGAATTTATGAATCCTGTGGAAAGTTGTTTAACTTTAGAATAGTTTTTTAGGCACAATGTTATGGGCTCGGAAATTTTCGCGACATCTTTAATAAATTTGCGGTAATAAGCAGCAAGTCAGGAAAGATTTTATTTCCTTTTGGTGTTCTTGGAATGGGATAATTTTTGATAGTCGATATTTTATCAGGATTGGGTTTTGCTCCTGCAGGTGTGATTGGGTGTCCTAAATACGCTATTTCTCATTTGACGAATTCGGATTTGTCGAGTTAACTTTTAAAATTGGACTCGGGTATTCTTTTAAAATCCGATTTTAATCTTTGAACGTATTTCTGAAGTGATGTGGAGAATATAATAATATCGTCTAAATATACTGCACAGATTTCATTTCGCAGACCACGGAGAATATCATAATCCTTATATCATATCACTCATAACCCTTTGAAATGTTGATGGCGGGTTCTTTAACCCAAAAAGCATGCGCTTAAATTCGTAATGTTTTGTGTCAGTTGAAAACGCTGTTTTCGAAATGTCATTAGGGTTCATTTCTATCTGATGAAATCCGTTAGCCAAGTCGAGAGCCGAAAAATAATTACATTTACCAAGTTTGTCTAATAAGTCCGAAATATTGGGTAGTGGGAATTTGTCGTCAACCATTTGTTCATTTAGTTTCCGGAAATCTATAACTACTTGCCATTTTCTTTTATTCGACGCGTCTATTTTCTTTTTGCTCTATCCAAATGGCGAATTTGAGTGTTGAATTATCTTAAGAATCTAGCATTTTTTGTATTTGTGAATTGACTTCTGCTTTATGTATATATGGGTAAGATTGAGTAAAAATTGGGGAATCTGTTTTAAGTTTAATTTCATGTTTAATTTGGTTGGTTATATACATTTACCGTTTAGGGCTGTATGTATGCTTCCGATTTATATTATTATTTTTTATAATTCCATTTTAGATTGAATGAACACATTACTTATATAAATAATAAATGTATGAGACAGTTAATACCTAAATTTTCTTCTCTAAGAGAAATATTAAACTTAACAAATCTATTAATAGTCTACAACTCTCTTGTGGACTCTATTTTACTATACTTTATTTTAGCCTGGAGTGGCCTATTTAAGAACATTCTGAATTTTCTTCTCTAAGAGAAATATTAAATTTAAGAAATCTATTAATAATCTACAACTCTCTTGTGGACTCTATTTTACTATACTGGGAAAAATTTGTTTTGTTGTTAGGCCAATGGTTGGAGTAGTGTGGTATATTTGTCTGTTATATACTTTTTACACGTCATTTTGAATTTCTCTTTATTATGTACTTTAATGTGTTCAGGTAGTTGGTTGTATAATTTAATTCCAATGAAAATGAGTTGTTTCTGGCAGATTGTTTTGTTGTATTTTGGAGTTTGATAACCGTTTTTAGATCTATTTCTTGTTTCATATTTTGATGGCTTACAGGCGATCCAAATGTATGTTTCTTGTTGTGAGTATAAACTATTGCCGCATGCATATACAATCCCTTCACACTCAGTAATTTATTATCAATAAATATATTTCTACAGTTGTCTCGACTTTTTCTGTTAAAAATTGTCTGTAGTATATAATTTTGTGTTATCTGGAGAGGCTGGAGAGTTGTATTGTAGGCTGAGCCCCAGACGCTAATACCATACCTAATTAGGGATTCCGCTAGGCTGTTATATGTCACTAAGAGAGTCTTTCTATATAATATACTTTTTAGGTTATAGAATTTATATATTAGTTTTCTTAGCTTCTCGTTTAAATATTTAATATGGTTATCCCATTTTAGGTGATTATCGAAAATAACGCCGAAGTATTTGATGGTAGTGGTATTTAGTACGTAACTATTCGTTTCTCTATCTATAAGAATAGCTTGCACCGTTTAGGGTAGTCCTGCGTTCGTTGGGGAAAAGGCCATAAATTCAGTCTTTGCTATATTTAGTTTTAACAAATTGGTGTCTAGCCAGTTTTTGACTTTACTAACTGCCTCAGCCGCCTTTTGTCCCGCTAAGTTCCAGGTGTCTCCCGAACATATCAGTACAGTGTCATCTGCATATGATATGATATGATGTTGGGCCCAAAATTTCTGTCCAGTAAATCGTTGATAAACAGCAGAAATAAGGTAGGACCTAAGATTGCACCCTGTGGGACTCCAGTTTTTATTATTTTCTTAGTGCTAAGAGCATTGCCAATTTTTACTTGCTGGAATCTATTTGACAGATATTGTTTTAATAAGCTATAGGCAATACCTCTAATTCCCAACTTGTTTAGTTTTTCCAGTAACTGGCGATGTGACACCGTATCGAAGGCTCTTTGTAGATCCAAAAAGATAGCTATGACTTTTTTGTTCTTTTCAAAGTTTGCTGTAATTTTGTCTGTTAATACCTGAAAAGGATCTTTTGTGCTTAAATTTCTTTGGAATCCATTCTGATTTTTTGAGAGTACTTTATTTTTTCAAGATATGAACGAAGTCTATGGTTCAGACATTTTCCGAAAAAATTTTTGCGATATTGTTTATCAACGAAATTAGACGGAAGTTTGTCATGTAATTCTTGTTACCACTTTTATAAATTGGGACAACTATGCTTTCTTTAATTGTTCGGGTATGTCTGCGTGTTTGAAGACAAGGTTGATAATATGTACTAGAGGTTTACAGATGTGAACCGATAGCAGTTTTAGTGTTTTTACCGTTATTCCATCTTTTTCAAGAGAGGAGGAGTTTTTGAGGGAACATATTATATTTTTTATTTCAGTATCATCAATATCTTCCAAGAACATGGAGTTTAGATGTTGTCGTTTAAGATAAGGTTTTGTGCGTGTTTAGGAATGTCACTGGATATTTTTTCGCCGATGTCAATAAAGAACTGGTTAAAGTTAGACGCTATTTCGTCTTTGTTTGCGATTACTGTGTTGTCGTCTGTTATTATTTGCCCTATATTGTCTTTGCATTTTTTATTACAATTTGTGATTTCGTTGATACAATCCCAAACTTTTCTGAAATTGTTTCCGGCCCCGAGAGTTTTCCCCTTATAGAAGTTGTTTTTTGCAGTTTTAATTAGTGTCGTTACAATATTTCTATAGTTTTTATAACAGTTCCTAATATCAGTGTTATGCTTGTTTTTTAATAGTTTCTGTTTAAGTCTATCGCGTTTTCTTATAAAGTTTAGAATACCTTGAGTCGTCCATGGCTTGAATTTGGTGTTTTTACATTTTATTTTAATTACCTTGGTTGCTTCATTTTCATAGAATATATTAATGGTGTTTTTGGGATTTCTTTCTGCGTATAGTTTATCTCATTTTATTAATGCTACAGTTCTTAAGAGTTTATTGTCGTCTTTTTTTCTTATGAAATGCTCCTTTTCCGGTTTGAGCTGTGAGGTTTCATTAAATTGTAAATTGAGAATTACTGGATAGTGGTCTATTAAGCTATTTTTTAGTACAATGGGCATAGAGTTCAATTTTAAATTTGTATTTAGCTTTACAAAAATGTTATCTATTATTGAGGAACCGTTTTCGGTTTCCCTTGTGGGTTGATTTATTAGTGAACGAAGCCCATTTTTTTCCATCATGTTTATATAGGTTAATGCAGTGACGTCCGATAAGTCTCCTATATTTATGTTCATGTATCCGATCAGAGTTATTAGGTTGCTGTCGTTTATTGATTTCAGGTAGTTGTCTAATTTGCAAGTTACCCAAAATACATTAATAAAAATAATATTCAAGAAAAACAGACGTTACTCTACCGAAGCTTATTGTTGCGAATCCGAAATATTAGATGTATAAAATCTATATACCTACCAGTATCTTGTATTGCTCAAAAGTGGACTGCAGCTGTGAAATAAGAGCTGTCAAATATGAAACTCTAAAGTTTCATTATTTAGAAAACCACATCCAACGGTTCGTTGTTTATTATAGCCCTAAATTATATAATGTATTGCCTGTAAATTTGAAAAAATAAAAAGTATGAATAATTTTAAGAAAAAATTAGGATGCATGTATATTTAACAATATTAGGTAGAAATTCTGGTAAAAATACAAATCTTTACTTACCTGTGTATGCGTACATGGATATGTAGGTGTGCATACAGGTCTTATAGTTTTTCCAATGCTTCTCAATATTACTTTGTATTCTAAAACACAAAACGTGCTTTATCAATTTTTTTCACTGTTATTTTTTATTTATTTTTTACCTTACCAAAATTTCATCCAACCTCCCCTAGTAACAAAACTTTCTTACATACTCAGGTAACATATAGATATTAGTAGATCAATTGTTGACTGAGTGTTAGGAGTGTACTTTGTGTAGTCAGTAATTAATCAAATTTGTTGTGATATTAAGAAGTCTAATTTTCTGAAGAATATATGTGCCGTAAGTGCTAAAATCTGAACTTTCTTTTATATTGATAGTAGTTTGATTGTCGTATCCAAAGTGTATTTTTGAGATTATATTTGTAATTCTTAATACCTTAGCTGTCAGAGCTATAAAGGCCAATATTGCATTGCACTAGATAATTTCTTGTCAAGAACGAATATAGCTAGTCCTACCACGTTGTTAAAGTGCTTGCTTACTTTAAAATAGATATGAATGCTGAAAACTCTGACATTTCTAATAAAGATCTCCTCGCGCAAATCGCTCAAACTATAATAGAAGAAGGGAAGAAAAATAAACAAGAAATATCTGCTGATATTAGTAAACAAATTATAGAGGAAAATAAAAAATTGCTAAATAAAATAAATGAACAGACCACCAAACTAAATTTACTGGAAAGTAAATATAATGATCTTGAAGTCAGATATACTAATCTTGAAAAGCATTATAGAAAAAACAATTTACTTATTTTTGGATTAGAGGTTCCTAAAAATGAAAATCTTTTACAGTACACTGTCGATAAATTAAAGGCTCTTCTAGAAATTAATATTGTTGTGTCAGATATAAATAATATATTCTTTCTTAGAGCTAATGATAAGGGCACTCCTATTAAAGTGGAATTTGTTTCATTTATTAAAAAAAGTGAAATTTTGAGAAAAAGCAATAAACTAAAAGGTACACGAGTCTTCATTGCCCAGGATTTCTGTTATGAGGATCGTCAAGATAACAAAATTTTAAATGAGCATTGTAAATTAGCCAGGTCAAAAAATTATCACGCAAAAATAAAAGGTAAAACACTACAGCTTAACGATGAGGTATACACACTCGGCCAACTTAAACTCATGAATTTAAATAAACCGGAAGAACAAGTTGAGAGTGTTGAGGTCCAAAGTAAATCCAACAGTGCCCCACCTACCCCGCAACAAATTCAAAATAAGTCCTTTGATTTTGAACCGAAAACAGTATCGCAAGAACTTACACCGAATCATACACCAACTACTTTAACAGAAAAAGTGACTAAAAAGAACAATCTGCTGGATAAGATAAATAAGGATCGAGAAAAGAAGTCACAAAGGAATAACTCAACAACTAAGGAGCCTTACGACCGGGTTACAAGACAGAAACATTAAACATAATATTTTTAGTCGCAAACTCCTCTATAAATCCTTATTTTACTATAAGGAACCTAACCAGACTGCAACCAACAGCTACTCTCCGGGCTATGTGCCCCGCCGAGCGCTGAATTACAAGTTACAAGCCTGGCGCGTTAAGTGTAATAATTACATATTACCATCAAAACGCTGATGCTTCGATTGCAACAAACACCAGCCGAAAGACTGATCCTACTTAAAGGAGCTCCCTTGCCAGTCGTCACACACCACTTGCAGACTGCAGTTTCGAGCTGTTGGCTCTCGTCAGTGCAAGGTAGGTATGCGACGACCGACATGAGAATCCTTTGACTATAGTACATCCCGGTATTTTTACAATAGCGACATGTAAAACAGCCAGCAGGCGCCATCCAGCGGTCCAGTGTCTGTTGCAATCGAAAAATAAATAGCCTGACTTGGCTTAGCATAGTTCAAATGTGCTTTTAGAGGGCGTAATATTAAACATAATATTTTTAGTCGCAAACTCCTCTATAAATCCTTATTTTACTATAAGGAACCTAACCAGACTGCAACCAACAGCTACTCTCCGGGCTATGTGCCCCGCCGAGCGCTGAATTACAAGTTACAAGCCTGGCGCGTTAAGTGTAATAATTGCATATTACCATCAAAACGCTGATGCTTCGATTGCAACAAACACCAGCCGACAGACTGATCCTACTTAAAGGATCTTTCGGCTGGTGTTTGTTGCAATCGAAGCATCAGCGTTTTGATGGTAATATGCAATTATTACACTTAACGCGCCAGGCTTGTAACTTGTAATGCAGCGCTCGGCGGGGCACATAGCCCGGAGAGTAGCTGTTGGTTGCAGTCTGGTTAGGTTCCTTATAGTAAAATAAGGATTTATAGAGGAGTTTGCGACTAAAAATATTATGTTTAATATTACGCCCTCTAAAAGCACATTTGAACTATGCTAAGCCAAGTCAGGCTATTTATTTTTCGATTGCAACAGACACTGGACCGCTGGATGGCGCCTGCTGGCTGTTTTACATGTCGCTATTGTAAAAATACCGGGATGTACTATAGTCAAAGGATTCTCATGTCGGTCGTCGCATACCTACCTTGCACTGACGAGAGCCAACAGCTCGAAACTGCAGTCTGCAAGTGGTGTGTGACGACTGGCAAGGGAGCTCCTTTAAGTAGGATCAGTCTTTCGGCTGGTGTTTGTTGCAATCGAAGCATCAGCGTTTTGATGGTAATATGTAATTATTACACTTAACGCGCCAGGCTTGTAACTTGTAATTCAGCGCTCGGCGGGGCACATAGCCCGGAGAGTAGCTGTTGGTTGCAGTCTGGTTAGGTTCCTTATAGTAAAATAAGGATTTATAGAGGAGTTTGCGACTAAAAATATTATGTTTAATATTACGCCCTCTAAAAGCACATTTGAACTAAGACAGAAACAGCAAAATATTAATTCATAAATATACATAATTGTAATTTCATAATCATTTTTTTTTTCTCATCTCTCTTCTCAATTATATGAAATAACAAATATGTTCGATAAAATTAACATTGCTCATTTAAACGTAAGATCTCTGATCAGTAGCTTCAACGAGTTTAACAACGTAGTAATTGCTAATAAATTTGACTTAGTAGGTGTCACGGAGACGTGGTTAACGGAAGATTTAAATTCAAATGTAATAAATATACATGGATATACACTTTTTAGACGAGATCGGGCGACTAGAGGGGGAGGTCTGGGGGCGTACGTAAATGATCATATCAATACTCAGGTGATAAACGTAGACATACAGAATAACAGTTCAATTGAAAGCCTGTGGTTGAAACTTCGAATCCACACGAAAACTACAGCAGTAGGTATTATTTATCGTCCGCCTAATACCAACCTCCGTGATGGAATTGAATATATTGAACAGCTATTATCTATCATAGTTCCTACAGTAGACAATTTTATATGTCTAGGAGATCTGAAGGTTAACTTATTTAACTTAGATAATTTACTTTCGCAAACTCTAGAAGCATATAACTTCGCACAGATAATTAATGAACCCACCAGAATCGCGGGTAATGGTACTGGTACCCTACTAGACCCAATTTTTATTTCTGATAAAGATCTAGTAAGTAACAGCGGAACGATTAATTGCGATGATATATCTGACCACAGACTGGTTTTTTGTGAGTTAAAAATGAAACACATTAAACTTAAACAAAAGATAGTAAAATTTCGAAACTTCCATAATTTTAATTTTGATTTATTTTATGCAGATCTTGTGAATATGCCTTTTCATAATATATTTAGGTGTGATGATATAGATGCAAAAGTTCAATTACTTAACACCTATATTATAAATATCTTTAATCTTCACGCCCCTTTAAAAGAAGTAAGGGTAAATAAGCCTAAATCACCTTGGTTGTCTGATGATTTACTTGCCTTGATTAAGAAACGAGATAAAGCTTACGAAAAATTTAAAAGAACAAATAATCCTGCAGACCTCACGTATAAAAATCTTAGAAATCGTACTCTCACTGCCACTCGTAAAGAAAAGAAAAGATACATTAATAGTATTTGTGACCAAGGCAATGTTAAAAATACATGGACAGTTTTGAAAAATTTTAATATAAGTAAAACCAAAATTAATGTAATACCTATTGGTTTGTCTATGCCTTCTGAAATGAATACCTTTTTTGCCTCATCGTTCGAAAGGAATGATAATCTTAATAAAACTAATTATTATGCAGATAACAATTTCACTGATAGTAATTTGTCTTTTCAATTTACTGATGTTGATAGCGTCAATAATTTTTTAAATGAATTAAAATCCAATGCAACAGGATCAAATGGTATTTCTCTCAATATGGTTAAATATTGTAGTCCACATATTGATGTATTTATAACTCATATTATTAATTGTTGTCTGGAGAAGGGTTACTTCCCTGATTCATGGAAAGAAGCTCGTATCATGCCATTGCCTAAGACTAATAATGTGCAGTCTGTGTCTGATTTGCGACCAATTAGCATTCTTCCTATAATATCAAAAATTTTGGAGAAAGTAGTGTACCAGCAACTATGCAAATATGTTTGTGATTTCAATATAATTGACCAATATTAGTCGGGATTTAGAAAAGGCCACAGCACTGCTACTGCATTGTCAAGAGTGACTGATGACATTTTTTCAGACATAGATAATAAAAATATAAATGCTGTTGTTATGCTTGACTTTTCGAAAGCATTCGACACTATCAGTCATTGTCTCTTGTGTGCAAAATTGCAGTACTATGGTCTTTCTGAGCTATCGGTTTCCTTCATTAAATCATATCTAGCCAATCGGACCCAAAAGGTTGTATTTGATAATGTCTGTTCAGATAGTATTTCAGTTCTATCGGGCGTACCTCAGGGGTCAGTTCTGGGGCCTTTATTGTTTTCTATATACACCACTGACATATTACGCTCTGCAAATACGTGTAAAATTCAGGCATATGCTGATGATACTTAGGTTTACTTAAGTTTTTCGCACCGAGACTCGGCCGCTGCCCAGAGACAACTCAATCACGACCTTAATATTTTAAAAACTGAGTCCCTACAGCATAATCTAAAATTAAATCCAAGCAAATGTAAACTTGTATTATTTGGCTCAAACAGAAACCTGGACAATTTTGAAATAAAAATTGATGACAAACTTTTAACGCCTGAGAATGGTGCGAAAAATCTAGGTCTCTATGTTGATAGTAATTTAAAATTTTCTCAGCATGTTAGCTCTATGATGTCTAAGGCCTATGGTGCGTTAAAGCTACTGTACGCCAGTAGACATATTTTGGAGTTGGACCTAAAGAAAAAGCTGAGTGAATCTTTAGTATTGTCTGTCTTTAACTACTGTGACGTTGTGTATGGTAACTATATATATAGTGTTGATAAATTACGCATTCAAAGGTTGCAAAATTCGTGCTGTAGATTTATCTATGGCCTGAGAAAATATGATCACATATCGCATACATTCAGTAGTCTTAACTGGTTAAACATGGAAAACCGCAGGAAGTTACATTTTCTTCTTTATGTTCATAGAATAATTTTATCCCGCACTCCTCCCTATCTTTTTGACCGACTTAAGCCCAGATCCACTATTCATTCAAGGAATATTAGATCTCCTCATATACTGCACATTCCAAGACATAAGTCTGCATTGTTCAAAAAAAGTTTTTCTTATTGTGCTGCTAATCTTTATAATAAATTGCCAGATGAAATGAAAAATCTATCAGTTAGTACTTTTAAGATAAAATTAAAAAAGATCTTGTTAAATGAGCAACGTATTTAGCTTCGATTAAAGACAATGTTCAAATTAATTGAATTAAGGCATTTGTTTAATTCTTTAAATGCGTAGTTGTAATATAAAATTCTATTATTTTTGTCTCTCTTTTTTTCTACTGTTGTCTTGTTATCATTTTTTTATATATTGTTAATTTATTTATTTATTTTGTATCCATGGCATTAGTTCTCAATAAGGAATTTGCTATGAAATATTCATGGACATGTAACGATTTCCTATATTACTTTTTTCCTACTACTTACTATTTATTTTTTATTCTTTACTTTCGTAAAAATTTTGTTATTTTTTTTTCTTTCGGGTTAAGTGTAAGAATAGCTAGATATACTAGCTAAACTTCGCCCTTTACTCAAGTTACTGTGTATGTTATACCTGTATCTTAGTGTAATAAAGACGTTTATTATTATTATTATTATTATTATTATTATTATATGTGTATACTTTGTAGGTGTGTCTCTCTATATTAAAAAAATAACCGTATTTCGACTAGGTAATGCTGTAAAGAAATTTTTACAAACAAGTACAACTTGTGCTTACATAATTTCTTTGCAACATGAAATAATATGAAAATTTTAAAAGAAATGTTATTGTTTTTATTTTACGTAGAACCTGTTTAATCTGTCATTTCTGTAATAGTTACTGATTACAATAAACTTTACTTTACCTTTTATATAATTCCCTTTACCATTGAGAGCTGATATGATATTTTGTGTTGTGATTTTAATATCGATTAACTTAAATTCGAATCTACTGAAACTAACTTTGTCAATAATATTTTAAATGGATTTGATGTTAAGCAAATATTAAATCAAGGGTCACGGACGCAACATTGATAGATTATTTATTGACTACGACAGCAGAGGGTGGTTTGGAGGTGGCAACGCAAAATGCACCCGAAATCAGTGATCATTAGATACTATCTAATATAAACCTAAAACTATTTACAAAACTTAAAGTAATTTTAAAAACATTAATTCCCTATTAACTTAAACCTATATTATAACATAATCTTTATGACATAGACGATATTAATATTAAGATAGAATTTTTTTATGGTACCCTCACAACGACATTAAATATTTGTACCCCAGTAATATCAATAAAAATTACCGAACCATATGCTCCGTGGCTAACTGACACTATACGCTAAATCATTGGTGATAGTGATAGAATGTTACACAAATACAAAAAAATCAAGAAATATAGCATATTGGGATAATTATAAACTGCTTAGAAACTTAGTAATTACAGCCATATAATAAGGAAAGAGAAAAAAACATATTCTGCCAACAAAATTTGCTAAAAATTTGAATTTTTGTATTTGATTGTTGTTGAAAGAAATAGATTTACAGTCAAATGATACAGAAAAAGACAGAAATAAACTAACAGTATTAATAATTCTACTAGATTACACCAAAGCATTTGATACCATCAATCACAAAATGTTGGGATACATTCTATATTTCATTGGCTTCACTTAAGGTGCATCTAAATTATTGCGAAATTATTTAGAAAATAGATCCCAATTCGTAATGTACGGAAGTTAGTCATCAGATATTTTAAACATTAATGAAAAAATTCAAGGAGTCAAAACACTCACAAAATGCCACGATGGAAAATATCTTTTTTCGTGTCCCAAAATAACAATTAGATCAGAAAAATCATTCGAAACTCAAGATCCCCTTTAATTGTATCGCTTACTCTATCATAAATTATTATTATTATTTTACTATATATTAAAATTTTCGTCTGAAATTGAACAACATTTCAATTATAATGTTTAATTAAAATTCTATTGAAATTTATCGAAAAAGCATATTCATGTTATCAAATAATACGCTGTTTAAATATATATATCAAAATAATTCTGTGCTGTAATAAATTAAATTTCTAAAAATTGATAAATGCAAATTTATTGTCTACTGGCAGGCATTTTAATAGAGAATTAATGCAAAAATATGTGAATAAAACGCAAGCTTTTTCCTAGGTTATTGCAATATTGGATCAATAATGAAACATGAAAAATAAATTCTAGAATATGAAAATGAGACTGTGTTTTCACTCAACGTTTTAATGTATCTTAGGACAGCATGTGCATAGAAAACAGCAATAATTAAAAATTCCAGTCGTAAGGACAGGGCAGTTATATTAAATTTCTAATTTCTTTCAAACTGGACATTGAAAACATTTGCTTCAGTATCAGTATCAGTATGGCCACCGAAACAAAAACTAGGACATTCTTGTATGTTTACATATTTTTCCCAATTGTTTCTAATGTATTTTTTAAAATGATCTTCGAATATTTTATGTTTTTTTGGCTGTGAGACACTTTGTTAATACAATTATTAGAGATTGAATCAAACCACCACTACTATTAAATCAAAGTAAAAATTAAAAATCATTGTTTATTTGTAAAGACCATAAAGTTGTTATTTTTGATCAGAGTGTGAAAATCGTTGCTCAGGACGTAGTAAAGGGCTACCTATTGTTAACTAGGTTGCTAAGTATTCTGTTATTGTTATTCCCATGAAATTATATACTAAAACCAAAGATAGCTTTTATTTGAGGTGGATGCATGATTAAATAAATTAATACAAAATGGCCTCAAGACGACTAAGTTTATAACAACTACTTTGTGAATAAGACGCGAATGCATAATGTAGAAAACTACAAATATACTTACAACTATTATACATAATGACAAGATCAATTTAAAAATAAAAAAATCAAAGAAACTTTTTAAAAACTTTGTGATGCTTGTTTTGCTCGGGTAGCTGGTTTGGAGATTATTCCAGGGTTCAATGTTAATATTAATTAAAATCCAGATCCAAAATAAGACATTTATTTTCCTAATAATTATATGTACAGTGTGGCCATATCTTTTATGGCTTAGGTTGCGACAATCTTGTTATTACATAAGTACATCATAGTAATCGGAGAGAGAGAGAGAGAGAGAGAGAGAAAGAGTGTAACATATTTCCTCTATATACGTCGTCGTAACCCCAATTCTCTAATCGAAGTTCCAGGACATAACAGACGCGACCAAGAAATCTGTTTCAGGAGAGATCCAGAGTTCAACACACTCGAATCAATCTGACAGGAGGTCCAGTTCAACGCACTCGGATCCTCCCTAGCAGATACTTGGCCAGCGGCTGCCACGACGCCGGAGAAACTTGAGCTTCCGGTTATCTCAGTTCAACACACTCGAGAAAGGTGAAAGTCAAGCTCTGAATTTACTGGTTTCTGGCTAGCTATTTTATACCCAAAAATCACGGTCACGTGGTTTTGCCCCCGGCACGCAAGTTGCGGTCTGGTGAAGTTAGAATTAAAAGTTAACAAAGGAACTAATCAGGTATTGAACTAATCTAAAACTGAACTACTTGATCCATGCATGATTAAAATAAGTTAAACTGGAATGAAAGTATACAGTATTCCTGTAGTATTGTATACTTCATTACAACTTGCTTTTCTTTAAAAAGTCGTACTAAAGAGTAAAAAATAAAAAATAATAATGCACGATTGCAAGAAAAGCAAGGCGTGCGCACTTTGTATGATTGACTGTCGTAAGCAAAAAAAAAATAGGACAACTTTTTTTCTAATGTAAATCTGTCTCTATTTGAATATGTAATGAGTAGCCGAAATAAAATAGATATCACTTTTAATTTATTTTTTATTTTAATGCTGTATTTGGTGCTATAGTAAATGATTCAATTCAACTCAATTCAAAACAACTTTATTCAAGGTAAACTGAGTACAAAAACTGCCTCCCCAGAACCTGTCCCGGGACCGACCCTGCGACCACCGCGTTGACGCGGTGGTGCTACGCAAGGTCGGGCCGAGGCGGGGCTGGTTTGGCGTAAGTAAAAAATGTAAATATAAAACTCAAAACTCCTTACATCACAAGGTGAATTAAAATAAGTAATATTGTATAAAAAAGGCTTAAAAAATAAAGCTTAACAAAGATTAAAACTATCGCTCGGTTTTACCCGTTTGCGCACAACACTTTGTTTAATTTTTGCACTTTCGCTGACACCATAACTTGTACGGAGTGCCATCCGCGAATTACTCCAACGACGGGCTGCGCAAGGCTGGCCTAAACTGTGATTCTAAATTTTGAATTGTTTTGGCATAAAAAATTTGGAAACTGTTACAAGATTAATGAGGGAAGAATGAATTTACAGACAAAAAGATACAAACAGAAACGAAGGAACAACAAACAAAAATACACAAAAACAAAAGAAGAGGGGGACAGGAAAGAATTAAAAGTCGATGAAAGGTATGAAATATCGGTGAAAGGTGGATAGTAGCAGGGAAGGTATAGTAGATGAAAGTTTGGCTAGAGTGGCTGCCGGAAGATTGGCAACGTCTGGTAAGGCAAGGGGTGTTTAATCCGAAATGGGGCATTATGCTGTCTAATTTGTGTAATGTGTCTTGTTAGCGGACTATCGCCCAGTTTGAACGAATAGAAGTTTTGGGAGATGCGCTGGACGTAGTCGGCTATCGGGGTTATGTCGTTGCAGCGTTCGTAGAGGTCTCTGAGGGAGGTGTACCTTCCAGAATTGGAGATGAGGCGCATATATTTTCGTTCTAAAATTTCAAGTTTTTTCATTCTCGTGGCCGGTATGCTGCACCAAACCGGCGCCGCGTATGTGATGGACGGCCTGACCACCATTGTGTACAACAGTTTTTTTATTGTGTCTGTTTAGTCTGCTACCCCTAACCATGAGCGGATACAGACTCCTGGACAGGGAGTAGACCGTCCGTATGGTTTCGTTTATGTGGGTGTTGAACGTCAGTCTTTTGTCCTGTCTCACCCCCAGGTACTTCACGCATCCCCTAATAGGAATTTGGTTGCCCCTGATCGAAATTGGTGTGATTAGTCGATTCTCTGTGAATCGACGCGTGAAGCATATCGCCTCCGATTTCTCGGCGTTGACCCGAATCTTCCACTGGCCGTAATAAGCCGTGGCACGAGCCATGTGCGCACTCAGCAGCATGTTAGCCGCCTGCGCGTTGTGTGAATGCGCGTACATGACCGTGTCGTCGGCGTACTTGGCCAGCTTGGTATTCGGGAACTCCGGGAAGTCGGAGACGTACAGGTTGTACAACTTAGGTGACAGGCACGATCCTTGTGGGACGCCCGCGCGAATGTCCCGCCGAGTTGACAGTTTGTTATTCACCCGAACCTGCAGGGTTCTGCCCGTCAGGAAAGAGTGAATGAGTTTGGTAATGTGCGTCGGGAAGTTATAGTGGTGGAGTTTGTAGAGTAAGCCCGGGATCCAGACGGTATCGAAGGCCTTCTCAATATCGAGGAGCACCATGGCGGTGCTCTTCCCGAGGTTGTATTGTACCTTTACATCGTTAACCACCCTAACGACTTGTTGCACCGTGCTCCTCCCCCTCCTGAAGTCGAATTGGGACTCGTCGTCGATGTGAAGTTCATCCTGAATAGCATCGAGTCTGATCAGGATGACCTTCTCCACCAACTTGGAGATCGCCGACAGCAACGAGATGGGCCTGTAGCTGCCGACGAACCGCGCGTTCTTCTTCAGCTTCAGGATGGGAATGACCACGGCGCCCTTCCACTGGCTAGGCCAGTGCTGCAGTCGCAGGATCGCGTTAACGATGTAAGTTAATTGTACAATACCTTTCCTCGGGAGATATTTGAGCAGCTTGTATTCGATACAGTCCGCCCCGGGTGCCGTGTTGTTAGGTAAGTCTTTGACAATTTGTGCTATTTCCGAGGGTTTGGGTTTGGTCATGATTTTAAGAAATTGTCGTCTGGTCAGTTGGATGTCATGACCGAGCAGTTCTTGTATGTCTTGTTCGATGCGGTTGGGTTCCGGATTATTCGGTATTATTATTATAGTAAATTATGGATTGTTAATGAGACCAATTGCACTGCGTTATTATATTAACAAAAATTTGATGTGTAACATTTTAAGAAAGTGGAGAATAAACGGTACGATTAGTAGAAATCATGGATCAAAGGATATCCTACTTAATAAGAAACTAACTATTAATATTTCGTTATTGCACCATTTCTATTTATAACTTCTATAAGTCTGTTTGGCATAGAATTAAATAACCTTATACAATAATCAATAGTAATAATATTTTCCCATTCATTATTTACTATTTCCAGTAATTCTTCGGCATTCCGTGTTCTCACATTTCGTTTTTGGATACTTCTTACGAGTAGTCCCCATACTTCTTCTACAGGGTTAAGATCTGGACTATGACTGGGCCAACTAAGAACATTGATGTTGTTATCTTGAAATCAGTTAGTTACGGTATGAGCGGTATGAACGGAATTATTGTCTTGTTGAATTATGAACTCATTATTAGGAAACAATTGTGACACAGAAGAGAGCATAATATTGTCTAAAATCCTAATATACGTTTCACTATTAAATCGTTCCTCAGTATGCCACAAAACACCAGGACCACGTTCCGATATCCAAGCCCACATATTAACGGAAAATCTACCACTTATATCATTGTTAGATATATATTTCTCATCGAATCGAGTATTCGGAGGGCGGTAAACACGAATACAACCGCTGTGTGTTGACTGGAAAGTGTTTTTCGTTTGTAAAGATTACATTGTTCCAAAAGTTTACATCATGCGCTAAAAATTCAAGCGCAAATCCTACTCGAGCTTCTTTATGTTCAGCTTTAAGTAAGTATTTCTGTGCTGCTGCATGACAGCGTACCTCCGATTCTCTTACTCGCCGGCGACCAGTACTACTCGATCCAGAAAAATTCGTTTCTTCAGCAGCCTGAATAACTAAATAAAATGGATTTTCTGCTAAAGCATTTACCAATTGCAAATCTTGTTGTTGAGTTGATATCCTTCGTCACCTTGATCCAGGATTTCTACTAATCGTACCGTTTATTCTCCACTTTCTTAAAATGTTACACACCGAATTTTTGTCAATATTATAACGCAGTGCAATTTGTCTCATTGAGCATCCATCTTGTGCTTTAGCAATAACTCCAGATTTAACTAAATCGCTTATATGAGGCATATTAGTTTTTTGCATACTTGCAATAAATTATGACAACTAACTGACAACGTCACAAAAATTAAAGTTAGATGTACATAACTAGATTTTAGCAAAATACCGTTATAAGATTTGTCTTATTTTTTTTGCTCACGACCGTACGCATGATTGTATGAAAGTGGTGGAATCGTTGTACACATATTGCCTTCAATTATGCGTACATAAAGATGATACATATACTTATGCACTTTACTTTTTAGTATGACTTTTTACAGAAAAGCAAGTTTTGAAAAAAATATATTTTTTGTTTTCAATTTTTTAGTCATAGCTTAATTATTTATAACGTATAGAATCAATTGGGAGGGGGTTCGGAGGTGTAAACCTAACGGCATTCCATTATGTCACCGGAACTAATATCGTACCATTTGTACTGGAAAAAACGGACGTAGAAGTCTCTTATCAGGCGAAAAACCTTTTGTATTCTACGTTTTGCCGAAGGTACCGGTTGGATAGTATATAGTATATTTAATAAATTTTCACTCCCGCAACTAGTTCCACAAAATAAAACAATATCAAACATAAGAAAAAACTGCAGTTGATTGCCTAAATTTACAAATCCCACGAGGATGGGTACAGATAAACTTGGCAATCGTCAACAAAACGGCCACGTCCTCTACGAGATGTATATTGAATGAATTATAGCCGAGACGGAAGTTCTTTCAGAGCCCTCTATGTTGGAGCGAGGCATATGTAATTTTATATATTTTATAGAGTTCAGTGGGTTGCCTATGGTCGAGCGATATTATATTCTTACAGAGCGTAGCCAGCTCGTCTTAGGCTCGTAACACAGCGAGTTAAATAAAAGATGCAAGATTTCAAAGCAAACGTTGTGGATGAAAACTGAAAAATACTATATTGTGAGTTAATGAAAAGCAAGTAAAAAAAGCAAGAAAAATCTATATGTATATATACCATTTTATTTTAAGATATTCATCTTCCGACGGACAGCTAGAATAACTACTCAATTGCAGAAACGTGTTTTTAAAATGTGATGAGCATTTCATTGGAAACATTTATTATAAGTTTAAAGTCTTCTAGGACAATTTTTCAATGTGTCCCAAGTCCTGGCTCTTATAAAATACAAAGGTATCATCTATATAGCTGATATCACCCTTGCAGATTAGACTCAATAATTAGTTTAAATAAATTGTAAGCAAAATTGGTCTAAACACACTCTATTTTCACCTGGCAAACATTAAGTAAAAGATGATGGGGGTTTTATGAAGCTAATTATTGCCTTATACCTTAAAGAGAAACAACAATGCAGCTACGGACACGTAGCCTAAATGTAGTACATGAGAAACTTTATAAAGTACTAAACTGTATTCACTTAAGCAGTCCTTAATTTTTTACGCTTTGATTTATGCTAGATAGATAATTATTCATGACTGTTTGAGCCATTCCTCTGAACCCCAGATTTTCAAGAGCTTGTAGTAAATCCGTTGATTACCGTATCAAAGGTTTTAGTTTAGTTGACAAGGACGCAAGACACAAGCGTATTTTCATCTATGATGGCATTATACAATTTGCTATTGCGTTTTCCTAGCTTCCCTAACTCCCAATAATCTTCAGAAATTATTTTGTTTTTATTTATAAAATACGTCATTCTTATTTCAATCATATTTAAATCTGACATTAAAATATTATTACATTGAAACATTGCCAGCAATTTAAAAAATCTATAACTCTAGTAGAAAACAACTATAATCTTGGAAATCATACTTAGGTTCAGGTTAGATTAAACAAACACAGAATGATATTGCGTGCTTTATTATATTCCACCGTTTTGCGTAGTATTTGTCCATAAACCTCATGAGGTCTTCACACATGCTTGAACTGTGTCAATTTATTTACCGCAATTCATGCCAATTCTCCCTTCCATATTCAATATCCTTTCCACATTGCAGATTTTTCAAGGACCTGTTGAAAAGTAAATATTTGATCGTGTATTGATTCCCCTAAATTTAGCTATTCCCTTTTTAGTAGTTATTTTCTGATGCCTATAAAAATAACTATATAATTTATTACATCTATATCCTAATACTGTAAAGTATTTACATATTAAATGATGTTTGTATTTTGAATTGTTTTAAAGTCATTTTCAGGATGAAGAGAAAATTCCTGGCCGTATTAATCAGCACGGATATAAATATTATAACAATTTTTGTCGGTAAATAATACATGATTTAATAGTTCAGGAAAATATAGATTACTAAACATGACGTGCATTCCCCCAAACTTTACGGCCTCATTAAAAGTCACAAAGAAAATGCTCCCATAAGACTAGTAGTTTCATATATAAATAGCCACAAAAAAAACATTAAAATTAGGCACAAAAGTTAACTCAATTTTCAAAAACCTCACTAAATTCAAGCCTCAACATACTGTAAAAAAAACTCAGTAGAACTAACTAGAATATTACATAATCAAGCAATCCCAGAAACTAGTAAATTAGTATCCTTTGATGTCTCAAATATGTTTTTCAACATTCCCGCTACTAAATGTAAATCTTTAATAAATGATATTCTTTATAAATCCCGTGGTAAAAAATGAATTGATATTAGCTTAATCCATTTGAAGTCCATGATCAAATCCACTGACTCAATGCCAATCAAACAAGACTTTGACTGCCCGTTTGACGTGCTAATTGAAAGCCGTCAAAGGCACTGCGATTGGAACAAGGGTCACTCATCTGGTATACAGATGGATCTAAGATGGTTGAAGGGGTCGGAGGGAGGGAGTACAAGGAAATGAACTTGCTAACAGCCTTGCAAAAAAAGGATCTAAAGCACCACTCATTGGGCCCGAACCGTTCTGTGGCCTGGCCAAGGGACACATAGCGGAGGAGATCCAAAAATGGGAAAAGGACCAGAAAAAATCCTACTCGAGGAATACTCCAAGCCAAAGACAAGCGAAAAAGTTTATAACTTATTCGACAAAGAATGCTACAAGGCTTCTCGAACTTGGAAAATCCGAATTAAGGCTGATCACAGGCCTTCTAACTGGCCACTGCCCCTTGAGATATCATCTCAAGAATATGGGCAAGGCAGTAGACAAAAATGCAGATATTGCGATACTGCAACTGAAACTGCAGAACATATACTTTGTGAATGCAAGGTGTTAGTCCGCACTAGGCTAAAATTCCTAAAACAGGCGAAATTAACGCCTGAAGGCATAAGGAAGTTAGCCCCCAGGAAAATAACAAGCTTTGTAAAAGTCTTGGAATCCTGGGCAACAACTAGATGTAGGGTAAATCACAAAAGATCTTCTAGGTCGAAGTGAAGTAAGGCTGTTCGAAGCCAAACGACCCCATAAAACAATCTACAATCTACAATTACACTTATGCTTTAGCCAAAATTATTGCCAATATAACAATAAATATATCCCCATTGGCCCTCTTTTGGCCGATATTTTTATGATTCACTTAGAACAACAAATAATCAATTCACAGTTAAGTAAAAAGCAAATCAAATTTTGGTATAGATATGAGAACGACGTGTTAGCCTGCTGCTTCACAGGTACAGAGATGCAACTAGATACTTCTTTAAAGTACATAAATAGTATTTATCCCAATATTAAAATTACAGCTGAGATAGAAAAAGATAAAAAAATCAACTTTCTGGATTTAACCCTAACCCAAGAAGATAATTATTCACTTCAACATCTATAGAAAAGCAACATTCACATACACAACCATTTCAAAATAAATGATGTTCAAGTAAAAACAATAGAAAATCTCATTTGCAAAAAGCAATTTAAATTAGATTGCTTTATTATATATCCACATATTAAAGATCACAGTAACGATAAAAATGTAAACTCTAACGTATTGTGGCAGCATATCAGAAAAAATCCTTACGCAACACTTAAATTAAGTCGAAAGCTTTTAAAGTTGTTGATTATTATATCTTCAAATGTTTTCGTGTCATATTGGCAAATGTGCTTCGCATTACAAAAACCGATAAATAACCAGTGTGTAGAATTCTTCTTGACCTTCTCCGACCTTATAGTCTAATAATCATTTCATTCTACTAAAGAAAGTCAGCATAAATTTCATTACTTCCATATTAAACAATTAATCGGCAAAAAAATTGACAAATTCAAAAGTGAATTTCAACTATTTGAAGCATTTTTCATAACTTATTCGATTCAAGAACAAGAATTTTAATCCTTACTTTGGCTCTGCGTGTGTAATTTAACAATTTTTACTTGATACAGCACCGCTTTCTCAATTTAACTGAGGATAGCAACTTGCCTGCAAGAGTTTGACGACATTTTTCTAAGCCATCATCAAAAGGATTTCTCACAAAGGGAAATGATTAAAGAATAACATTTTCTATTAGAAGTTAGAATGCGTCAGTCGACAGTGTATATAATCGCAGCCGGCAACTAATCAAGCTTTGATTTAATTAAAAGGTAATCAATGCAGTTGCAGAACGTTGGAAATCCTGTGGGGTTGGGCGCGTGTCCGCTTAATTAATACATGATTACACCTGCAGGCGAATTATCCAACCCGTAGCCTATCTCCGTCCATTTTACAATCTTCTCTATTCTACTAAAATTACACCGACAAGCGCAAATTCATGTTGGAATCAAAAGTGATTAGGGCTCTCCGATATTTTACAAATGCGCATGCAATGGTAATAAATAGTATTGGTGCAGGTAATAGTAGTTTTTTAATAAACGACATTATCATTTGACTTACCATAATATCACCTATTCAAATCAAGTATGGCATATCATAAAATATGTAGATTTCATGTACCAAAGATTTTTGTGAAACATACTTTTTAGTGAAACATGAAATTATTTTTTAAATCAGTATATTTAATTATGTACAATGTAGAATCCGAAAATTGATGCTAAGCAGTTGATAATTTTGGCAGGGGAGTTCTGGGTTGGTTTTTGGGATGTTTTACACCTTAAATTGGTGGGGGACTTTTAATATGTGAAAAAGGACATAAATTAATACACATTTCCGGCATAATCAACTTTAGGTGATTTTGTTCTGGGTTTGACACTAACTGCACTGGAGTATGTCCAGTTAGAATCTGTTAGAACCAGAGTCCGAGTTCAATCCAATAAGGAGATCGGTATAGATTTTCTACTACATCTCTCCATCATCCACGATGTACCCTGATAGGAATGTATTATATAACTGTTTGTTGTTTCTGCTTGTTGCTTCCACTAGCAAATCTGTCTGCTATTTTATAGTAAACTATGTTATTTTGGACAACGTACGTCCGTCTTCCCTTTCTAATAACCAACCGCCTATCCTGAGTTAAGTGGCCTCTTGTTATACCGATCTAAACCAGTGGTGGCAATATATGTGTTATACTGTAACAAAGAAATCTATTCAAATGCCTAAGTTAGGTATGTGCAATGTGCATTTAAAATAAATTTCAATTAACATGAAATACAAAATATGTATGCATTATGGCAACGCCACGTAATAGACAAATAGAGAAATGAGTATTTCAACCAACTATGGGAACGCCGCTAACAATGCATGCACGGAGAATATTATTTTTCATTTGAAATATTATGCAGAATGGGCAGATAAAACATTATGGTAGATTCTATAATAGAACGTATTTGTTTTGTGAAATTGACAATGTCCCACATCATTATTGCAGAGAGCATGAATTTTATACATTCGTTCTAAAATTACGGGGAATAATTCTGAGTTTTCAAAATTTTTGTCGGTATAGTTCAAATATTGATAAATATAATTATTACAGTAACCTGCAATTATAAAATCATGGAACGTCTAATTGCACAGTGCACATAACAAGTTCTTTAATAAAAAACAGAATGGTAATAGATTCGAATTAGGGGTTGTAATAATTTATTCCCAAACAAACAAAATACCAACTAAATGTAAGAAAATATAATAACTCCAAAACCCCAGCAACATACAGTACGTTTACATTCATTGTTCAGAATCCTAAAAACGCTAATTCTTCGAGAGATGGAACAATTCTTTCTCTCTATCTTCGCGTGAATATTGTTGAATTATGCTGTTGTACTAGTTAGTACATCTTAACTCTTAAGAATCGATTAAATACTTAAGCCAAGGTTTCTAATTATACATAGAGAAGCTTTCAAAACAATTTTAATCCATAGCGAAAATTAAACAACACAACACTTTATTTTTTACCATTTGCCATTACGTACATCTGCACTAAACATTTGAAATGGACATATGTGCTACCTAAGCAACAATCGTATCTTTAATTAAAATCTGAAGTTGTTTTTTCCAGAAATTTTCTAGAAGTCCTATGGATATTAAAGCCACATTTCAAGAACAGCAGGAGAAATTCCAGGCTATACACATACTGAAAATTATCTTAGAACTTAATTACTTAAGTTGATTGAATTTATCGTATTTTCAAACTCAAAACTTCGCTAATTTGCTACATGGTTGAATTCCTTGCATAGCGTAATATCCAGCTTTAATAGCCAGAACATTATAGTATGCTTATTACATAGACCCATTACTTTTTAAAGAACATTCCTCACAACATATTAAATGCAGCAAAAACAAAATATGTATTAAAGTGTCTAAAATTCATAGCAGTTGAATTTAAAATTTGTAACTACTAGAATAAGCTTACTATACAAGGCAATTACATTTAATTAAAAAACACAAATGGTACAAACTATTGTACGTTATTATAATTATATTATATATATATATATATATATATATATATATGAAGTATTATTGTACTTTCCGAGTGCTCTCCCGCGTCGATAGTCGACTCCTCCAGGAGACACGGCTGTCTAAACGACGACTCGGCAGAATCTCATCGCCATATTCAGGTTCTCACTGAAAGCTGCCTATTGCTGC